>JAUTXW010005407.1:1075000-1237500 GCA_030620095.1 Kuschelorhynchus macadamiae
GTTTTGGCAGTATATATTGTTAAAACTTTGTTTAAATTGGCATAAAACACAATAATTTATTTATGTTTTATTACCGACGAGATGCTGTACCAATATTTATTAAAATAAACTAAACAAACCAAAGCTTTTATGTATGATTTATTGAACTTAAAAGTAAAAAAAACGGCATTTTTAACAAAGTTTTTAACAAGATAAACTGCCAAAATTGAAATCAAACTGGAAAATAATAAAAAGTTAGATACGTCATTTTTTATCGATAATTAATTTATGATCATTAGAATAATTTCTAGATTTCCGGATATAATGTCAGTTAATGCGAATAAATAGTTCGAATTTGAAGTGCAAACTGTTTTGTAATATACTAAGCTGCCTAGGATTTACAGCTTTATTTGTTAAATATGTCGATTTTCAGACGTCATTTTGTAAAAACCTGTTACATTTAGTTATAGGAAATGTAACACAAACTGTGTCTAGAATGTAAGGCACAATTCAAGTTAAAATATACAGGAAGTTCCACAAAAAATAAAGTTGATGTTTGTTACATTACAGCATATTATCCAAAAATATAAAAACCTAAATTTTCGATATAATTATCAATAGTGTTTTTCTTTTCAATGACTTCTTATGGAAGCTGGTCTTGCCTTACATAGTAGATTTTCTGACTCACCCTTGTAGAGTTACCACTTTGAGCTTTCGGTAATAAATTGTCTGCTTATGAAACATTTCACTAAAATTTGTACACAGGGTTCGCGATGTTCGAAAATGAAGCGAGTTTGGACCAATGATAATATAACATATTTATATCGAGGAATCTCACATTAAGCGATGTTTTTCTGAAACACATTATATAAATGGTGAGTATCCCATTCGTATATATATATATATATATATATATATATATATATATATATATATATATATATATATATATATGTATATACATATATGTATATATATATATATATATATATATATATATATATATATATATATATATATATATATATAAAAAGAGTGAATCCTAGTCGTGACTGACTAATTAAGCAGAAAAGTACTAAATTAGTGGGGATGCAGTCAAAGAAAACCAAAGGCCTAGTTCAAAAGATGAACCCTTTATTGTATAGTCAAGCTTTCGGGATTATTTACCCCTTCTTCAGGACATTTCTACAAAAAATTTTAGAAAAAGAAAACCACGTTAGTAACTAATTCTAGAATTTTGGCTTTTTATATAACTCACCAATGTGGGTTTAAAATAAAAGCAAGATTGCATTCCATCAAACAAGAATTTATGTAATGTCTATTCTAAAACAAACCATCACACTTTGGAACATTTAAATTACGAAAATATTGTTATTTAACTGTTATTCCATGATTAAAAATTAAAAAAAAAAAAAATTAAAAAATTGAGGGTTTATTGAAAACGAACGTTCATCATCTTAAAAATTAAATCGTTTTATATGGCAACACAACCTGTTTTAAGTAACATAATGGCGTTCCTCATGAACGTTCGTTTTCAATAAACCCTCAATTTTTTTTTTTTTTTAATTTTTAATCATGGAATAACAGTTAAATAACAATATTTTCGTAATTTAAATGTTCCAAAGTGTGATGGTTTGTTTTAGAATAGACATTACATAAATTCTTGTTTGATGGAATGCAATCTTGCTTTTATTTTAAACCCACATTGGTGAGTTATATAAAAAGCCAAAATTCTAGAATTAGTTACTAACGTGGTTTCCTTTTTCTAAAATTTTTTGTAGAAATGTCCTGAAGAAGGGGTAAATAATCCCGAAAGCTTGACTATACAATAAAGGGTTCATCTTTTGAACTAGGCCTTTGGTTTTCTTTGACTGCATCCCCACTAATTTAGTACTTTTCTATATATATAATATATATATATATATATATATATATATATATATATATATATATATATATATATATATATATATATATATATATATATATATATATATATATATATATATATATATATATATATATATATATATATACATATATATATATACATATATATATATACATATATATATATATATATATATATATATATATATATATAAATATATATATATTTATATAGGTAAAAAAGTGTTCTTATCGTAGTACGTTTTTTTTTTGAGGAATTTATAGATAATTTTTTGCTATTTTTTAATTTAAATCTTAGAGTAGAATCAGACATTCATTTAAATTAAAAAATAGCAAAAAATTATCTATAAATTCCTCAAAAAAAAAAAACGTACTACGATAAGAACACTTTTTTACCTAAAAATGTGCCATGAGTTGACTGGCAAACCACTAACTTGCTACCTATCATTCAAATATAAGTGAATAATCAGCATGTATTTTTCGAGGTATGTACCTTATTTTATTAATTTTGTAATAATTATTGTCAATAGTATAAAATTTTAAATCAGTTTTAGAAAAATTGTAAATGTCATTTTATAATTAGACCACTAAATGTATATAACCATATATACCAAAAAAAAATAATAAAGGAAGAATGAGCAATTTTTTTGAGAAAGCCTACTATGATAGGCGAAACGTCAAGTTAATCCCATTGTTTGATTTTGCAAATAAACCTATACCCAAGAAAGAAGTCCAATTAATATATACCGGGTTTAAGAAACAAATTGAATAATATATATATATATATATATATATATATATATATATATATATATATATATATATATATATATATATATATATATATATATATATATATATATATATATATATATATATATATATATATATATATATATATATATATATATATATATATATATATATATATATATGCACCAACGAAATTTTTGGTTCAACTTTAAAGTGACATCTCTCAGAAACTAAAGAAGTTATCGCAATGCGCTTATTATGGGCAATTTTTTGTAGAATAGACTCAATTGACTGCGGTTTTAGCGATACAATACATTTTATTATACAGGGTGGTTTTTAAAAACGATGGTGAAATTTATCTTGGAACAAGTGTATAAAACTTTCTTTATATCTTGTAGGATGATTTGGGAGAGTATTTAAAAAAAAACAATTTCATGGGTTTTAGATATCCCCTCCTTTTTTAGAAATATGATTTTTTCATTGAAAAGAGTTACTCATTTTACGTTTTAACCTGTAACTTTTTAATGTTACATTATTTTAATGACACTGGCTGGTGATTATGTAGGACGAATGCTTTTGCGACATTCAAATAAAAAAGTTTATACAGGGTAACGATAAAGTTGAGACAACTTAATTTAAAAATATACTCGTTAATTTAAAAAATATGAATTTAACGAATTTGAACGTACGTACGAAAAAAACAAATTTTCTTTTTTTGATTTGAAAGTAACCTTTTTCTTTTATGGGTCAAGGTCTCGAAACAGTTTGGGCATTTTTTTGGAAACGTGACAAACAAGGGAATTACACTAATAATAGCCTTGGCTTGTATCCTGACTTTTAATAATCTTTCTAGCATCGCAAACCCTATATATAAATTGTAATGAATTGTTTTATAAGCAGACAACTATTTATTATCGAAGGCCCAAAGTGGTAACTCTACAGGGTGAGTTAGAAAATCCACTACGTAAGACAAAACCAGCTTCCATAAGAAGTCATTGAAAACAAAAACAGTATTGTTAATTGTTTGGAAAATTAAGGTTTCATATTTTTTAATAATACCGAGTTTCTAGAGTACCGGTTTCCATGGTAACAAACATTAACTTTATTTTCTTATGAAACTTCCTGTATATTTTAACTTGTAAAATTAACATATTCAACATTTTATAAGCTGTAGCGGCTTATTTTATTACGAAACGGATTGCACCTCTCGTCCGAATTTTTCGCGATTAATCTATTTGCATTAACTGACATTATATCCGAAAATATAAAAATTATTCTATTGATCACAAATTAATTATCGATAATAATACATTGTGACGTATCTTACTTTTTATTATTTTCAAGTTTTATTTCTGTTTTGGCAGTATATATTGTTAAAACTTTGTTTAAATTGGCATAAAACACAATAATTTATTTATGTTTTATTACCGACGAGATGCTGTACCAATATTTATTAAAATAAACTAAACAAACCAAAGCTTTTATGTATGATTTATTGAACTTAAAAGTAAAAAAAACGGCATTTTTAACAAAGTTTTTAACAAGATAAACTGCCAAAATTGAAATCAAACTGGAAAATAATAAAAAGTTAGATACGTCATTTTTTATCGATAATTAATTTATGATCATTAGAATAATTTCTAGATTTCCGGATATAATGTCAGTTAATGCGAATAAATAGTTCGAATTTGAAGTGCAAACTGTTTTGTAATATACTAAGCTGCCTAGGATTTACAGCTTTATTTGTTAAATATGTCGATTTTCAGACGTCATTTTGTAAAAACCTGTTACATTTAGTTATAGGAAATGTAACACAAACTGTGTCTAGAATGTAAGGCACAATTCAAGTTAAAATATACAGGAAGTTCCACAAAAAATAAAGTTGATGTTTGTTACATTACAGCATATTATCCAAAAATATAAAAACCTAAATTTTCGATATAATTATCAATAGTGTTTTTCTTTTCAATGACTTCTTATGGAAGCTGGTCTTGCCTTACATAGTAGATTTTCTGACTCACCCTTGTAGAGTTACCACTTTGAGCTTTCGGTAATAAATTGTCTGCTTATGAAACATTTCACTAAAATTTGTACACAGGGTTCGCGATGTTCGAAAATGAAGCGAGTTTGGACCAATGATAATATAACATATTTATATCGAGGAATCTCACATTAAGCGATGTTTTTCTGAAACACATTATATAAATGGTGAGTATCCCATTCGTCGGTCCTGAACGGTATTTTTTTTAATAAAACTTGCAGGTTATATGCGGATCGGACAGATGAGTTATTCGTTAAAAGATTTATTAAAATTACTTATACGCAAAGGCGAGAATACACATGTCAGGAAAGGGCAGGCTCTGCTGCCAAAAGCTGGCGTACTTTTAAAAGCATGCACTATGAAATGCATACAATTGCCAGCGATAAAACATGATATTAATTACACGAAACTAAAATTATGCTTTTATCACTGCCGGGAATACAGCGATTTGCAAGGCTTATTTAAGTACTCAACAAAACACAGAAAAAGATAAAAGGAAAAATTTCCGTGAAAAATAGGATTGGAAGAAGAAAAGAACTTGGAGCAAGTACGCTGAAAAATGCGACTTTAAGATATAAATGCCTGTAAAAATCAATTGAAAACGGTATCAGAAAAAAATGCTATCAAAAATTGAAATCAGCATTCAAAATAGAGATACAGAACAAAATTTGCTATATATTCGTATGCTAGGCAAAAATCAAATATCTTGCGATTTCTTCGCATGCTTTTTGACATATACGCATGCTAGCTTCTAGTATCTTCGAGCTATTGGCATGTTTTCATGGTAATTACTAGCATATAATGCCTTAAAGGTTTTTCGAAATATTTTTTGGAAAATACTCATTTTTTGCCAGTGAATTTAATAATAGTCAAGGTAATCAACTAAACAATAAACTGCAAGTTTAAGATGCCTTGGTCTGTCAGTATTAAAATCTCCTGTCACTCTATAAAAAATAGGGTATACACAAGTCAGTTGTATAATTTTCCAAAATTCAATTCAATTCAATTTTATTATCTTATTGATCATATACATATAATTTAAGGTTCGTCATGAACATAAAGGTAAGGCCTATAATTAAATTTATACAGAAAGACAATATGTAAAATGTTGTATAATCGAAACACAATATAATACAATATAACAAGCTTATAAATATACAAAAAAGGGAACGATAGATGCAAAAAAAAGTGAAAAAGGAAAGAAAGGGAACGATACACACAAAAAAAAAGAAATAAAGGAAAAAATGCGAGGTTTTTACGAATTTGGTTTTAGAAAGTCCTTAAGGGTGTAGAATGTGCCTTCATTTAGGAACGCTATTATTAGTCTTCTCCTAAATCTTCCTGCTGATGTCTCTCGTTTTGTTTCCTCTGGCGGTCTGTTAAATATTCTGATGCAAGCACAATACGGTGATTTTTCAAATATTGTTTACGTATGTTTAGGGTAGACTAGGTCATTTGCATTTCTTGTGGGGTAGTTGTGGTTGCCTCTATTTTCACTAAACTCACCCCTGTTTTTAAATACATAGAGGATAAAAATGGATGCAACCATCAAGATCTAGTATTTTTAAATGTATCTCTGCATGTTTCCATTCGTTTTAGACCAAACCAAGACCCTAAAAGTTTGATGTTATAGGTTAGATGTGTGTAGGCTAGGGCATAGCAGGTTGTTATAAGGGTACATAGTGGTACACTTTGTTTTAGCTTTAGAAGGCAAAATAGGCCTGGCTGAGTTTCGTGCAGATATGGTCTAGTTGGGGTTACCAGGATAGAGATGAGTCAAGCTGTGTTCCCAAGAATTTTGTAGAAGCCTTCGTATGCTCGAGCTAAATTTTTGGTTGTGTTCTGTGGAAGTGAATGTGCACCGTTTTTGTTTGGTTCAGAATTACCTGGTTTGAGAAGTACTTTATTCTATCATAGACCTCACGGATTTTCCATCGCCTTGTCTGTTGTGGATATAGCAACTGTTGTGTCATCCGCAAATTTCACTGTTATACCTGGTAGGGAGAGATCATTGATGAATAGCAGGAATATGAGAGTGGCGACAACAGATATTGCGCGGCACCAACATCAATGTTGTATTTTCACAAGGTGCAGTCGTCCACTCTAACAATCAGTTTTCTTTCAGATAGAAATTACATTATCAGCGTGCTGCCTTTTATACCAACAGCATATAGTTTTTCCTTCACGAATTTCAATTACAAAGTGTCAAAGGCTCTGGATAGATCAAAGAACATGCCAACAACAGTGTTCCCCAGTTCCAGCTCCCTATGTATAAAGTCGGTGAGTTTGAATACTGCTGTTTCGGTAGACTTGCTTTTACGAAACCCATGTTGGTCACAATGCACTATACCAAAGCGATCCAGAAAGCTGATCAATCTGTTTTTCAAAATACGCTGGAACATTTTTAAAAACACGCTAAGAAGTGATGTTGGTCTATAGTTTGTGATGTCCATATGGTTGCCTTTCTTGAATATAGGTATCACAGTAGCAAGTTTAAGTGCAGATGGAAAAGTTCCTGTCTCAAAGGAACAATTTATTAGGTGTTGGAGTGTCTTTTCGATTTCAGAGCTCATCTTTTTTAGTACGTTTATTGGAATGCCATCAGGACCAGTTGATTTTTTATTTTTTAGACTTCTAATGACCACACTAATCACGGTTTTTGTTACAGACCACAGGTACATGGAATTTCCCGAATTTTTATCTCTGCTATTTTTGTGAAGTATTTGCCAAACGCTTCGGAGATTTCTTGTTTATCATTTGTCTGAACACCATCGATGAATAATTGAATTGGATTTGTTTGTCGGTTTCTGCTTATTTCTGTGTTCACTATGTCCCATATTCTTTAGTTTTGTTCTTGGATGTTTCAATCTTAGTTTTATTAAAGTGTATTTTTGTTTCGTTGATTAGTTTTTTATATTTTCTTTTCATTTCTCGATAATATTGCCATTTTTCTACGGTATTTATTTATTTCGCTAAACTGTAGGTGTCCTTTAGTAAATGTTTTTTTTGAATAGTTATTTCATTCGTAAACCAGTGAGGTCTTGATTTTGAGTGAGTGAGTATTTTTTCCGGGCAGGTTGATTGAAGTGCCATAGGAAAGTTTGAATGAAGTTGTTAAAGCAGTCGTTTATATTTCCCGCTGTATAGCACCATTACTCCTTTTATAGTTATCTTTTAGGTTGTTTATATTGTTTTCACACAGTAAACGTATTGCACTAGGTTTATTTTTTTACAGGTAACGTTTCTACTGGGTATTTAATAACAAGAGTTTGCAGGAAGTGATCGGATATATGTTCTTTGATGGATTTGCATTCTATCAGTGATTTGTTTATATTGGTCACCATGTAGTCTATTGAGGAAATTGAGTTACCCACTGTGGATGTAAAAATTCTTGTTGGTACATCCCAGTGATCTGTTAAACAGAAGGAGTCAAACATGCCTTTCAGTACTTTGAAATTCTGTTCGTGTTTTTTAAGACTATTCATGTTTAGGTCTCAACATAGTAAAATATTTTAACATATTTTTTAAACATATACAAGGAGGTCCGTTGCTTGTTGGATGAAAATGTCTAGACATCCAGTGGGTGGTCTGTATATTGTAATTATTGCCGTCGTTTGTTTTCTGTACTGCACAACATTCTATTTGCAGTTCAACGCTGAAATGTATTGCTTTTTCCAGAGCCTTAGTTGTTACTCCTGCTTGTTTATATATTGCGACTCCACGATGTATGTGGTTTTTTCTACAGAAATGGGTTATTAAGTTATAATTTGGGATAATCATATACTCTATTCCTTCGTTTGATCCCCATGTTTCTGAAAGACAGAAGATCTGTCGTTTGTGTTCTTTGGTGAGTATTTTTATGTGGTTCAGTTTGTTTTCCAAATTTTGGATGTTTATTTTAAAAGAGACCGCCGGTATGTTTTCTCAGAAAAGAAAACCTATTTAGTTTGTTATCAAACTGCATTATGGTTTTCTAAACCTAAAGTAATTGGTATATTAAATTACTTACATCATTTTTATTAATTAGCACACCCTGTACGTATTGACTCCGTATAACGTAAAATTTAATTACCTAGTAAGTTTAAGTATACCTATATATTGTAGTTTTGCAGTAAACAGGGCTTTTCGATATTCTGAATACTTAATTCCAAAAATCCGAGGTATCCTTCATATCGCTACGTGACATTATTTGAAATTCGTATCTAAAGTGAAGAAAAGCCCTATTTACTTGAAAACCACAAACTGTTTCTCTCTTAAGATCGGCGCAGTGATGAGTCTCGGCAGGATGAAAGCATTTGTACAGCTCTTATGTGTCTATAAAGGGTCTTAAAGTAAATGACACAATTTCTTATTTTTGCTTAAGTAATATTGTTTATATTATATATCGAAACATTCCTTGCACAGCCTAGTCTACGTGTTGAGATATATAATTTTATTAAATATTTACTTCAATAAATTTAAAGTTAGATATTTTCCTTCGAAAAAACCAACGTATTACTTTTGACAAAAGAAGTAGTGTTACCCGGCAGTCGCCAGCCACTGCAGGGTAAGAAAAGGAAGAGCTTTGATGTAGAAAGCATGTATACAAATGTTCTGCTAGAAGAGGCGTTGCCCATTACCAAGACTAAGCTAGCTAGATAAAGTTCAATTTCTTGAAGAACTGCGTTAGCACTAAATGAGGTTATGGATCTGTTTGAGTGTTGTCTGCGTAAGTGGTAGCTAATATTTACATGGAGTTGTTCGAAAACCATGCCATAAAGACGGCAAAATGTAAACCTAAAATTTGGTTAAGATATGTCGATTATACCTTCATTATATGGAAGAATTTTTAAAGCATTTAAATAATATCCGCTCTTCAATCAAGTTTACCATAGTGAAAGAAGAAAATTCCAGCTTACCCTTTCTTGAAGTTCTTGTCAATTGCGAAAATGATTTGATGAAGACTTTAGTTTACATGAAACTTACTCACACAGAACAATACCTCAACCAGAAGTCTAACCATTCTGCAGCAACAAAACAAGATCTTATATAACTAAGCCACAACCTTATGTATGGACAAAAAATCTTTAGATAAGTATATTAGTAAAAGTTGATGATCCTCACAATTATGAAATGTCAAAATAAAATTAATCCAATTCAAGAGACCGAACAGTCAACTGGCTCGCTCATAACTACCCCCATATGTAAAAGAGAAATTCGAAAAGATCAGACGAATAGCAAGAAACTACGATATCAAAACAGCTTTTAAGTCTTAAAACAGTTTAAGAAGCCTATCAACTAGAACCGAGCTCGATAACATAAATGAGAGACACAATCTATCAAGTACCTTGTGAATTTGGGCAATCTTATTATGGAGAAGCGAAGAAACCCATTGATATAAGAATTAAAAACATGGATAGCATACGGAAAAGAGGGCACTGTTAAGATCGGGCATCGCTGAGAATTTCTGAAACAACGACCATAGAATCCATTGGTCAGAAGCTACAAACCTTTAACGGAAAGCTGTATTCAACGGACAAAGCAGAGAAGTCTTCCGCAAGCCGGCACCGAAAAGAATTATTTATGCGCTTGTTTTCATGTAACATTGCAAACATAATCAATTCATTTAATTTCATCGATTTTGACTGGTATATAATTTTAATAATATTTTGTATATTACAATATAAAGTTTATATTGTTAATATTGCGCTTGACATGACAGATCAGGTGGTGAGTGCACAGGACAGGGAAGACCTAGAATACATGTCAAGAAAACGTATAGCAGTGTAGCAAAAGAACTACTTTCCTGATTGACTTTCAATTTTGGTCAAAAATAAAGAGTCATGGGGACGGCCTGGTTATATTTTGGTAAGAATCCAATTTTGCGGAACAAAACCGGGGCTTAGTGAAATAGTAAAAGAACTATTACTAAAAAACAAATTATCCAATTTACCCTAAATTGTGCACAAAAATCAAGTGTATGGCTGCCTAATAAATAATTTTAAAAAATCAGTCTGAAAAAATAGTTATTAGAATAATTTCAAATTTTAGGCAAGCATTAAGTTTGATTTAGAGATAAACTGGTAAAATTATGGTACGAATTGAAGACGGTGAAACAAAATGGTGGCCTTATTCAATTGACTTCAAATCTTGCAGCAAAATTGAATGTGATACAGGGATCAACTAGTACGAATTCAACATGACGGTACAAAATGGCGGTCTTAAAAAATCAGTGTAAAAACTACTTATTCAATTTATTTTAAGTCGTGCCCAAAAATTAAGAGAATCATCGGAGAAAAATATTTACACGAATCCAGTATAGCGGAATAAAATGGCGCCCAATAAAAATTCAGTTAAGGAAATTTATCGACTTTTTAATACTGATGTTTTTACCATTTTATTAAGCCTTCATTTTGTTCCACCATATTGGATTTTTATCAAAATGTTACCATATCATGCGCTTATGACCCTTAATTATTGACCAAAATGTAATCGGATAATTATTTTTTCAGCTATGATAGAAACGAGCAGACAGACAGATCGACGGAATTGAGAAAACATATTAAAAAGTTTTGTAAAAACATGAGAAACCATTGAAATGATTTTAAAAAAATCTCGGAGGGTGATCTTACAATTACTTCCCTCTTACGAGGGAAGTAAAAACAACTGAAAGAGCAGCATTTAAGTTTAAATGTAGAACTATAAAAATATGTCTAAAACCTCTCTATAACTAACGTCTAACGATTTTTTCTATTTTACGAAGTTTTGTGCTGGATACAAATCATTTCATTTGTTTACAACGAAATATATTTCTCTAAAGCGACCTTTTGTGGGAAAAATTGCTTTCATTTTAAAACTCATTTTATAAAATACTTTAAAGGTGTACTGCTGCAAACGTGAATTTTCTTAGGTAACATATTTATCGCCTCGACCTAGCGGCGCGGGTAATTGCTATAGTACAATAAAAAACCCTTATATGAATTTGAAAAGAAGGCTCCTGAAGTTAATAGAAAAACTGAAAATTTCTAACAAAGTTAATCCTGGTATAAATAGAAGATATGTATGAAAATATCTAAAAAAATATAAATATCTACTAGTAATAAATAAAAACAATCCATCGGTAATAACTCGGAGGATGGCAAAGGTATTGGCTTACAATAAGCCTGAGAATGATGACTGGATGGAGGAGTTCTTCGGCAGGGTAGCCTCTCTATTGGTTTCTAGTGAAATCAAGGCAAGTTTGGTTTTTACCATCTCATTTCAATTGGGAAGCAACTTATGAAAACGCATGATATCTACCCGACGACAAAATTCAGTTTGTTGCAGTGTCGGATATATTTTCACCTCGTTTATACTTCTGTAACTTCAGAATAAATCAAATAGCGTTATATAATAATAATAATAAATGACTTTTATTTAAAAAAAATAAACAAAATAGTTTACAAATATATATTCTTTAGTGACAAAGTGATTAAAGGACAGAAAAAAAAGACTTCACTGTGGCGAAGTCTAGCCAAGTGGCTACTCTTACTCAACCATATGTGAATTTTTCATCTCTCCGAGCTAAGTAAATTATATCCTAAATATGGCGTCTTCACTTGACAAAACTTTAAGTAACAGATTAATATCTACTTTTTATTTGCAATGAAACAAAAATGGTAAAAGAAGAAAAACCAAAATTGAGACAACGGCAAAACCACCCCACCCGCCCCGCAAACAGCACGCACCCAGCCGACAACCAATCACCGCTCACTCCTTTGCTCTCTTAGAAGGCGAATCCGTAGTTTGTATTTAAATTTGTTTATGTTATATATTTTAGAATTATCAGGTAAAGAGTTGTATAGATTTATAGAGTTACAAATAAAACTTCTCTTAAACATGGATGTCCTATGTTTTGGAACAGTAAATTTTTAAACCTGGTATTTCTGTCGTGAATCCGGCTTCTGGGAATGAACTTATTTGTTAAGGAATCGGAGCTAAGAGGAATAGTTAATATGTTATGCACAAAGTTACCAAGGTGATGTATCCTACCATTTTTCATATTAAGCCATCCACATTTCCATATTTTTTGTGTGATATGATCATACTTCCGTAGACCATACAGCAACCTACAGCATGCATTTTGTATTTTCTGTATTCTGTATTTGTCGCTTTCGTACAAATACGGACCATAAATAAAATCACAGTTGGTAAAATGTGACAAGACTAAACTTTCGCATAGCATTTTTTTAAGTTATAGTGCAATAGATGTCGGTTGCTGTACAAAACTTTAAGGGAGCCGCATGCCTTTTTAGAGAGATTTTTTATATGTTCGCTAAAACGCAGTTCTTCATCGACTAGTAGGCCTAAATTTTTAGCGTTAAAAGTTAATGCAATGTTATCAATTTGGACGTTTAACGTATTTTTTACAAGATTTCTTTAGAGTTTTTAGTTGTGTTCCTCGGAGAGCCATTTTGTTAGATTTAAGTCTTGATTAATGTTTTCGGCAGTTTGTTATATATTAGACAGATCAAAAGAGCAATACAGTTGGGTATCATCAGCATATGCTTGTGTTTTACAATGCTCTGGGGATGTTATTATATCTATGGTGTAAAGAATAAACAGCAAATGGGATAGAATTGAACCCTGCGGCCCTCCTGAATAGATACCCAAAGTACTGGATTCAGCGCTATTATATGTAATTTTTTGTGATCGACTGCTTAGAAATGACTTAAATAATTCTACAGCGCTGATGTTGAAGCCGTAATACTTTAGTTTAGAACATAATAGTCTGTGATCCAGCGTATCGAACGCCTTCGAAAAGTCCAGTAGAATAAGTAGACTAACTAGTCCATTTTCATATGAACTGTAGCCAATGTGGTAGCAGTGCTAAAATTTTTTCTAAATCGATTTTGGCAGTCAGAAATTATTTTATTTTGTGAAAAAAAGTTAAAAATTTGATTACAAAGAACTTTTTTAAATATCTTTGAGTTTGTATGTAAAATACTAATTATTCTTAAATCAGAGAGACTTTGTGGTGTATTAGTTTTTGGAAGAGGTATTCCTATTGCTATATTCCAGAGCGCAGGAAAATCGTTATTCCCTATAAGGCTATTAATAATATGAAGAATAATGTGGCCAATAAAAGGGCTACAGAGCTTTAGCATTTTTAAATTAATACTATTTGTTCCTTGCGCGTTTGTTTTGATATTGTGTAAGATAAAATGTATGTCTTCAACAGATGAGAGGAAAAATGTAAAAGCTATTTCTCTGTTATGTGAGTTATTTTTCTAAAAGTCGATTTTGTCATTGCATTTGCTAAACACATTCTGTCGAAAAGACCCGGAATATTTATTAATATCTTCGGGATTAGATACATTGATGGGTAAAATGTTAGATCTGTTGCAATGCACATTTAAAGTGTTAAGAGCCTTCCATGTTCTGGATGAGTTATTTTGTTGACTTATATTAGTTAGATAATCTATCTATCTATATCTTCATGTAACTTGAGTACAAAAAGTATGTTCACATCGAAACGCACTATGTCCGCAAGAGTTGTCATATCAAAACGCATTATGATAGTCGGCTAGTAGGAGATGTCGTTAGTCGTTCACATTTAGTATACCTGTAAACGTGTTGTTAAATTGCAATAATTAGTTAATGGTTTGTTGTTGATATACAGTGTGATGGAAAACCTTGATCAGAGTGTCCGTAGGAGAAAACAGCCAAGGATTGAGAAAAATGTTGAGACAAAAGATTAAATGAAAACTGGATTATGAAAAAACGCAAGGATTCGTGTTTGTTTACTTTATAGCGATCTCGATTCGGCAAGTTAGGGCGCACTGAGTGTATTTCTATCCTTTATTACCTAACATCACTAAACAGAGACAAAAATACACTTAGTGCGAAAGTGCAACCAAATCAAAATCATCATTACTTACCATTGTTTTTTGAAGTCAATGAGTAAAATTGAAATAAAAGTGTATTTTGTTTCTAGATATAAAGACACTGACACCTTGCTTGTTAATGTTTATTCCCCTTGCCTGCGTCCGAGATCTCCAGGGGGAGATACATTTTTTAAATTTCAAGAAACTTTCTTGCGAGAGCCAAAATAAATTATTCCTTTACATTAGTTACAAGAGAACAGGACAAGCAGCTATCATTTTTGGTGGATGTTGGATTCCCTAAACGAAGTCGTGCTCGAGGTGGAGAGGAAGAAAACAAAACTCTTTTTTTAAAATGATAACCCAAAATAATACATAACAATAACAAGTGGATCGTTAACGTAGTAGGTAACGCCTTTTAATATGAGTTTCATGTGGGATATACAATCTATATGTGTCCTGAGGATGTAACAATAAAGTTACGAAACGTCGACTATTTAAAAAACTTTTATTTTTTTTACTGGATGCTAACCCCAAATAATATACCACTCTAACATAACAACAAGAGTATCGTTAACGAAAACCATTTAGAAACTGAATATCTGGGAAATATCTGCGGAGTAGGTAAAGACTGATAATATGGTCTTCATGCAGGATATAAGATTTATGTATGTGTCCTGAGGATGCAACAATACAGTTGCGAAACGTCGACAATTTTAAAGAAGAGTTTTTTACTGGATTTTGACCCTAAATAATACATCTTTTTAACAAAATTTGTTATTTTTCCTCCATGGATTTTGACCAAAATATTACCAGGTCATCCCCATATGACTCTTAATTTTTGGTCAAAATTTGAAGCCAACCGGGTAAGTAGATTTTAAGCTACGCCGCGAGCTGAGAGATAGACACACAGACCGATGGAATTGATAAAACATGTTTTTTGGCATCTAGGGATGCTAAAACGTGAAGATATGTAAAACCTGAGAGGGTGATTTTTTCTCGATTATAAACATTTTATTTGGTCGCCATTTTGTTCCGCCATCATGAAATAGTAACACAGTTTTACTAGTTGATCCCTGTACCACAATTAGTTATGGCACACAATTTAAAATCAATCTATTAAGTAGATTTGTCAGGCTGAATTTTTAAATCTTAATTTAGTACCACAATTTTACTAGTTGCCCCCTATACCACATTTAGCTATGGCACACAATTTGAAATCAAACCATTACGCAAACCATCCAAGAAGTAGTTTTTCAGGCTGAATTTTTAAATATTTTATTAAGCCGCCATTTTGTTCCGCCATCTTGGATTTGTACCAAAAAAAAGTTTAAGATAAATTGCGTCAATAGTTTTTTAATAATAGCCATTACCAGGTCATCCCCATATGATCCTTAATTTTTTATCAAAATTTGAAGTCAATCGGGGTCATTGCTTAAAGAATAGCAATGCCGCGAACTGACGGACAGACCGACAGATGTCATCTAGCGACGCTAAAACGTAAAGATGTGTAAAACCTGAGAGGGTGATTTTTTACGATTACAAACATTTTATTTGGCCGCCATTTTGTTCGGTCATTTTAAATTAGTACCACAATTTCACTTGTTGATTAATGATGACACACAATTTGAAATCAAATCATTACGCAGTTTTTTCCAGCTGCATTTTTAAATATTTTATTAAGCCGCCATTTTGTTCCGCCGTTTTGGATTTGTACGAAATTGTTTCCATTTGATTCCAAGATAAAACTTGCTGCAAAATTTTAGATAAATTGGATAAGTAGGTTTTTAATAATAATTTTTTTAACATTTCACTAAGTTGCCATTTTGTTTCGCCATATTGGATTTTTACCAAAATGTTACCAGGTCCTTCCCGTACGACCCTTAATTTTTGACCAAAATTTGAAGTTAATGCCGCGAACAGGCAGACAGACAGACAGACAGACCGACGGAATTGAGAAATCATGGTATGGATATCTAGGGACCCTGAAACGTGAAAATATCGGAGGGTAATTCTTTCACGATTACAATACTTCTCTTTTACGAGGGAAGTGAAAAACATTTTTCACCAAAATATTTGAAACCAAATTTAGTTTGGGCTTTGGTTCACTAGCATGCAATACATGCGGTTATTGCTAGAGAACTAAGACTGAAATTCATAGTCGTTCGGACAAACTTTAAATACCAATCGTACTATCCACAAACGGCGAGCTAAAGCCCCTCATACTGTAATGAAAGCAAATCCGTAAGGAAGCGTGACTTATGTGTTTGATCTACAACAAGTACAACCCATTCCTAAACTGAGTATTGTTGAAACGTTTTATGCGCGTCAAGTATCATTATATTCTTTTTGTATTACCCAAACTGTTTTATTTGGAATAAAACTCAAGCTGAAGGGGGCGCTCAGGAAATTAGCTCCGCCTTAGTTGATTTCTTACAAAATGCTATTCTTGACGAATCCATTGGCACAATTCGCTTTTTTGCAGATGGCTATGGCGGCCAAAATATTACTGGCTGCAAAACAAGTCTCCTAGAATAGTCAAAGAAATTCTTATGTACTTTCCAGTTCGTGGTCCTTCTTATTTACGTGCCGACCGAATGTTTGGATGCGTCGCAAAAAAATATACGTAAAGTGGAGGAGATCTTGCATGCAAATGCTTACATTCAAATTTATAAGGAATCGGCAAACATTAGAGTTCTTTGAAAAGACTGGCCGATTAAAAACTTTAAAGAGCTATAACACATAAAAGGAAATTCAAGGCATAAGCGGTATGATACGAATATTTTTACAAAAAGTAAGAAAATAGTAATGCGTGGTCGACGTCCCACTTGTAACTTAAATCAAAGAGGAAAAAAAAAATATGTTAAAACATTGCTCCAAGCAAAATTTGGGATCAACTGGGAAGTTAAAGTTCCGTTATCTTTAGCGTTTTTTTACCATGCCACATATTCCAGAAGAAGCACGAGACGATGATCAGAAAGAAAAGTTCTACGAATACCTAGAGGAAGACCAAGTTGAACAAATTTAATTCATAATACAGAATTTTCTTTTGAAAGCACTGTATTAAATGTTGTTATTCTATTAAAATTATTTTCTTGTACTTCGGTTTTATTTTGTAGTAAATGAAAAGAACACCCAGTTGGGTTTTACCTTTTTAGTATTTATTACCTGTTTACAACATAGAGTATTAGGTCCAATATCGGCCACAACAAAAAGCATTAGATACACAGTGATGGTCAAAACGCATCATGTCCATCTATTTATTGACTCTTTTTTACAATCTATAGTGGTTTTGAGTTAAATGAGAATGATTATTAGAAGTATAGACCAACATCTATGGAAAAACCTTACTATGCAGGTTTAAAACGAAAGGGAACAAAACGTTTTTGTTACTTGTGAAACAAATTTTTGATGGACATAATCCGTTTCGAAAAGTTACTCGTCCATTGTGTATTAAAAACAACCCCTAATACCTCTCCAGGCTAGGATAATATCAAGTACCCCATGTTATGTAAATTATCTTTTTAAGGCTAAAGAATTTCTGTTGGAAATTTATATGACGTATTTATTTAATATTAGCATTAAATATATCAAAAAAGCTTTATTAATAACACTGCAAAGACCTAGAAAAATCCAAATCTTGGAAGTTCTTACAGTCTTGTATTTTGAAGACGTTGGAACGTTTAATAAAACTTAAATTAGAATGGTGATTGTTAAATCAAAATCTGTTACCCGCAAATTAGTTGGGATATGGAGAGGGTTTTGGTACTTTTTTTTTAGGGTAACAAATTTATAACCTTTGATTATCTTGTTATGGATAGGCGTAATTCTGTGCAAAAACGTTCCTTGGATAGAGTTATTATAAAAGCAATTTTATTTTTTAATCGATAATAATTTTAATAATGCATATACGTCACATAGTGAAAGCTATTACTGTAATTGAAGTAAAAAATTTCCCATATAACTTAAAGTCTATAAACTTATTTATCTTCTGGCTTTCAGCTAAGGCTTAACATTATCATAAATAGAACGATATGATAAATATTATCTGGAAGCAGTATAAGCATAGAACGTGTCGAATTTGTCAATTACTAGTATTAAGGTATTTCCCTAGGTAATACCGTGCTATTTAGTAGTTAAAGTTTAGCGTTGTCCCAATTTCACTCTGGAATTCTTGATATTTGGCATGCTCTTATTACATTACCTTTATTGTCATAGTTCAAGGTCTTGTTTCCATATGAACCACGATTTATTGAATAAGAAGGGCTATAAATTATAGCATATACTATCAGCTAAAGAAATATATGTGACTTAAGGAGCTCTAAATTTCCTTGGCTGTAATTTTGCCCTCCTATTTTAGTTGACTTTTTTCGTATGGTTATTTTTTCTAATTTTTTTTTATATGTTTCTCGATTTTCTGATCAAAAGTTCTTCTTCAATCTAATCATATGACTAGTTTTTAAGATTTGTTTTTTGAGTGTTGAAGTAAGAAAATGGCAGTTATTACTTATTATTTTTATAATTTATTGTTAATTATTATTATTATATATTTTAAGTTAGGTATGCGTTTCACGGCTATTTAATTGCTTTTTATAACTACAATGACAAAACAAAAACTAACTAAAATTAACAACCGTTATTACTAATATAGATTTTTTATTTTAAGTAGCCGTTTCTAGGTTTTTTACTAGATTTTTATAAGTACACGTTGTATTAACTGCGGTTAAAATTAACAACAAAGTTTATTTTTATACAGGGTGAATCACGCATATGTAACCGTCATTTTTTTTAAATTGGAGTATTTATTACATAGAGTGAATGTTCTTGAACATTTTAACTGCACTAAAAAAAATCTTATTTTTAAATAATTAAACTAACTTATATTAAAATTATACAGGGGATAGAAAAAAGGTAATCGTAGTTTTTTTAATTCATTATACGATGTTTAGCAATTTTCGTTTATTCTAGTTGTGTTCTTATTAATATTTCAATAAACTAAACATTTCGGCATACAAACAGGGCATACAAGGAATATTTGTTACAAAAACTGTCGAAAATGATAAAATTAACGAACTCATTTACCAAAATATATAAATTTATAAAAATTTATATAGGTATTCTAGCAAAATATAAAATTATAGTTATTAATTTTGTATGGCCCGTAATTTAGAAATATAAACTGAAAACTGATGTAATTTTCAAAACCTTTTTGCAAACACTTCGGCTAGGTGAAATGAGCTCTTATTTCCCTCTTTATCCCTGGGTTTAGAACGCTCTGAGCGAAGCGATACTATTTTTTCCGTATTGTACATAATTATGTGGAATTTTTCAGATTTCTAGCATTAGCTTTACGAAATAAATTAATTAAAAATCTCTCCAAGAAATCGAACCTCCTCAGACGGAGTTGTCTGCGTTTGTCTGTATTATATTCCAGAGATGGAAAGCGTTTTCGTGACTGAAAGTTATGTAGTTAATTTTGCGAATTTGAACATGTTCGTCAGGTCGAAATCAGTATTTTGGTTTAACATATCAAAAAAGTTATTTGGATTAAAATGTTATTAATTTTCTCCTCTCTAAGCCGCCTTTCTTGAAGAGCAAAAATAAAATTAATGGCTTTATAGAACATCTGATTTTCGAGATTCTAATTCCCTAAGGTACAAAATTGTTTTGAAAATAATTTTTAAAAATCTAAACTAGTTACCATGTTAAAGAGGGCGATAAAACGTACCTGTTTGTATATTACTTGTTGAGTTTCCGTTTTTAGTTTGGTAAGAAAATGCATTTTTGTGTTTTTTCCAACATATCAGATTTTTATAATGTTTTAAGTTGCAGATACTTTTCCAGCGAAGGAATTTGACTGAAATTGGCAGGGACTGTTTGTTTTATGGTACCCGATGATATTCCGAAGGAACTAGATCGGTATCCCGAGGGATACAAAACTTTAAAAAATGATAATCAAATCTCATACTTGGGAAAAGCCCTTTTTTGCCTAGATTTTACTGAATATTTAAGAGTGTAAAGAATTTGTTTCTTTTTTGATTTTTACGATTATTTTTTCAAAATATAAATAATTACTTCAACTAAGTCGTGCACTAACCAGCCTTAACCAATTAACTATTCTCGATTTTAGAAACGGAAAATTACGATTTTTTTCTAAAATGCTTTTAGATCCGAAGCAATTACATCGGTATTCTGAGGGATAAAATAGTTTAAAAAATGATAATCAAATGTCATACTTGGGAAAATGTTCCAGTTTGCCAAAATTGTTTCTTTGTGGATTTTCCCGATTTTTTTCCAAAATATAGATAATTACTTCACCTAAGTCGTGCACTAACCAGCCTTAACCAATTAAATATTGTGGATTTTTGAAGGAATAACATCGGTATCCCGAGGGTTAAAAAGTTTAAAAAATGATAATCAAATCTCATACTTGGGAAAACATCCTGGTTTGCCTAGTTTTTATTGAATATTTAAAAGAGTGTAAAAAAATATGTTTATTTTGGATTTTCACGATTCTCTTTCCAAAATTTAGATAATTACTTCAGCTAGGTTCTGCACTAACCAGCCTTAACCAATTAACTATTCTCGATTTTGGATACATGAAAATTGAGATTTTTTCTACAATGCTTTCTAGTTCCGAAGGAATTGCATCGGTATCCCGATTGTCATGGGCAGTGGCGGTCTAAGACTACGTAAGGCCTGAGGCAATCTTTCTTGAAAAAGCCCGGGAGGAAAACCGACGAACAAAAAAAGCTCTTATCTTTCAATTTTGTTCGAGGTCCGAGCTCAAAATTTATTTTGTTGACTGCAAAGAAAAGTCCTCACTTTCATCTTTCATATATAATTGGCTAATATTTTATTTCTTCCAAATTGGCCCCCCCCCCTTAGACCGCTACTGGTCACGAGATGTCTAAGGAAAATAATAAATTACAAATTGTTGTTGTATTAGTATGATTAAATATAGTTCACCTCGCTAGAAGTGCTATTATAATCAGTTGTAATCGTGAAAAAGTCATCCGTCGAAATTTTTCAATTCTTTACGTTTTAGGGTCCCTAGTCCCTTTTCTCAATTCCGTCGGTCAGTCTTTCTGTTCGCCGCATAGCTAAGAACTATTTATCCGATTGACTTTTAATTTTTTTAAAGGGACTACCGGTAATATTTTGGTAAAAAGGGGGGAAATGTTAGAAACATTATTACTAAGAAACTACTTATACAAATTTTGCACAAAAATCAAGTATTATGTAAGAATCAACTGGTAAAATTTTGGTACAATCCAAGGTGGCTAACAAAATGGCGGCTTAATATAATATTTAAAAATTCAGCCTGAAAAAACTACTTAATGAACTGATTTCAAATTGTGTGCTATAACCAATTGTAGTATAGAGATAAACTAGTAAAACTGTGGTACGAATTCAAGATGGCGGAACAAAATGGAGGCCCAATAAAATATTTGTAATCGTGAAAAAATCACTCTCGCAGATTATATATTTTTTCAGGTCCGTCTCTCGGTTTGTCTGCCTGTCTGTCAGTTCGTGGCATAAAACTACTCGTCAGATTAACTTCAATTTTTAGTCAAAAATTAAGGGTCATATGGAGAAGATCTAGTAATATTTTCGTAAAATGTAATATGCCGAAACAATATGGCGACCTAGTGAAACATTAAAAAAATTAATACTAAAAAAACTAATTATCCAATTTCCTCCAATTTTGTACAAAAATCAAGGATTACATAGGAATGAACTGGTAACATTTTGATATGAATATAACATAGCAAAACAAAATGGTAGCCTAATAAAATATTTTAAAAAATCGACCTGAAAAAAACTACGTATTAGAGTAATTTCAAATTTTGTGCAGCATTAAATGTTGTGGTGCGAATTCAAAATGGCCAAATAATTTTTACTTCCCTCGGAGGAGGGAAATATTGCAATCGTAAAAAAATCACCGTCCGAGATTTTTTCAGATCTTTACATTTCAGGGATCCTAGACGCCGGAAAACAAGTTTTCTAAATTCGGTCGGTCGGTTTGTCGGTCTAGCTGTTCGCAGCTTATCCGATTGACTTCAAATTTTGGCGAAAAGTTAAGGGTCGTATGGGGATGAACTAGTAGCATTTTAGTAAAAATCCGATGTGGAAAAACAAATTAACGGCCTAGTGAAATCTTAAAAAAATTATTACCAAAAATCTACTTATCCAGTTTATTACAAATCAAGTATTATGTAGGAGTTGTATGAATCCAAGATGGCGGAACAAAAATTCAGTCTGAGAAACAACTTAATGAATTGATTTCAAATTGTGTGTCATAATGGTGTAAAGATGAAGTAGTAAAACTGTGGTACTAACTCCAGATAACGGAATAAAATGGCGGCCAAACAAAATATTTGTAAGTAAACGAAATCACCCTCTCAGGTTTTACTTGTTTTCAGGTTTTAGCGTCCCTATATAAATTCTCAAAAAATACGTTTATCAATTCCGCCGGTCCGTGTACCTGTCTGTCAATTCGCAGCATAGCTTAAAAACTACTTCTCAGACTGACTTCAAGGTTTAGTCGAAAATTAGGGGTCATATGGGAAACCTGGTAATATTTTGGTAAAAATCCAATATGTCGTAACAACATCGCGGCCTAGTAAAAAGTTAAAAAAGTATTACTAAAAAATCTAATTATCCAATTTTTTCAAATTTTGCACAAAAATCAAGTGTAACATAGGAATGAACTGGTAACATTTTGGTATGGATATAAGATAGCAAAACAAAATGGCAGCCTAATGAAATATTTAAGAAATCAGTCTCATTAGATTATGTGGAAGCATTAAGTGTGATATAGAGATAAACTGGTAAAGTTGTGGTACGAATTCAAGATGGCGTAACAAAATGGCGGTATGTGTCAATGTAAAAACTTATTAAATTTATTTTTAAATTATGCCCATAAATGAAATGTGGCATAGGTAGAAACTGATAAAATACTGGTAGGAATCCAATATGATGGAAGAAACAAAACGCCCAACAAAAATGTCTGAAAAGATAGTATATATGTGTTACTAAATGACTATGTACTGAACTAAATTGGGTCACACTTCGCTATTCGTAATAAAAGGAAGATTTATAATTAGGTAAGTTCCGAGTTCAGGAAATTTAGAGATTTTTATATTAAAAATTGTCCCTTTATATACATATCTCCGTATTTTATGAAGCACTAACAGACTTTGCGAACTGTTTTTTATAATGGGCCTAAAAATCACGTCTAGCTTACTTCAGTCAAGATGTGCATTTTGTACGAGGCACGTTTTATTCGTAAATAAAAAATCTTTTCTAAACTTCTTTTTATCTTAAAACTCTTTTTATTATATGTTATATTAATGTAAACCCAACACAAATTTTTACTGTTCCAGTTTTATTCTTCTTTAAAAATATATTGCAGTGTTAAAATGACAAATGAAAGCTAATTTACCGTTCGGAAAAAGCTGCAAAGATTTAGATTTTTGGACATAAATTCTAATTCCAAATGAAACAAATTTGAACCAATTTATCTCCTATCTAGTTAATAGGCTTCGAAATGCACCTCGATGCAACTTTATTACACCGTAGTTACTTTTAATAGTCAGGACTCAGTAAAGTATCATGCCTAATTGCCTATTAAATGCCTTTGAGAAATGGTTTTACAGCCACGCTTTCTTGAACTACTTCAAAAAAAGCAAGATGTCGTTTAACAAATCGTTCAGTAATGTGTATTTAATTTGCGATTGTCACTTGCAAAATTAATAGGATGATAGTAAAATACAGAGTAATATTGTAAATTATCCAGATAAATATAAGATTATTTCTAAACGAAATCTAAATACCTGGTTTTGGTTTTATAATTGTGATTCCTTTTCATATTTGTGTTTAAATATTGTTAATTATCATTATATTAATTAGGTATCGAAAGAATAAATAAAAACTGCTCTTCAGTCTGAAAGATGCCACCACATCCTTAAAAATAATGCAAAGAATTAAATGCCTTTCTAAAAACTACGTTGCTCAAAGTAATTTAAACACTTTTTTTAAAATATTAATTGAAATACAAGTTTCATGAACGACGCTGTACTACAATGCCTTCTTCACTTGGAATCCTCTCTCTTTCTCGGGGCGCAGATGTTATTCAAATAGAGATAGAAGCTTCAACAGCTCCTGTTGGCCTTTAAATTAGTTCTCAAAAACAGCCAATCGTTCGGATTTCCTTGCAGAACCTGTAGTAAAAATGCTGTGCCAATTCCACTTTAAATCTAAATGAGGATCTTCCACCTTTTTTCGAATATGATTCACGAGAATTATTCCGCAAGTCTGAAAACTTTAGGGGAAAGGACCATACCCAACCTTTATAAAACACTGGTTTCCGTGAAATTGGCTATGTTGTAACAATACTGAACAAAAGATACCATGGGCCCGTCAAAATCATTTTGGAAATATAGCCTTTCGAAGAACCTCCTTTTAGAGTATCTTACTAGTACAAAAAATAGTTACAAGATTAGTTTTAAGCTCGTATACCAGCAATATTTGATTGATATTTAAGTTGGGTGAAATATATTATTTTTCATAAAAAATGTTTTCTTCTTAAAATATATAGTTTACTCGTTTCTTGAGAGACTTTTATATTTATGGATAATGATGCCACGAGAGGACACGAGACGAGATTAAAGCTTCATCTTGTCTCGACTTTGATTAATCTCATCTCTTCACGATCTTGAAATTTTGGTTAAGACAAGCGCAGAGTTTCGTCTCGTCTCGTATCGAGAAAACTCGTCTCGACTTAAATTAAATTAATATGTCCGGGTAAAAACTAAATAAATATGACTGGAAGAAAGTCGGTGCCCAGCTAAAAAAAGAAATTACTCTGTAAGTATAAAAATATAAAAAAATAAAAATTTCTTTTGTGTCTATCACCTAACTTTTATATTTAAAATTATTGTTTCTATATTTTATAGTTTCTGAGATAACGTAGCGTCCCAAGATAAACGGGCCACCCGGAATTTGTTCTTTATTTTTAGAATATTTTAATAAATGTAAAACTTTTAGAAATATGTTTCAGCAATTTCTCTTCGTTTAAAATTTAACTATGACATGTGTTTCACAAATAAAGAATAAATTCCCAGTCATGAGAAAATATACTTCTTAATTCAGTTTCCAATATATAAAGACCAAAGTGATACAACTTTATAAAACACTCGGTTAATAAGGCATTTTAGTGCCAGAACCGTGTCTTTTTATATTAAAATCGCTTCCCTTTATATACATATATATATATATATATATATATATATATATATATATATATATATATATATATATATATATATATATATATATATATATATATATATATATATATATATATATATCCGTATTTCATGGAGCACTAAACAGACTTGGCGAGTTGTTCTTTATAACGGGGCCTAAAAATAATGTCTAGCTTACTTCAGTCCGAAGATGTGCATTTTGTAGGAGGCACGCTTTATTCGTAAATGAAGAGCAATTCGTTACATTTTCTAAATTTCTTTCTGTCTTAAAACCCTTTTTATTATATGTTATATTAATGTAAACCCTACACGAATTTTCCCTGTTTCAGTTTTATTCTTCTTTAAAAATATATTGCAGTGTAAAAATGACAAATAAAAGCTAATTTACCGTTCTGAAAAAGCAGAAAAGATTTAGATTTTTAAACATAAATTCTCATTCTAAATTAAACAAATTTGCACCAATTTATCTCCTATCTAGTTAATAGGCTTCGAAATGCACCTTGATGCAACTTTATTACACCGTAGCAAAGTTTACTAAATAAAATATTTTTAGTAAACTTTGACCGTAGTTACTTTTTAGTCAGGACTCAGTGAAGTATCATGCCTAATTGCCTAATAAATGCCTTTGAGAAATGTCGTTTAACAAATCGTTCAATAATGTATATTTAATTTGAGATTGTCACTTGCAAAATTAATAGAATGATAGTAAAATACATAGTAATGGTGTAAATTGGCCAGATTAATATAAGATTATTTCTAAACGAATTCTTAATACGTGGTGTTGGTCCTATAATTGTGATTCCAAATCATATTTTTGTTTAAATATGGTTAATTTTAATTATGTTAATTAGGTATAGAAAGAATAAATAAAAAATGCTCTTTAAACTGAAGGATGCCATCACACTTTTAAACATAATGCAAAGGTTTGAATGCCTCTATAAAACATACGTTCATTAAAGTAATTTAAACACTTTTTCTCATGGCGTAGATGTTATTCAAATAGAGATAGAAGCTTCAACACCTCCTGTTAGCCTTTAATTTAGTTCTCAAAAACATACAATCGTTTTCCCTCTGCAGAACAGTAATTATAATGCGGTGCCAATTCCACTTTAAATCTAAATGAGGATCTTCTTCCACCTTTTTTCTTATATGATTCACGAGAATTATTTCTGCAAGTCTGAAAACTTCAGAGAAAAGAACCACCCACAAACTTTATGGAACACCGGCTTCAGTGAAATTGGCTATGTTGTAATTCTTGACCTACGAAACAAAAAATATCTTGGGCCCCCGTCAAAATCGTACAAGCCGTTTTGGAAATATAGCCTTTCAAAGGACCCTCTTTTAGGAAATCTTACTAGTGCAAAAAATAGTTATATAAGCTCTTGTACCAGCAATATTTTATTGATATTTAAGATGGGTAAAATATATTATTTTTCATTAAAAATGTTTTTTTTCTAAAAATATATATTTTACTCGTCTCTTGAGAGACTTTTATATGTATAGATAATGATGCGGCGAGAGGAGACGAGACGAGATTAACACTTGATCTCGTCTCGTCTTGACTTTGACTAATCTCGTCTCCTCTCAATCTCGAAATTTTGGTCAAGACAAGCGCAGGGTTTCGTCTCTTCTCGTATCGAAAAATCTCGTCTCGGCTTAAATTACATTAATAGGTCCGGGTAAAAACTAAATAAATATGACTGGAAGAAAGTTGGTGCTCGGCTAGAAAAACAAATTACTCTATATAAAAATACCAAAAAAATAAAAATTTTTTAGTACCTATCACGTAACTTTTGTATTTAAAATTGTTTCTATATTTTATAGTTTCTGAGATAACATAGCGCCTCAAGATAAACGGGCCACCCGGAATTTGTTCTTTACTTTTTAGAATGTTTTAATAAAATTTAAGATTTTTAGAAATATTTTTCAGCAGTTTCTCTCCGTTTAAAAATTAACCATCACATTTATTTTACAAAGAAAGAATAAATTTCCAGTCGTGAGAAAATGTAATTCTTAATTTACTTTCCGATATATAAAGACTACAGTGATAAACTTTATAAAACACTCGGTTAATAAGGCATTTTAGTGCACTTGTCTATTAAAACGGTCACGTGAGCCAAAACCGTGTCTTTTTGTATTAAAATTGCTTTCCTTTATATACATATTTCCGTATTTTATGGAGCACTAAACAGACTTGGCGAGTTGTTCTTTATAATGGGGCCTAAAAATAATGTCTAGCTTACTTCAGTCCGAAGATGTGCATATTTGTACGAGGCACGCTTTATTCGTAAATGAAAAGCCATCCATTACATTTTCTAAAGTTCTTTCTGTCTTAAAACTATTTTTATTATGTTATATTAATGTAAACCCAACACGAATGTTCACTGTTCCAGTTTTATTCTTCTTTAAAAATATATTTCAGTGTAAAAATGACAAATGAAAGCTAATTTACGGTTCTGAAAAAGCTGAAAAGATTTAGGTTTTTAAACATAAATTCTCATTCTAAATGAAACAAATTTGCACCAATTTATCTCCTATCTAGTTAATAGGCTTCGAAATGCACCTCGATGCAACTTTATTACACCGTAGTTACTTTTAATAGTGAGGACTCAGTGAAGTATCATGCCTAATTGCCTAATAAATGCCTTTGAGAAATGGTTCTACAGCCACGATTTCTTGAACTACTTTAAGAAAAGCAAGTGGTCGTTTAACAAATCGTTCAGTAATTTAATTTGAGATTGTCACTTGCAAAATTATTAAGATGATAGTAAAATACGGTGCAAATTCTATTTTAAATCTAAATGAGGATCGTCAACCTTTTTTGTATATGATCCACCACAATTAATCTGCAACTCTTAAAACTTTAGGGAAAAGGACCATACACAAACTTTATAGAACATTGGCTTCCGTGAAATTGGCTTGGCATACTAAACAAAAGATACCATGGGCCCGTCAAAATCGTACAAGCCGTTTTGGAAATATAGCCCTTCGAAAAACCCACATTTAGAGTAGCTTACTAGTGCAAAAAATAGTTACAACATTAGTTTTAAGCTCGTATACCAGCAATATTTTATTTATATTTAAGATGGGTAAAATATATCATTTTTAATGAAAAATGTTTTTTTCTAAAAATATATATTTTACTCGTTTCCTGAGAGATGTTTATACTTATGGATAATGGGGCCGCGAGAGGAGACGAGACGAGATTAAGGCTTTATCTCGTTTTGATTTTAATTAATCTCGTCTCCTCTCGATCTCAAAATTTTGGTCAAGACAAGCGCAGGGTTTCGTCTCGTCTCGTATCGAAAAATCCCGTCTCGACTTAAATTACATAAATTTGTTCGGGTAAGAACTAAAAAAACATGACTTGAAGAGAAAGAAAAAAATAAAAATTTCTTTTGTGCCTGTCTCGTAAATTTTGTATTTAATATTATTGTTTCTATATTTTATAGTTTCTGAGATAACGTAGCGTCCCCAGATAAACGGACCACTCGGAATTTGTTCTTTACTTTTTAGAAAGATTTAATAAATGTAAAATTTTTAAAAATATTTTCGGCAGTTTCTCTCCGTTTAAAAATTAACCATCACATTTGTTTGACATATAAAGAATAAATTCCCAGTCGTGAGAAAATGTACTTCTTAGTTCAGTTTCCAATATATAAAGACCAAAGTGATACAACTTTATAAAACACTCGGCTAATAAGGCATTTTAGTGCACTTATCTGTTAAAACGGTCACGTGAGCCAAAACCGTGTCTTTTTATATTAAAATTGCTTCCCTTTATATACATATTTCCGTATTTTATGGAGCACTAAACAGACTTGGCGAGTTGTTCTTTATAATGGGACCTAAAAATAATGTCTAGCTTACTTCAGCCCGAAGATGTGCATTTTGTAGGCACGCTTTATTCATAAATGAAAAGCCATTCGTTACATTTTCTAAATCTCTTTCTGTCTTAAAACTCTTTTTGTTATATGTTATATTAATGTAAACCCTACACGAATTTCCACTGTTCCAGTTTTATTCTTCTTTATAAATATATTGCAGTGTAAAAATGACAAATGAAAGCTAATTTACCGTTCTGAAAAAGCTGAAAAGATTTAGATTTTTAAACATAATTTCTCATTCTAAATTAAACAAATTTGCGCTAATTTATCTCCTATCTAGTTAATAGGCTTCGAAATGCACCTCGATGCAAGTTTATTACACCGTAGTTACTTTTAATAGTGAGGACTGAAGTATCATGCCTAATTGCCTAATAAATGCCTTTGAGAAATGGTTTTACAGCCACAATTTCTTGAACTACTTCAAGAAAAGCAAGTGGTCGTTTAACAAAGCGTTCAGTAATGTATATTTAATTTGAGACTGTCACTTGCAAAATTATTAGAATGATAGTAAAATACGGTGCCAATTCTATTTTAAATCTAAATGAGGATCGTCCACCTTTTTTTGTATATGATTCACCACAATTAATCTGCCACTCTTAAAACTTTAGGGAAAAGGACCATACACTGGCTTCCGTGCAATTGGCTATGTTGTAATTCTTGGCCTACTGAACAAAAGATATCATGGGCCCGTCAAAATCGTACAAGTCGTTTTGGAAATATAGCCCTTCGAAGGACCCCCATTTAGAGTATCTTACTAGTGCAAAAAATAGTTACAACATTAGTTTTAAGCTCGTATACCAGCAATATTTCATTGATATTTAAGATGGGTAAAATATATTATTTTTCATAAAAAATGTTTTTTTCTAAAAATATATATTTTACTCGTTTCTTGAAAGACTTTTATATTTATGGATAACGAGGCAGCGAGAGGAGACGAGATTAAGGCTTTATCTCGTCTTACGTTAATTAATCTCGTCTCCTCACTATCTCAAATTTTGGTCAAGACAAGCGCAGGGTTTCATCTCGTCTCGTATCGAAAAATCCCGTCTCGACTTAAATTACATTAAGTTGTCCGGGTAAAAACTAAACAAATATGACTGAAAGAGGAAGAAAATAATAAAAATTTCTTTTGTGCCTATCTCGTAGATTTTGTATTTAATATTATTGTTTCTACATTTTATAGTTTCTGAGATAACGTAGCGTCCTCAGATAAACGGACCACTCGGAACTTGTTATTTACTTCTTAGAATGATTTAATAAATGTAAAATTTTTAGAAATATTTTTGAGCAGTTTCTCTCCATTTAAAAATTAACCATCACATTTGTTTTACATATAAAGAATAAATTCCCAGTCGTGAGAAAATGTACTTCTTAATTCAGTTTCCAATATATAAAGACCAAAGTGATAGAACTTTATAAAACACTCGGTTAATAAGGCATTTTAGCGCTCTTATGTGTTAAAACGGTCACGTGAGCCAAAACCGTATCTTTTTATAATAAAATTGCTTCCCTTTATATACATATATCCGTATTTTATGGAGCACTAAACAAACTTGGCGAGTTGTTCTTTATAATGGAGCCTAAAAATAATGTCTAGCTTACTTTAGTCCGAAAATGTGCATTTTGTACGAGGCACACTTTATTCGTAAATGAAAAGTCATTCGTTACCTGTTCTAAACGTCTTTCTGTCTTAAAACTGTTTTTATTGTATGTTATATTGATGTAAACCCAACAAAAATTTTCACTGTTGCAGTTTTATTCTTCTTTAAAAATATATTGCAGTGTTAAAATGACAAATGAAAGCTAATTTACCGTTCGGAAAAAGCTGCAAAGATTTAGATTTCTGGACATAAATTCTCATTCTAAATGAAACAAATTTGCACCAATTTATCTCCTATCTAGTTAATAGGCTTCGAAATGCACCTCGATGCAACTTTATTATACCGTAGTTACTTTTAATAGTCAGTACTCAGTAAGTATCATGCCTAATTGCCTAATAAATGCCTTTGAGAAATGGTTTTATAGCCACGCTTTCTGGAACTACTTCAAGAAAAGCAAGATGTCGATTAACAAATCGTTCAATAATGTATATTTAATTTAAGATTGTCGCTTGCAAAATTAATATGATGTTAGTAAAATACAGAGTAATGTTGTAAATTATCCAGATAAATATAAGATTAATTCTAAACGAAATCTAAATACTTGGTTTTGGTCCTATAATTGTGATTCCTTTTCATATTTTTGTTTAAATATTGTTAATTTTAATTATCTTAATTAGGTATCCAAAGAATAAATAAAAAGTGCTCTTCAAACTGAAAGCTGATATCACACTTTTAAGAATAACCGAAGCATTAAATGCCTCTATAACACATACGTTCTTTAAAGTAATTTAAACACTTTTTTGAAATATTAATTGAACTACAACAACGTGACGCTGTACTTCAATGCTTTCTCCAATTGGAATCCTCTCTCTTTCTTATGGCGCAGATGTTATTTAAATAGAGGTAGAAGCGTCGACACCTCCTGGCTAGCCTTTAATTTAGTTCTCAAAAACAGCCAATCGTTCGGATTCCCTTGCAGAACCTGTCATGAAAATGCTGTACCAATTTCACTTCAACTTCAGAGAAAAGGACCACCCACAAACTTTATGGAACACCGGCTTCAGTGAAATTGGCTATGTTGAAATTCTTGACCTACTAAACAAAAGATACCTTGGTCGCGTCAAAATCGTACAAGCCATTTTGGAAATATAGCCCTTCTTTTAGGGAATCTTACTAGTACTAAAAATAGTTACAATATTAGTTTTAAGCTCGTGTACCCCCAATGTTTGATTCATATTTAAGATGGGTGAAATATATTATTTTTCATAAAAAATGGTTTCTGCTAAAAATATATATTTTACTCGTTTCTTAAGAGACTTTTATATTTATGGATAATGATGCCGCGAGAGGAAACCAGACGACATTAAGGCTTCATCTTGTCTCGTCTGGACTTTCACTAAGCTCGTCTGCTCTCTATCTCAAAATTTTGGTCAAGACAAGCGCAGGGTTTCGTCTCGTTTCGTATCGAAAAATCTCGTCCCGACTTAAATTACATCAATATGACCGGGTAAAAACTAAATAAATGTGCTTGGAAGAAAGTTTGGTGCCCGGCTAGAAAAACAAATTACTCTATAGGTATAATAATACCAACAAATAAAAATTTCTTTTGCGCCTATCACGTAACTTTTCTATTTAAAATTGTTGTTGCTATATATCATAGTTTATGAGATAACTAACTAATAGGGTCTGAAAATAAACGGACCACTCGGAATTTGTTTTTTATTTTTTAGAATGTTTTAATAAATTTAGAAATATTTTTCGTCAATTTCTCTTCATTTAAAAAGTAACCATCACATTTGTTTGACAAATAAAGAATAAATTCCCAGTCTTTATAAAGCACTCGGTTAATAAGGCATTTTAGTGCACTTGCCAAAACCGTGTCTTTTTTATATTAAAATTGCTTCTCTTTATATACATATTTCCGTATTTGATGAAGTACTAGACGGACTTGACAAGTTGTTCTTCATAATGGGGCCTAAAAATAATGTCTAGCTTACTTCAGTCCGAAGATGTGCATATTTGTAGGAAGCACGCTTTATTCGTAAATGCATACAATTATATTTTTTCTTATTTAGTTGGAAGAAGAACTGATGGGTGGAAAAATAACACAATAAATAAATAACCTTATTATTATGAAAATAGGGTGCTAATGATTATAGCCTCAAATATTTTCCCAACCAGCATGATAGATTCGGCTTTGTTTATATTTTATTCATAACAGTGCTGACATTGGCCTAAGCCTTGAATATTGTAAACAGATATTTATTTTTTCAAACATAAATACATACTTATATAGCTGCTTCCGCATCTCTGATTTCTGCTTAAAACGTTCGTCGTTTTTGACGTAATCTATCTCCATAAACATATCCACAGAGGGTAAATTGTTTGCAGAAGCCTTGAAAAAAACCTTCGCTAGCAATAACCCAATCAAAAACAACTTTATTTCGCCACGCAGAGCAAAACAGAATACTCGAAAAATACTGTTTACGTGGAAACTTATAGCAACACAATGAAATCAGACGGAAACGATATGTAAATGATCCGTATTTATATGCGGAGTGACGTCACGACCAGTGAGCTGTCGTTTCGCTTTCCTTTAAATTTTACCGCATACCTGCGTTTTCGTTTTTGTAGGATTATAATATTTATCTGGGTACTCGTCTCTACGATGTGATGTTTATTTCGTTTCGTTTAAAACATATTGCAAATACCTAATTGTCATTTAGTCCCCTAACTAAATGTAACTTTTTAACTTTAATCACAGAAGAGCGTCCGTGATGTTGTTAAGGTTTTTTTGATAGTATGTCATGATGTAAACAAGTGTACCTAAAAAGTGTGTGCGTGCGTAAATCTACAATAACCCGTTAGCTAGTAACGATGGAAGAAAACTTCAAAAAGGAACGATACTTGGTTATTAAAAGTGCATTTTGTAAATATTTTCTAATTTATAAGAATGTCTGTGCTGTTTGGAGTGCCATTTAATTAAAAAAAACATATAGCATATTCGATTGTATGGGTATTTATACACATTTTTATAAAATAAATTCTATTTCAAAGTTCAAATGTTTACGTGAATTGAAGTTAAAGTGAACACCCTGTATATTTCCGATTAAAGTCTAGGGAAATATATTTTCCTATCTTTAAAGAGGTAAGGCAAAGACATTCCAATAAAATTCAAAGTAGGGCTCTTGGGAGGGCTATATTTTCAAAACGATTTTGGCGTTCCCGTAGGGTGTTTTGCTTTGAACTACAAGATATAAAAAATTCAGCAATTTCACTGAAGCCGGTTTTCGATAAGAGTTGTGCGTGTTGCTTTGTATTAAAATTTATAACAGTGCAAGGCGTCGGCGTCGTCACTCCCAAAATGCAGAATTCTAATTGTTGGCATATTTTTCTTAGAGCTAATAAAATCAAAGGAAAGTGAGTTCCGAAACGTTAAAGTTATCGATACTTATTTGTTTTGAGACAACCCGGAAATGTGAAAACAAATGTTACTACAGAACAACGATTTGTCAAGAATTATAAAACAAACTGAATAAGGTACATTGTGCTGTGCTTTCCACTAGAAAATACATTTTGCTTGAAAGGAAAAGCTCTCAGAGTATTTTCAATACAAAGAATCAATTAAGCCGCGAATCTCAAAGGGAAGGCAGATAATTTTAAGTTAGCAAAACCGTCCAGAGTTATCTGCTTTAAACATCGATTTATTTTCGGCAGAGCTATATATTTCATTTAATTTAATATTAAATGGATCATTTATAGAAAAATTCACTTATTTAAAATGTCGAATGAATTTTGAAACAGCGATTTAATTTTTAGTGCCAGTGTAAAAGCTTTAAAATAATATTTAATTTTGAAATTAATGAAAAGAAAGCAAATATTTTGCTTTCGAAAATAAAATATTTATATTGGGATAAGTATTTATAAAAGAGTTATTTTAATCTGATCATATTGATATCACAAAAAAACAAGAAAATTTTTATATAATAAATATGCAATTACGTAGTTTGTTATAAGAGTAAAACTTTAGCGTATATGTATGAGAACGATCGATTACTTCTAAAAGAATAGGTAGCCAAAAATCTTAATTAGGGAAAATTTAGGGTTTATAAAAATCTATTGACGAAAAAAAAAACTAATTACACAGGACTATTCATACAAGTACAACAAAACAAAGCTACTTTTTTAAATAAGATCTTATATATTCATGAAATGGGCCAGTTTTTGCTGATTATAAGTTTTAATAAGACTATGTTTGACACCTTTATCTTTGTTTATTAATATAATATTGGCTTTGTATTCTAAGCTGTGATGCTACGTCTACCGATTTTTCGGTAGATCTACCTATTTAGTAGTCTATCTACCGATCTACCGAAAAGACCTTAATTTCTACCGATTTTTATTGTTTCAAAATTTTAAATATTATTATGTTCTACAAACAATTCTTTATTTTATATTTTAATAATTATTGTTGCAGAAAGCGTCGAATCGATGTCGACCTCTCGTATTCTATCATTCTATCGATAGTTATGAAGAGCATTCATTTCTTTTTCCTTTTCTAGGTAATAGTTAAATAATTTTTTTAATAATACCAACTGGTTAAACCTATTTAAAAACCACGAGGTAAACGTTTCCGTTAACCTTTTTTACGAAGTAATTTACAGGGCTATAAATATATTTATACCTAAGAAAACGGTTGATGGAAGATTTCCTCCAAACTTTAAACAAAGCACAATAAGAATTATATTAAACAATAATAAGGCCCATGAGAGGTGGAAAGGGGCAAAAACTCATTTTGTGAGCTTAGACGACAAAGCAAAGTTATGATAAAAAATGATTACATAAGGTATATTGAATCAATATACCTAATAATTCTAAAAGATTTTGTCAACTTGTATCTGTTAAGAATAAACGTGTAGGTATTCCAAATTTAATGCATTTCGGAGACATAGAGGCCAAAGGTTCCGGTGTAAACCAGTTGTTTTCCGATTTTTTCCAGGGTATTTTTCAACCCTATGGGCAAAAATTTAACTTTCTGCCAAATGATAAGAGCAGTTCTTCTTTCAAGTATTTGTGTTTCCTCGGAAGAACATCTAAAAACGCTCAGCGACCTTAATCAAAATAAGGGTGGCGGTCCTGACGGAATTCCTTCTTACTTTGAAAAACGTGCGTCTTCCCTATATCGGCCGTTATCAATAGTGTTTAAACAATCTTTTGAACAATGTGTATTTCCTGTAAAATGGAAAGTGGCAAATGTTGATCTAATTTATAAAAATGGTGCTAGAGACAGTGCTACAAATTATAGACCTATAAATAAACCTAATATTTTTGGAAAAAATCTAGAAAGTCTTGCTTATACTATATTACTTAAATCTATTGAGTCAAATTTGATTTGCTACTCACAATATATTCTTTCATCTATGGATGCCCAGGTACAGGTGGACTCCGTGTCATCAGTCACCATCCAATACATAACATCGGGTGTGCCCCAGGGATCTCACCTGGGTCCATTACTATTTGTTATTTATTTAAACGACATGAAACAATGTTTTAAATTTTGCAAAATTTTACTTTATGCAGATTATATGAAAATGTTTTCATCTATAGTGTGTGTTTTGGTGACTGTTTGCTGTTACAAAATGACTTAGACGTCTTTTTTGAATACTGTACCCGTAATAAGCTTTTCCTTAATTTAGATAAATGTGTATCTATCACATTCACTTGAAACCTTTGAATGTGATTATAATTTTAATAAAAACGTGTTAAAAAAAGTAAATAAAATTAAAGATCTCGGTGTAGTATTCGACAAAAACATGATTTTTGGAGATCACATTGATCACATAGCCTCGAAATGCAACAAAACTTTGTATTTCGCGTATGTTTATAGTAGGTTAGGTTTTGCCTCTATCGTCTGGACACCTCAATATGCTATTTACAAAAGTAGACTGGAAAGCATACAGAACAAATTTTTAAGATTTTTAGATTTTAAACAGAACGGTGTCTACAACATGTATTCTAATGTATCCGAACTTAGACAAGTATTTCAATTATTGCCTCTTGAACACCGACGCACTGACAGTAATGTCTGTTTTCTTTATTTAATTATAAACAACCTTATAGATGCACCTAACTTGCTGTCTGGTATAATGTTTTACATACCTCAGCGTAGCTTTCGAAATAACTACCTCTTTACAAACTGCTTTCTTAGAACAAACCTGGCTATAAACACTCGCAGCTAAACCGTATAACCTCCCTATACAATATTTACTATCAAGATATTGATCTATTTTATACCTCTTTAGTTAATTTTAAGAAAAAGGTTAAGGATATTGACATAACATATTGTTTTGTAAGTATAAAATAGTTTTGCTTATGGTAGTTGTCTGTAGTTATATATAAGTAAATCTAAGATCTGTACACTAATCTGTAAATCGTGGGTGTCATAATTGGGCCCCTGGCCTGTTGGCATCCTAATTGTAAATAAAATAAATAAATAAATAAATAAATAATTAGTACAGGGGGACCCCGGGGAATGTTCGAATTGCCCTATCCCTAACCCTTCTTTAAAGTTCAAATTAATTATTGTGGTTTAGTTCGTTTCATTTCTTTCAAATACGGTAATACGCTTTTTATATGTGTAAAAATGGGTAGTAGTGAAGATAGTGATTTGAGTGTAGCCCAAGATGGTGGAACAAAATAATGGTCAAATTAAATATTCAAACTGTGCACAAAAATTAAATGTGATATAGGGATAAACTGGTACGAATTCAACATGGCGGTCTTAAAAAAATCAGTGTAAAACCTACTTATTCGACTTATTTTAAATTATGCTAAAAATCAAGTGTGACAGGTATAAATATGAAAAATATTGGTATTAATCTAATATGGTGAAATGGCGCCCAATAAATACGTTTGAAAATGAAGTATATGTCTTACTAAATGACAATGTGCAGAACTAAATTGGATCACTTTTCACTATTTCTCATAAAACTTGCTGTATCTGGAATATTATTTGCGTGGATGTTGATATTAATATATCGTTTCTTGACGTTACGCCAACTTCATAACAAGGATAATATGAACCCTGTCTCGAACATATCCTGAAATGCCGCAGGCGCAATGGTCCAATTTATTTTAATAATGATGATAAATATATATGTATATATATAGTTTCGTAATTTTTGTTGAACCTTCCAATATATATTGTATTAGGTACTTCTTTTCTTGGGCTGCGTGTTCATAAAATTAAAACGATGTTTTAATTATTTGTCATATTTAATTCCAATTTGATGTTTCGACAGATACATGTCTTTTTCAAAAATGTTTTTTTATTATTTTTCCATGAGACGTAAATCAAAAGGTCAATAACAGCAAATAAAATACACGTAGCACATTATCATTTAGTTAGTTCAAAATGTGACAAAATGACAATGTGCTACGTGTATTTTATGTGTTGATTATTAGTCCCTCACGGGCGGAATAATGTGTTTTCATTCCGGGTGTACATCCGTTCACTACTGTCGTCCTGAAAAAGAACAGTTTTGCTGGCGTTTCGCCAAAATCATATTGAGCATTTTCGAAGCTTTCCTTCTCGCGTCCGAATAGAGACTGAAGTGTTAGCTCTGCGAGCTTCTTTTTTACCCCCACTCGGGGCCAAAAGTTATATCTGAGTGGCCGTTGGTCATTATTTATGTTTTCCGGATGTTGCTGTTGTTGTTGCGCTAATTCCGCTTGATTTTTTTGTGATTTTAGATTTGTCTATTATTGTCTTCAATAGTGTTGGTCGTTTTAATGATTCGTCCCTTCTATTTAAAACGCCTAGTTTTCCTATTTATATGGCTTCTCGGATTATTCTGCTCTTATAATGCTCTATATTGGCAATCTCCCATCGAAATTTATTTTTTGGCCGGTTTCCTGAAGATATAGGGATAGAGCCGAGGTTGTTTGTTTGTTTGTGATGCTTTTCTTGCTTTATGCTCTTCTACTCTTGCTGATATTCGCCTGTTTGTGTTTTCTAATAATTCTTCCGATTCTGTCTGTTATGTCCTTTACATATGGTAAGATTACTTGTTGCCTTCCCGGTTTATAATTATTGGTGTTATTATTATATTAAGTTCGTTTTTTCTCACCTGTCTTTCAGTTAATCGCACGGATCTAGATATTAGAGTATTGGCCACACCTTGAATGTGTGCTGTGATCTTGCATTTAAATATCTGTCGGTATTTGTTGGTTTTCTGTACACATTGTATTCGAAATGTCCGTTATGCAGTTTTGTGATCAGAACATTTAAAAATGGAAGTTTGTTGTTTTCCTCTAACTCTAGGGTAAATCGTATTTCATAAATAAATTAGCAACTATTAGTGGTAGCGAGGACCCCATTGGAGCACCATCTGTTTGTTTATACATTTGCCCGTCAAATGAAAAATAAGTATTTTTAAGGCAATGCTCCGAGAGTTGTATTATATGTGCCTGGAAATCCTCGTTCATAGCAATCCTATCCAATGCTTCGTCGATAGGAATACTAGGATACATAGACTTGACATCTAGGCTTGCTATGATATCGTCTTTTTCAAGAACTATATCTCGTATAATTCGAATGAAATGCTCCGAGTTTTTGGCAAATGAATCAGCTTTTTCGACAGCTGGTTGCATAATTAACAGCTGATGGTCGCCCCTGGTTTGTGTATTTTTGGTAAATCATAGAGTTTAGGATATCTGCTCGACTTTTCCCGTGGTATTATTTTTTGTTGTATTTCGAGGTTTATTGGTAAACTTTTTATTTTATTTTTAGTTGTTTTCTTTAGGTATGTAGTCGGGTCTCCTGGGACAGGCTTATAACAGTTGTCTTGTAAGATATCCTGCATTTTTTGTATGTAGTCTTGGAGGTTCATAACTACGGTTGCGTTTCCTTTATCTGCTGGAACGATTGTGATGTTTTTATTCTTTCAAAGCTTTGTTAGGACCCTCAATTCAGTGGCATTTAGGTTTTGTTCCGGTGGTTTGCTTGATTTTAAAATTTTTGCCACTTGTCGAATCTCATCTGCTTTCGTTTGGTCAGAGGAGTCAAGCATAGCTTCCACTGCAGCTATTATTTCTTCTTTAACTTTAAAAGGTCTTTCTCTGTCTCGGCCAGTTGTTTTCTGGTTTGATGGATATGTTCTCTTAGTAAGGCCTTACTAGCATTTCGAAGTATGATATTAGTTTTTCTAGCTTTAGTATGATAAGACAACCGTGTAAAAGTAAAAAGTAAATCGCTGTCATGACACTTAATTTGAAAGGTCAGCTCACATAAAAGATTAGTTTTCCTACCTCTCAGTTTCTCATGATATTGTATGATTGTCTTGAAAATCTCCTCCCCGTAGAGGTGTATATTGTTGATTCTTAGTCCTTCACCGATGGAAAAATACGATGTATTTTCATTCCCAGTGTACATCCGTTCACTACTGTCTTTCTGAAAAGTTTTGTTGACGTTTCACCAAAATCACATTTAGTATTTTCGAAGCTTTCCTTCTCGCGTCCGAATAGAGACTGAAGTGTTACCCCCACCCGGGGCCGAAGGTTATGTCTGAGCTGCCGTTGGTCATTATTTATGTTTTCCGGATGTTGCTGTTGTGGCGCTAATTTCACTTGATTTTTTGTGATTTTAGATTTGTCGATTATTGTCTTGCATACTGTTGGTAGTTTTAATGATTTTATTTAAATCGCCTTGTTTTTCTATTCCAAGTAGTTTACCTGTGGTTGTTTGGGGTTTGTATAATGTTTGTATGTTGTGTTTTCTAATAATTCTTCCGATTCTGTCTGTTGTGCCTTTTACATATGGTAAGATTACTTGTTGCCTTCTCTGTTTATAGTTGTTGGCGTTCGTTCTCTCGGTTCCCGAACAATCAAACACGGAATATTGGTGCAGAAACTATAAACCTGTTGCTGTCTTACAGGGCACAGAGAGTCATATTTGCTACAGTAGTGTCCGATTGAAGTATGGTTGACTATGGTTTTTTTCAAGGACTTGCTCTCGACCCCATTTTATTCTTCTTGTACATAAATTACTTAAGAACTGTAAATGTCAGAGGAACGGTCACCCTCTTTATCGACGATACAAATATCGTGTGGTACGGTACGGATTTAATGATAGAAATATACTTGCATTCAATATCACAAAACTAACATTCTCCCATTGAAGTGCAGCTTAGAAAATGATTACTGAACTCGAAAACTATTATGGAGATATGGTCTACCTTTGTGGTGCATATTTGTTATATTCTCTGTATATTGCAGAAAAGGACATTTCGTTTTAGTACGGAATGAGAAGTCAAGACTCATGTAAACCACACTTGTCTTAGAGAAAAAATTATGACTCTTTTATGTTTGTTTATTTTAAAATGTAATTGTCTATAGGACAATGGAGTACTATTACCATAGATTTTAAAGTTTGTTTTTGAGATTTTTTATTACCGTTTTATTTCTGTAATAGCCTTTTTAGCTTGTTTTTTATACTCTAAAATGTGGTAAAAAGTTAAGTTTTGGAGTTGTTACTTTAATTTGATTCTTAAGATATTGGCTGCTATATTGAAACTATATATCAAATATTTTTAATACGATATATAGTTGTAGTGTTCTTTGTTCTATTTTAAGGCTTTGTTGGAACGAGCCTGTATTTTCTTTTGGCAATAAAGCACGTTTTGAATTTTAAAAATTGACACACGTCCCTGCAATATCTTGTATAAGAAGCTGTACTTTCGTTGTGTAATAATATTTATACATATCTAAAGATTGTTACGTTATTAGATACCTGATACACTTATATAGATACATTAAAACGTGAAAAATAGTATATTTAAATATTGACCTGCCTTCGTTTTGGCCTAAGGAAACCTCGCTTCTTATAGCCATAGAGGCCGGCGTCAAAAATAAGGGCTGCATATGTTAGTAGGGTTCATATGCTAGGAAAACTTGATACTTGGCTCATGAACACCCGGATTCGTTTACAAGTTCATACATTCCATCTAACTTAGCTTCCCGCAGATGGGTACTGAGGTTAAGAACTGGCAGTAGCCTAACTTTATCTGCAAAATTAGCAGATAAGGTTGGTTGGCTGTTGCTTAGTATCGGTTGTGCCAAATAATTATTGACTTTCTTCTTGCTGATAACATATTAGTTTGACAATTGTTATAAGGAAAAAATCCATCGGTCAGCAGTATCGAATTGATTGACGATAGTGTCTTCCACATAATCCAATAACTTAACAATGCATGGGCTGCTTTGATCGGCTTCTTGAAGATCTATTTTGTTGCAGGCGTAGGCTTGGGCATTCGTTTCCTTGCATTCTTGATTTAGAAATGCGTAGTGTAATTCGTTTTTTAAAATTAATTTATTTCTCGATAAGATAACCTTAAATTGACCCTTACTTTAAATGGGTATAGGATATGTTAAAATAGTGGAAATATTTATCATTTCATTTAAGCTATTTTTAATCAACATAGCATTTTCTCGATGTGCAGCTTTTTCAACTATTAAATTAATTTGATTTAATTTGCTTTACTACAATTTTTCATTGTGACTAATTTGTTAAACAGTACTGTTAAATTTTCGGATAATATTAGGAGAAACAGAATGCGCTTTCAAAATGTTTGAACTTAATTTATTTTGATTTTTTTGCAAGCCAGCAATAAGTATGTGGTCTAAAGCATTTAAGTTACAAGTATCGCCTCGGAAACCTAATTCTAACATAATTAGTTATCCTTTTTCAGTGAGGAATAATTTCTCTAAATTTTGTTTCTACACTATATTGTGTTAAATTTAAAATAATTAGAGGAATCATTTAAATAGTCTACATACGGCTTAACATTACGTAATAATTCCTAGAATTTAGATAAAGCTTATTTATTTCTATATTAATTGGATTAACGTCGTAATAATGAAAGTATATGTATACTGTTGCACTTTCGCAGAAACTAATTTAAGAGGAATTATACCGCGGTTATCATTTAGTTTGCTCATAGCTATTTTTTCCTTGAATGCGAACGTGAGTTGTAGCAAACTAAAAATGGAAAATAAGATTTAGTTAGCAAGACAATTTAGTTCTCAAGGGACGTTTTAAATTTCCAAGGTGAACTTTTTCATGAGAACCAATTTTTGCTGTTTTACGTTTTGTCTTTCCTCACATTAACTTCCTAATATGTTTTTTTTTTCGTATACGTGTTCATTTGGCGTAAATAATGCAGAGTTCTCGTGGTTTTTATTAATTTTACGTGTAATTTTTTTCATGGTATTGACTTGTTTTTCGTTTATTTGTTAATATAAGATTTTTGTTTTATTTTTATGCTGATTAATATAATCACTAATTAATAATCGGTCCAAGTTAATGTAGAAGGAGTTATCCCCGTTTGTTATGTCAATGGGTTTTATATTAATTGTGTAATGTATGGAAATATTATAAGCTAGTTTTGCATAGATCATTTTTTAGACCTGAGTGTTTTCTTAAATTTTTGATTGTTTAACAAATCTGTGTGTTCAGAGTGAAGTCTTTCAATAAGCCCATTCGATTGCGGGTGAACAGAAGTGAATTTTAATTTTTTGTAATTTTAATAATTCCGTTTTTACTGATTTTTTTAACTCAATTCCTTTGTCCACGACGATTTGCTTGAGAATTTTATGGTGAGAAACATATTAATAAGTTATCTACTATTTTTGTAGAAGCTGAGGATTTTAGATGGTATACCCGAGTATATTTTGAAAAACTGTCAAACGTTTAGTTTGTTCTAATATATGTGTGTCGAGATGAATTATTTCGAAAGGTCTTCTTGTCGGATTTATATTAATCAATATCTTAAAAAGAATTAATCGAACTTTTGAAAGTTTAATAATATTTATTTTTATTCCTTGCTTAGTCTCGGGTATTCGTCTATAGTTTGGGTTCTCTGATATAAATAGTACTGTTTGTCCACAAAATATTATCAATGAGTCGCTGTGCATTTTTTAACCCGAAGGGCATACGCAGAAATTCGTAATGGCCATTTTTGGTGCTAAATGAAATTTTCGGTATATCGCATTCATTTACCTCAATTTGGTGGAATCCACTTGCTAAGTCCAAAGTAGTGAAGTATTGGCATTTGGCAAGTATTTCATATTAGCTATGGGATAGCGTTGATTAATGGACTTATTGTTCAAGCATCCAAAACTGCAAAGAACACGTAATTTTTTGACTTTTGGTCATTCTTTCTGGGATCACCCAAATCGGTGATGACGAAGGGAAAGTACTGGAGCAAATTTATTTTGACCTTACATCCTACTAACTGGGGTTTCTACGTCTTATTAATGAATAAAAGGGTACAGATACGTTTTAGTATAACTTGGTACCTCATCAGTGATTCTAATGTGATGTTTTATTTTGCAAGTAAATGTAAGAGGGGTTCCTTTCTGATAAAAAATACCAGAATTTAAAACATAATTTTAAAATAGAATTTTTTTCTTCTGCTTTTAAGTGGTTTGTTCAAATTTGAGATGATTCTAATGTTGGTTTTAGGGATTCGTCAAAATTATTTAAAGTTAGATATTCCGGGATTCCGCAAGTATACATTTTCTGATACGGTATTATAGTTTCGCCATTTTTACAAATTTTTTACATAAACTATTTTTTCGGTTTGCTGTAAATCGTAAAACAATTTAACTCAAATTTTAATAATTTAATGCTAGTATGTAGAGCAATAAAAAATTCTATAAATTTAAATTGGCTCGAAGTAACTCAAAGTTGTCAATTCCAATTAATCCGTCATTATGAAATTTGAACGTGAAAAATGTCAGATTAAAACATCTGTTGTTTGTATTAAAACATTATATTTGTGGATACAGTGGACACAATAAATGGGTCTTTTGTTATATTATTTGGGAAGTACTTAATAAAATATTTTGTGTTTGAGTGGATTAAAAACTTTAGATTATAATCGGGAAATGTTATATAGGAAAGTTCACTAAAATCTGCCGTGTTAACAGATATATTTGGTTTTGTTAGGGTTGTTCATTTTCCTTTGGAGGAAAATGAAAATTTTTGGCTTGTGACTCGTGACTTGAGGTTCATCATACTGATAAACATGAGTTGGTTCATGGTTATGGTATTCGTATTTAGGACAGTTTAAATTAGTTTCTGTGTTCTGAACTTTTTGAAAAGCACATCTGGGCGCTGTGATTGATATAATGGGCCCGGCATGTTACTAGGTCTGTATGTGTTTCTAGTAGACATGCTCATTGATGTTGCCTTAGGTAATGGTTTATTTGGCTCAGGTTTAAAGACATTTCTTTGATATGTTTTTCCAAATACTTCGGAATTAGTTGGAATTATTTGGGGCTTATAATTATATAGTTTAATAGGTATTAGTTGATTTGGAAAATTCGAATGAAATTGGTTATAATTTTTATGTGAGTTAAATTTTAAAGGGAAGTAACTTGTATATTGGCTTTATATTCTAAATGTGCATTTAGTGATCGAACTATCGAATTTGATTTTGAATTAAACGATTTACCTTGCGTAACATTTTAAAAATATTTTACATGTTCTTCTTGTATTACCAATTGAATTGCGTCAGATAGTGTGATCGGTCCCTAGTTTTACCCAAAGGTTCTTTTAAACCCGATAAAAATGCTGTTAATTCTATTTTTTTGTACAATTCGTGTTATAGCAGCGATATTGTCTGCTTCGGGCACATCTACATAACTATATAGCAGATTTAATAATCCTGAACATTTATCAAAAATTTTTTGGGGTGATCCGCTACGTAATTGCTTAAGCATTACTATATCTCTAGTTAAGTAACATCTCGTCTCTCTACAAAATTTCTATAACGCGTATCTTTGAATTATTTCCAAGTCGTTACTTTCTGAATCTTTATTACCAAGCGAGCATTACCTCCAAGCTTGACTATTAAATAATTTAAGAGATATACCTAAAGTCACTACCTGAAAGTTATTTGTATTGGCCGTATAGTGAAATTTGTGATTATTGGCATATTGCTAAAAGCCAATTCAGTTCAGATGGGTTTCTATCAAATGTTGAATGCCGTTCAAATATTATGCTTTGAATACTATTTGTAAATTATTATTTTTACTAAAAATAATATTTTTCGAATTTACTTGATTATTATTTATTATCTACTATGTACATTTGAATCAAGAATTTTAGTCTTACAATTTTTTGTTAAATCTAATAATACTCCTGAGAGTTGAAGTAGAGGATAAGGATAATTTTCCTAACGATTGCAGTAAATTTCAGAAAATCTGTGTCAAAAGAAAATTCCTTAACAACACAACCAAATTTCGTAAATCATTTTTGTCCGTTGATAGTCTAATCGATAAATCGAACTCGAAAATGCGCGATGCAATTCCAAACAGTTTTTAAAATATATTTATTTTGAAAATTGCAACTTTTTTCCGAGAGGCGTTCGCTACCACTGCACGCTCCAAGTGCCGGAGTACTGGGCTGATTAGGGCACGCCGACAAAAATTCGCATCTGGTGCTTAATATGAAATCAATTTGAATAAGTAGTTTTTGCGTTAATTTTTTTGAAGATTTTATAAGCCCGCTATTTTGTTTTGCCATGTTATATGTTTACTTTCATCTTTATATGATCATCCTTGATTTTTGGGCAACATTTCAAGTCAATCGAAGAAGATTTTAGCTATGCCGCGAACGTATAGACAGATAGGTACATAGATCGACAGAAATGTGCAAAGCATGTTCTTTTGGTATCTAGGAAAGACTTGAAAAAACAAAAGAGGATGTTTTATTTACGAAGAATATATGTGTTGTACAATTGAAGTGCAATTTTTTAAAATTTAACATAAATTCAAATGGCTATAACTTGTAAACAAAATGGTTTGTTTTTAAACGGTTTTTTACATTTGTAGGCTTATGTTTTGTTAATATTTCTGTGGTATGTGTTTTTTAAGGGTTGCTTTGGTCTGGTATATATGAGGGATAAGACGAAAGTAGGGTTTTTAATACGAACTGTGTCAAGAGCCAGAATTTGCAAATCTGAAATTATTTTGATTTTATATGTATGTACTCAATAAATGAGTTTTTTGTTAAACTAATTTCTAAAAATTTTGATATCTGATTTGTTTCTTTTTTAATTATTTTTTTTCTTCTAATACGCATTTTATTCAACATTTTTCTGTTTAAATTAAAAAGTTTGATTAATAATACTGATCTTTTAATCGTTTTGGCTTTTCCAAGGACGTTTTGAAAAAAGTAAATAAAATTTTGCATTTCCGAATATTAGTTTTACATCAGGGTTGTAGTAATTAATTTTTTCAGACCGTTACATATCTTTCTTGTTTTTTTAAATTAGACTTTGTCTCCTGAATTACGTAAAGGGTATTTTTACTTTTTCTTATTATTCTTGATAAAAGTGACTTCAAACCTCGGGACGGTTTTTTAATTTTATAGAATTATTACCAGTAGACTGATTATTTTTTAAACTTAATTTTTTTTAACATAAAAACTTCTTTTAAATTATCCATTTCTAGGCAATTCTTAATTAACGTAGCTCCTAACTGAGTGTGTTTTCTTCTTTATTAGTAAGTCTTTGTATACCGAGTGTCCAAAAAATATATAATTATTAAAACCTTTATATAGGGTGGGTACTTTATTTTTAAACGAACTTTGCAGGATATATGCAGATCAGATATAGATATATTCTAAGTTATTCTCAGGTATACAGCGGGCGTCAAAAATACGTGGCATATTAAAGTTCCGTTTTTTTAAATTGATTACACTGTATTTTATTGTATATTTTAATTCTCCAATAAAAGTAAGGGTACATTTTAATTAATTAAAGGTGGCATATACCTAATGACCGCATAACTACACTTACTTAAAAAAAAAATATATTAAAAATTACTATTGGAGTTAGATATAACTACAGAACCCTAAACTGCAATTGAAAGTGTAATTTCTTAAAATTTATCTTTAATTTAAATGGTTCGCTTGCAAACGCTTTTTTACATTTTGTAGGCTTGTGTTTTATTAATTTTTTTGTGGGATCTAATGTTTTCAACATTGTCAAACCTGGACAATAACGAAGAAATCAATGGATATGCTTAGAAAGACACAACGAGCTATGGAGAGACAGATGCTAGGGATATTTTAAGTCAAAGAAAAAGAAACGAAGTTATACGAGGGATAACGAAAATAAGGGACGTCGGGTAAGCTATTGCTGAACTCAAATGGAGCTTCGCAGGACATATGGCAAGGTGCCAAGATGAACGATGGAACAAGGTCATACTGCAGTGGAGACCCTATTTAGGAAAAAAATCCAGAGAACGACCACCAATGCGCTGGACGGATGACATCAAGAAAACTGCAGGACTATCTTGGATAAGGGTGGCACAGAACCGAGACAACTGGAAGCGAATGAGGGAGGCCTATGTCCAGAAATGGACCGACACGGGCTAGAGATGATGATGAATGTTTTGAACAAATTTTTACGTAATGCAGTACTTAATGCTTCGGTATCTTCAGTTTTTAGCTGAGTGCCATTTATTCACATCGAATAAATTATTGGTTTGGAAAATCAAAAGCTTTAGAAAATACCATAGGACATACAGTGTCATGTTTAACTTCATGTGATTGGTGATTGGGACCGAATCGTCGGATTAAAAAGTTGAAAAATGCAAAAAAAAATTTATAATGGACAAAATTTGCTATGAAAATGTGAATTATGCAACGCCTCAAATATAGTGAGTAAAAAATTGAAATTAATTAAAATTTTTCGGTTTATTGTTTTCGACAGTCTTAAAAAAGTAAGTTTTACAATGCGTAACTTTGTCTCTATTACAACTTTTCTTTACCTCTTACTTTTCTTGGAGACCCCAATGAGCATGAACATCGAGTGTGCAACAACCTGTATAAGGTGAATGTTATTTATATATTTTTAATACAACTGGTATCGAAAGACTAGTGATAAATAACATACATAATTAAAAAATTCTCTAAAATTTTAAATTAAAAAAAGTGTATGCATTAACATAACCGAGTTTAATAAAATGTTGAAAAATTATTCTGCCTATGGCTAATATTTGCATGAAATTTAAAAAGTTTTTAACCACTGTTTTTCAATATAAATAGTAGTAAAAATATAATTTGCAAAACTCAGGATACAAGTGTAATTTCAGATAATTAATTAAGGTAAATGTATACATTCACATAATTGAATTTAATAAAATATTGAAAAATTATTCTGCCTTTGGCTAATATTTGCATGAAAATTTAAAGTTATTAACGACTGTTTTTAAATTTACAAAGAAGGGTAAAAATGCAATTTGCAAAATTCAGGCTAAAAGTGTAATTTCAGAGAATTAATTAAGGTTAATTTAAAAAGAAAGTATCGTTTAGTAGTTATAGACGGACGTGCAAGTTGTGTCACACCCTGTATAAAGGTTTTAATAAGTATATATTTTTTGGCAGTCGGTGTATGAGAACTTACTAATAAAGAAGAAAACATACTCATAACTTTAATTAAAAAGTGCCTAGAGTTGGTGATTTTAAAGACAGTAGTTTTATGGTCAATAATTAGCTTTAAACAAATTAATCAAAATTACTCAGTCTACGGGTAATAATTTTATGAAATTAAATAACCGTCTCGAGGTTTGAAGTCACTTTTTCAAAAATAATAAGAAAAAGTAAAAATACTCTCTACGGAATTCAGGAGACAAAGTATAATTTAAGAAAATAAGAAAAATATATAACGGTCTGAAAAAATGAATTAGTACGCCCCTAAAGTAAAATTAAGATTCGAAAAAGCAAAATTGTATTTATTTTTTTTAAAATGTCTTTGGAGATTCCAAAACGATTAAAATAATAGTATTTTTAATAAGAAAGTTTAATTTTGAGAGAAAAATGTTGAAAAATGCTTGTTATGAGAAAAATATTAACTAAAAAAGAAAAAAATCGGCTATGAAAATTTTGAGAAACGAGTTTTTTCCTAGGAACCCATTTATTAAGTACATACATATAAAATCGAAATAATTTCAGATTTGCAAATTTTCGCTCTCGACAAAGTTTATTTAAAAAAACTATTTTTGTCTTATCCCTCGTATATACCAGACCAAAGCAACCCTTAAAACACACATTCCACAAAAATGTTAACAAAACATAAGCCTACAACATTTAAAAAACCGTTTTCTAATCATACCATTTTGTTTACGAGTTATAGCCATTTTATTTAGGTTAAATGTTTAATAAAAATTGGACTTCAATTACACAACAGTGTATTTCAGGTCCAGGGTCTTTCACCTTGAAGCCTTTTTTTTTATAATTTGACCTTTTATTGCTAAAGGAAGCCTAACAGAAACATATCAAATAGCGAGTATTAAAACTTTTAATTTTTTCTTATCTCTAGAAATACTTCAAATTTATTATTAAAAGCAACATATTCTGCTGCTATTATTAATACGTAAATAGCAAAAGGTAAAAGTATTATCCGACTTCCAGGTATTTTTGTTCGAAATGCTTACATTCCAACAGAATTTATTCTATATTCGCCATTTTATGAGCAGAGTAAATTCTGAGGGCATATTTATATCATTGAGTTAGTTTAGGTAGTTAGTTATTCTTTAAAAAAAACCTTTCACAAGGTCCCACATTTTGTCATACATAACAGATTGTAATTTTCCATCAAGTTGTTATCGATAATTGCAGATGATAAATTTAGATTTAATTACTGCTGGTTCCAAAGCCTTAACATGGGTGACATATTATCACAGAAAAATTATTTTTGAATATCCACCATGTTAGATTCGTTAGCCTATTTATTTTTTCTCGGAGGAAAATTGTACAGCACAAATGAAATATTCAATCTACTCAAAAACTAGATCATCTATTGCTTCCTCTCTATTCGACTAACAAACATACATACTCGAACATAGTTGAAGAAGCTTTTAAAAACTCTTTGATTTTCCTTTTAATGCTTTACTTTATAGTAATATTTGTCTTGTTCTAAATAAACATAAGATTTTCTAAGAGCTTTGGGTATTCCCCTCTCTCCCAAAAACTATAGTTTTTTTTTTGAAGAAAGAGCCTTATACAAATTTTAAGGGATTGCAAATTTTTAATTTTGTATTTATAGAAAAGCAAAATGAAATATTTAAAACAATACATTTTATAAGCATTATCTACCTATTGGTAGAAATAATGAATAATGAACATAGTTTTTTATTATGACAAAACCCGAAATTCTACAAGGAACACATGCGAAAGAACGTATGCCGCAAAGGTTTGAGAATTGATTTTCACAGGTTGATAATGCTTTGAATATTTTCTGAACTACACATTTTATTCCTGGCAATACGGCAGCATTATCGTATCTCCAAGCATTACAGCCCTGTAAAATATACTTTTGTCTTGTCAGCATTAGTTTTTCCTGAAAACAAAAGAAATCTAAGAAACACACTGCCACACTTGATTTTTGAGCATAATTTAAAATAAATTCATTAAGTAGTTTTTACATTGACACACACCGCCATTTTGTTACGTCGTGTTGAATTCGTATCAGTTTATATTATATCACATTTATTGTTACTGCAAAATTTGAAGCCAATTGAGTAAGATTTTTTTACGTTGATTTAAAAAAAATTATTAGGCCACCATTTTGTTCCGCCATCTTGGGTTCGTATCCCATCTTTACCAGATTATATCTATATCACACTTAGTGCTTGAACACAATTTTAAATTAATTTAATGAGTAGTTTTTTTCAGTCCGATTTTTTAAATATTTTATTATCATTTTGTTTTGCTATCATGTCTTATATTCATACAAAATGTTACCAGTTAATTGTTTTTCTTTTTAGTATTAATTTTTAAACGTTCCACTTGGCCGCCATCTTGTTCCGGCCTATTGGCTTTTTACTAAAGTGTTACCAGATCATCCCCATATGACCTTTAATTTTTTACTCAAATTTGAAGTCACTCTGATGAGTGGTTTTTAAGCTATGCCGCGAACTGACAGACAGACAGACGTACCGACGGAACTGATAAAAATATATCTAGGAACGCTAAAACCTGAAAACATGTAAAACCTGAGAGGGAATTTTTTTTCAGGATTACAGATATTTTATTTGGCAGCCATTTTGTTCCGCCATCATCTCATCACAGTTTTACCAGTTCATCTCTATACCACAATTAGTTATAGCGCACAATTTGAAATCCATTAAGTTGGTTTTTAGGCTGAAATTTTAAATATTTTATTAAGCCGCCATTTTGTTCCCCCAACTGAGATTCGTACCAAAATTTTGCCAGTGGACTCATGTATGATACTTGATTTTTCTGCAAAATTTAAGATACATTGGGTAAGTAGTTCTTAAGTAATATTTTTTTTAACATTTCACTAGGCCGCTATTTTGTTTCGCTATATTGGATTTTTAGCAAGATGTTACCAGGTTAACCCCATATGACCCTTAATTTTTGGTTAAAATTTGAAGTCAATAAGGTTAATAGTTTTTTAGTTATGCCGCGAACAGGCAGCCAGACCGATTGAATTGAAATCTCGGAGGTTGATTTTTTTCACGGTTACAATGTTTACTTTTACAAGGGAAGTAAAAAGAGTTTTCGTTAATCTAAACAATTTGAATAACACAATCTTCAGTTAAATGTTTATCAAATGGATTTTATTTTGTTAATTCCAAATTGGGCCCCCTAAACTTGCAGGCTAGGTGCGGACCGCCCCCTCCATTACTCAGCTAATAAATAGTTTCCTTTTATAAGGGAAGTAAAAACAAAAAGGCTATACTTAAAATTAATTATTCTTTTTTAAGTTACGTCGTAAATTCCGTAAAAATTATAATTTTTGAAAATCGTGTGATAGTTAACTTCCCTGTTTAAGGCAAAATTAGACTAGAAAAATCACCATCCATTTCAAAAGTTCAGAATTTTATTTTCTTATTTTTTACAGACGAAAATGTGACGCTACATCTTGGAAACCATAATACGACGTAGGATTTTTCTTTTTACTAAGAGCGGATCCAAGTGTCTACTAAAAACATGTCACATTTTGTTTTCTAGCTCAAGACACTTTAGGAGAAAACAAATTCCAAAGGTAAAAAAGACTATTGTTTCCGTAACATGGCGACAACAACTAGGGCGGAAACACGATGGGCGGCGGACAGGACAATATAGCCTTTGGCCAGATTATTCCTTCGTCGGGTTATAAATCAAGCAGTTGGAATAAAATAAAGGACTACGAATTGGAACAAAATAAAATGGTGTGATTTATCCAAATTTGGAGGGAAGTTTTATTAATTTATTTATAAACACGGGTTAAATATTAAAACATATATACCTTATATTGGAATAAATAAATTATCTACATATAAAATATGTCACTGGTCTGATGAAAGAAAATAAAATGGTTGATTCTACATCCTTCATTTTATTTTCTGCCATCAGTCCTGACACACCCTGTATATGCAGACAATTCTACTATCAGTTTTGTGACATCCACATCCACACTTTTGCGCTATTCAAAATTGCTATCGTTCTTTAGTGTACAGGATAAAGTAATTTGACCACTTTGTGTCAATTTCAAAAATTTTAATATCCCAAGTAACATTAAAACTTGGACTAAATCCGTCACTATCGAAATCCCATAAAATAAAGTATCACTAGTGGATCTCAAAAGTTGGTAATTTAATATATTCGATTGTGGTGGCTGTTACTTGATGGAAATCCATATTACAAAGTAAAATACTAGAAATACGCACTTTTGATTTCCACTATTTATTTTTAAAATAAACCACAAGGATTATTTCGGTATACAGTACCTTCTTCAGCTCATACTGATGAAGACCTTAAATAAGAAACATGTGTGTAGCGGTCGTCCAAAAAAATCTTTTTTTTTTTGGCTGTTCATGTAGTTGACTGTACTGATGAAGGCTTTAAGTCAGAAACACGTGTCTTTAGTTGTCCGAATTTCATTGCTTTCGCGGTCGTCCCAAAAAAATCCTTTTTCTACTATATACTAGTTCTTGCCGCGTTGATATTTTCTTACTTTCGATTTAATTACTCTTAGGTTACAAGTTTCGCCACAGGTCTTGTGGGTGATTCTGGTGTGGTTTTGTGTATTAGGGCTAGTTGTACTCGCCTCTCAACTGGTTGACTATAGTGATGAAGACCTTAAGTCAGAAATACGTGTCTATAGTTGGCCAAATTTCTTTGTTTTAGCGATCGTGCCAAAAAATCCTTTTCAAAATTTCCAAACTCTAATGTTAAAAAGTTCAAAACAAAATAAACGTAAAAAATATTTTTAAAAACCTGTCCCATAAGAAAAATTATCTTCTCTTCTATGACCCAAAGCTCTCTTAATTCGCTTTCACTTAAGAAGGTAAGAAGTATTATTGCACCCTTACGCTATGTCCTAGCTGAACGCGATTTCCGCGGTGCGGGCGTTGCGGGTATCGCTCGCATCGCTAAGCACAAGCGACAATCGCAATCAAGTCCGATGTAAAAACGATAAAGGCGACAACAGAACGCATTTTAGTTTAAGATGGCTCCGACAGAACTGGCACGTAAATAAAATTAAAAAGAAGAGAAAAAGCAAACATGAAATTTACAAAGATAGACTGCATTTCGGGGAATTTCATCATCTGTATGCCCAGTTACGAGCAGATGAAAATGCCTTTCGGCAATACACTAGAATGATTCCGTCTACTTTTGACTATATAGTGGAGACAATACGCGATTCATGTTATCATTGTTCAACTAATTTTCAAGTGCTTATTTCAGTACAGGAAAGGCTTTTTCTAACCTTAAGGTAAGTACATAAAATCATACAAATGGATATTTTTTTATATTTATTAATAAAGTAAACTTACACAATGTTATTAATAATGCATGTGATCTGTTGAAAGAGATGTGTCATTATTTTGGATATACTGAAGAGAGTGCAGGGGGTTAGAGTCTGAAACAGGACTTTGAAGTGACGTAGGGGACACTACTGATGAGGTGTCGTACGAGTAACTTGTATTTAATGACGTTACGGGGGAAGGATTCGTGTGAGGATAAACAGCATTACGTGAAGATGCTACAAGATGATTTTGTGAGTAGCTTGTAATAAGTGATGATGCAGCGGATGGATCTGTATTCGAAGGTAAAAAAAAAAGGATTTCAAGTTTTTTAAATTCTATTTTTAAAAGCTGGCGTTCTACGGATTCATCTGATGCTTCTGTTCTTTTCTTCTTATAATGACGAGATGTAGATGTTCTAGAAGATGATTGCGTTTGTGTCTGTAAACCTTGATCACCGGTGAAATTGACTGAAACTGATGGCACACTTAGTGCTGCTGATGTTGGAGTCACTGTTGTTTCAATGTTTCGTGTGTTTTCACTTTCTTTGTCACTATCTAAAACAGTACCTATATTATCTTCATCTGATTCTTCCGTTGCCGTTTCAGTATTAGGCACAAATGTCTCTTGAGTATCTATATCTGATATATTTCCTTCTGTGTTTCTAGGTTTGATTGTATCTTTCAAAAAAAGGAGCGCAGAGAAAAATTGCCATTTTCCTGGATACTCAGGCGCAGCGTTACCTGATTTTGGGGTCGGTATTTTTTTAAATTCTTTGGCAAACTGATCACGCAGATTCTTCCATTTCTTCCTTGCTTCTTCTTCTGGAAAAAAATGGTTTAAATTAAACCTTTCTAAAACAAATTTTTAAATTTAATTATCTGTTAATTATCAACAAATAAGTGTATGAATAAAGAAATTAAATATTGAATCCATTGTTTCAGGTATCTCTTAACTGGAATGGCGTTCAGACAGTTAGCCTTCTCCTTTCGGATATCAAAATCATCAGTTGCTTCTATCGTTATAGAGGTATGTCAGGCCATTTGGAATTCACTTCAAAAAAATCATATGCCAGTACCAAATACTGAAAATTTCCAGAACATTGCAAAAGATTTTTTCGATAAATGGGACTTTCCGAACTGTTTAGGTAGCATCGACGGAAAACACATACGAATAAAATGTCCATCTAAATCTGGAAGTATGTTCTATAACTACAAGCAATTTTATTCTATGGTACTCATGGCTATTGTTGATGCTAAATACAGATTTACAATGATTAATGTAGGTGCATATGGCAAGGACAGTGACGCTGGTGTATTTTCCAATTCTGCAATTTACAGAAACCTTGCGAGTGGAAATATTAAGTTACCAGAAGATACGCAATTACCACATTCGGAGTTGAAGACTCCTTTCGTGTTTTTAGGAGATGAAGCTTTCCCTTTACGAACTTATTTGATGAGACCCTATCCCAGAAGGCGGCTTCAGGAAAATAGTACAGAGTCATACTTTAATTTTCGGCTTTCACGCGCTAGAATGACCGTAGAGTGTAGCTTTGGGATCAGTGCGGCTAGATTTAGAATTCTGTTGAAAGCTATAGAAACCAAAGTTGAAAACGCTGTTCACATTGTGAAAGCAGTTTGTATCTTACATAATATTATTTTAGATATGGAAAAAGATTTATTTATTAATGTTTCGGCAGCTGAAAACAACATAAAGGACATAATGCCTAGTTTAAATGCATCTAAGTCAAATAATCGTTCTGCCAGGGAAGCTGAAGTTGTAAGGAAAACTTTTACTCAGTATTTTTCTACAAATCAAATTTAAGTAACGCCACTGTTTAGTTTGTTTCAATTAATCCAATAAAAAAAATAAAATTAAAAATGTTTAACTTACTTGTTAATCCTGTGCTTTTGGCTACACATTCCCATTCCTTTTCTACTAAAACTCTGTCCTTGTAGCGTGCGTTCCATTTATTCCACAAAATATTCCTTTTTTGTATCTCCGAAATAAGTACTTCCATTGTTCGTGATCAACGACAACTGCCAGCGATTCGCGGTTAGAAACAAACAATTTGATTTTTCAAACGACGCGTGCGATGCGACAACGCGAAATCGTAAAAATCGCGCCAACCCCGCAGCCAGTTCGGACAACGCGATTGTTTTCTTTGTGTTTTATATACTGCGACGATCGCGACATCTCCACCGCGTCGCCCGCACCGCGTAAATCGCGTTCACCTAGGACATAGCGTTAGGCTTAGAATTAAAAAAAATTCGAGTGCCGCCAACTTGAGTAAATAGGTGGCTTTCATTTCATCCAAAAATATTTGTTATATGTATTAGCCGCACCAAGTAATTTTGAAAAACCAAAGGTTTGTACAATTCCTATTCAGTTTTTATGTCTCGTACGACACTGACATCATTAAATGAATGACATTTATCTTTGAGCTAAAAGTACAAAGCAAACAGAAATTAAAGAAAAGTAAAAATAAACCAAATCAGATTTTATCATCAAGTAAACCTACATGCGACTGTATATCGGGCTGAGATTACAGTAATCTTGGACTGACTACAGGAAAACCTTTCCAGAGGATATCGCGACCAGCATATCTATATATGCTGTGATAGTCAAGTTGCCGATTAAGGCTCTGTCCTCGAACAGGGCCAATTCGCTGCTAACACTTGAATATAGGAGAGTCCTAGAGAGGCTGTGTGAGTCCATTAGGGTTAGCCTCATTGGGGTGCCTGGCCATTAGGGCATTGGGGGTAATGAAAGGCGGATCAGCTGGCTCGGGAAGGTAGCAACATTCTCGAGAAATTCCGTGCTGAATAGCACGAGCTAGCAGGACTCAGACAGTCTAAGGTCTTCATACCATGCCCTTATAGCCGTTCAGAGTCTAATAGACTTCTAAATCTAAACAGAGGCCAACTTAGAACCATTACCGGGGTCCTAACTGAACACTGGTTCGTGAAATATTACCTATATAAGATTGGACTAGACAAGGATCCATACTGCAGGTTTTGTGCTCAGGTAGATGAAACTACCGAGCATCTAGTCTGTCGATGTGACGCTTTAGTCAACGCCAGACTGCTTTTCTTGGGTGACACCTATGTGGAACCCGAGCTTGTGGGACGTGCACGACTTGAAAGGGTCCTTTTCTTTCTAAAAAGGAGTGGGCTTTTGGCCTGACACGCCTACTTGGGGACGATAGAACAATGGGCCCCAGTGAGCCTAAGTGCTGCCCTTGTTGGGCTCCCCATCTATGTCTATGTCTAAACCTTGAAAATTCAGGTAGCTTTAGAATTGTGAAAATATCTAGTGATATGAATCATCGTGAATCAATGTCATATAAATCATAGATCAGACCATTTTCTCTATGCGCTTGATTGAAAATCTTTTTACACGCGTTTTTATAACTCCATGCATGTAGAAGAAAGAAATATACTAAACGAGTATAGAAACGTTCCAGGCAAAATTTGATATAATTTTTACTTCCTTCGTAAAAGGTAAGTATTGTAATTGTGAAAAAATGACCCCCTGAGAACTTTTCAGATCTTAACGTCTCAGGGTCTCCAGATAAATACGCAATGGATTGATTTCAAGTTTTGGGCAATAACGAATTATGGTATAGCGGTGAACTGGTAAAATTGTGATACGAATTTAAAATGGCAGGACAAAATGGCGGCCAAATAAGATGTTTTTTATCGTAAAAAAATCACCAAGTGTTACATATCTGCACGTTTTAGCGTCCCTAGATGCCAAAAAATATATGTTTTATCAATTCCGTCGGTCTGTCTGTCTGTTTGTCTGTCTACTACTACCACTACTTTCCCGATTGACTTCAAATTTTGGTCAAACATTAAGGATCATATGGGGATGACCTGGTAATATTTTGGTAAAAATCTAATATGGCGTAACAAAAGCGCAGTATAGTGAACTGTTAAAAAATATTAATAAAAAACTGATTATCCAATTTCCCTCAAATTATGCAAAAAAATTAACTGTTATATAAAAATAAACTGATAACATTTTGGTATCAATCCAAGAAGAAAAATCAGCAAGAAAAAACTATTAAAAAAACATTTTTTGGCTTTTTCGCAACTGAAAAAAAAAATTAACTTTAAATTAATTGAAGCAAATATTTAATTTTTTTGTCAGTCTAAACGCAACAATTAATCTGAACACATTTAAAAATAAAAAACTATTTGATAGACTAATTTCAAATTTTGTAGAAGTATTAAGTGTTATATAGAGATAAACCCGTAAAGTTGTGGTACGTAAAAATATTTAAAAAATCAACTTAAAAAAATCTTCTTATTCAATTGACTTTAAATTCTGCAGAAAAATTAAGTGTGATGAATGTGATACAGGGTTAAACTGGGACGAATTCAACCTGAGGGAACGAAATGGCGGTGTGTGTCAATGTAAAAACTACTTATTCAGTTTATTTTAAACTATATCCAAAAATCAAGGGTGTCATAAGTAGAAACTGGTAGAATATTGGTAGGAATCCAATATGGTGGAACAAAACGGTGCTAAATAGTAAATGCCAATTACACTTCACTATTCCTAATAAAAGTAATTGTTTGTTAACGAACGAAAATATTTAAACCATTTTGTTAATTCCCTGGTAGGTGGAAATTACTGTAATCGTGAAAAAAATCACCTTCCGAGATGTTTGCAGATCTTTACGTTTTAAGGTCCCTAGAGTGCGAAAAACATGTTCTCTAATTTTCGTCAGACTGTCGGTCTGTCTTTGATTTCAAATTTTGGTCCTGTCAGGATAAAGTGGTAACATTTTGGTAAATATCCAATATGGCAAAACAAAATGGCGGCGTGACAAAATATAATAAAAAAAACATTATTAAGAAACTACTTATCGAATGCACTTAAAAATTTGCGCAATAATGAAATGTAAATCCATTGTATCCATAATGTATTGTTTTTAGACTAAGTAAATAATGTTATGAAAAATAAACAAAAATAATAATTAATTAAAAACTTAAAAAAACTGAAATAAATTACAATTTGTAAGATTTGTACAAAGTTATTACCAAATAATTTATTGTCTATTGTACGAAATTATTATTACCTTAAGATATAAATCTGTTTTATTTCCTCATAAATAAGTTAACTTTGCCATTTTTTGTGTATTTTTTTTTACCCCGACATACCTGGGAAGTTAGCTGTTTTTACAAGTTGGTATATCTATCTATGCAGCGACGCCAAAGCGGAGGTCGGGCTATAACTCTCCTATTTAAATATATTACATTCTCGTATTTAGAAAAAGAATATTTTTATACAGAAAATCATTAAAGATAGAACGTTTGTGTTTATATTTTAGACATTTGCAATAAATAGTTTGGTTTTTAACTGTGGTAAATTATTAACCAAAAGTGTGTAATAGTGTACATTTTGAATACTACGTTGATCTTTTCTTTGTGAAATTATTTTGGTTATCTGTCGGATGCGATTGAAAACTTACCAAAATTTCGATAAGTACCAGGCATTTTTGCTTAGTTGCAGTATATATTATAGAAATATTGAAACATTTTCAATCATAAATAGAAATTTTGTACTCGTAGAATTGTAAAACAGTTTAAGCTATATACAAAAATAGATAAAAATAAATAGTTTATAATATTTATATTTCATGTATATTCTAATATACACATTATTTTAACTTAAAAAATGAGTTCAAGAAAACTTGTATGTATATTTTGTATAAATACTGCATAAGGGTAACATAAATTTAATAAAATTTTATCTTTTTGCGTTTCTAATAAATAAATTATAGATTGAATATTAACATAAAAAATATTTTTTAACATAAATCATAACAAAAAAAGGCTCAGTTATTTAATTTTTAGTTTTACGAGGGAAGTTCCGGTAAAAGAAATTTGTTATTGGTCATGAAAATAAAATTATAAAAGATAATAAAATAAAAATAAATTAAAAACAAATAGAAACAAAGTTTTAAAAAAATATATACTGGAGTATCGAGGCAATGATTTTATTTAAGGTGTGGTAAGTGAATTAATGTTTGTATGTAAGTATGTATGTTAGATCTGAACATAAAAAGATATGCAGATGAAAAAATACATTTCTTTCAATCTAAATAATTGTTAGATATGAGAATAAAAGAGATATTTTATTACATACATATAACACAGTTTATATATATATATATATATATATATATATATATATATATATATATATATTTATTTATTTATTTGAAAATATTTTATAAACTGTAATATATTTCATTTTTCGTAATAAAGAGAGTTTTATTATAAGTTAAGTTTGGATTCCTTTGGTAATAATAGGTAAACCCTTTTAACAGAACTTTCCTCGTAACCAAACATTTCTTTAATAAGAAATGCGACACAAATTAATATTCATAAAATGTGTATAAGGTTATTGTGAAATAACTATATGAATATATAAATTGTGGTATATGTGAGGTGGAATACGTTACAAGTATAGCCCCAGGTAAAAGCCAATATACTGATTTTTTAGATTGCTTATTAGTTCTTGGACTAAGAAATTTACCTGGCTGTTTATAGTTATGATTTTTCTGAAAGTTTGATAAGTTGCATGCAGATCTTAAGAAAGTAAGTGAAGCCTGCGTTTATAGTCTGAAATCTCTCCTGTAAATTGCTTTTTGATTCATTGTTGTACTTCGTGTCTTTTGAATATTACAGGGCCTAAATCAAATTTTCGTTTTTTTTTTTTAGAGAATTACTATATTTTGGTTTACGATTATTTTACACCACCGGATAAACAATAAAGCAAATGTAAATTGGATTTTGTTGAAGATTTTATTTTGTGACATTTCAAATCTTGGATATTCGATAAACAAATTATCATTATTTGCCACCATACCAAAACATTGAAAATAAAAAATATCATTTTGTTGCGCCACCTCTAGCACAAATTAGTGTTTCCAGCGGACGTCCTTGCTTTGCTGTTCAATCTGTGGCCATTCTTCCTGAATCATTTAAGTCATTTCGTGAGAATTTTCAAGTTTTGTAGAGGTCGTCTAAGCATGTCCTAAAAACGATCCATTTTCGGATTGTCGTCTATATAAAACTACATATCAACTATGTCGCGGCATGTCAAACCACTAATTGTTTCGAAAGGTGTATCAACAAGATAAAAATATTATTTTTTATTTTTAATAGTAATGCGCGTATTGAAACTTTCGAATTTGAATTAGTACAAAATAAATTGTTTGACCAAATACAATTCACGTATAGTTTGTTGCTTATACGCAGGCGTACAAAGACTGTAGTACAAAATATTGTCACTTCTTAAAAAAACAAAAATATTTTTCAGACCACGTAACTTCAAGAAAGTCCAAGGTACAACAATTAACCAAAAACAGTTTATTGGGGACACATAACTTCATAATTTACCCTGTATATATTTAACAGAATACCGACGAATATGAAATAGCAAGTACATTTCTTAGTCCAAGAAGTGATGAGCAACGAAAAAACAACCGTTACCTAGGAAAATGACCCTGAAATTGTATAAAATTCTCAGTGGAACGTTTCAAAAGCCGTTCAGTACAGAAAATTGAAATAAAAATGTAAATAAATAGGAAACTGATAGATGTTTCAATTGATAAATATTTCGTTCCATTTGAGTGAAGAGTGAACACTTACAACTGAATAAAACTTTAATAGGTGGCATGTTAGGCAGACCTGCGATGAAGTAACTTACATATTTTTTACTACACATCTCTTAGCTTAGCGAAAATATTTCAAAGAACAAGACTTTTCCTTGTCTCCCTAGACGTTCTTAAAGATAAAAGGTACTCTTTACAAATTTCGGAAACGTTAATGAGAAAAAACACTGCAGCCATGCACTACAATAATTGGATCATTATCCCAAAATTTTATTTAATTTTTACTAGGTGGGATGAGATATTTCTAAAAGGTTCTATGGAATGTAGATGGAAAAATAATATTAATTAAGCCAGATGTAACAAATTAGATTTTTGGCACGTATCTCGCTTGTTACATCGTTTACGAGGAATTTCAGTAGAACGTTTTCGAAAGATCGAAGAAAGGACTGAAATTTAAATTTTCGGTTAATAAAGTAAAGAGTGTCCTAAATTCGACTCCTCTGGCTTGCTATGAGAAAACGGAAAGTGCAAATCAAAATAAGGATAGAGCGTATTAAATGAGTGTCACTAAGGTATATTTTAAAAGTTCACTAATGTTTTTACAGTTTGCTAAATAGCGGTTGTGATGTTATTCATATTTTTTTTTCTTGGAGCGTATCTATTTTTCTGCAAATTTCAAAAAATCTTACATTTTTTTGTGTAACTTCTCTTGTATTGTATTTCTCTTCGTATGGATACGCACTGTTAAATTGCTAATTGTAAATAATGATTACTCATGCCGAAAAAGTGAATTTGTTGTTACTGTTAAAGGAATACTTAGATATTACATGTGGGGAAAGATGGATGGGAATTAATCTACTAGGCTTCGAAGTCGCCAGTGCTAACGTCCCTTGATTTTTTTTATGGGGTACTCTGAAAATGATGGTTTATAAAACTCCTCTACAGATACAGAGCATTTAAAACAAAAAATCCGGAATGCGTGTTACAGCTTAACCAGAGATATGTTCAGAAAGGCTACAGTAAGATAAGTCAGGCAAAATTTATAAAAATGTGAAGTCAGAGGAGGTGGCAAATATTAAAGATTAGGGGAGTTATTTTTTTCCACCTCAGTTATCAACTAATATTGGGCAATAGATTGTTAATTGTTAGTTGTGTTTGCTAATGTGAAGTTAGTAGTGTGTTTGTTAGTAGTAATTTTTGAAACTTGCAAATATCCAAACGAAAACAATAAAAGTTTCTGACATAAGTTTAATTCCATTAACTGTTACAATGGCAGTTCACTTTCATTGGGGTACTCGATTTTTTCTGATATACTTATATATTCAAATATTTTGAAAAAAAAATTACAATAAAAATATACCTTATTGACACTCATTTCATACCCTCTGTTCATATTATGGTATGCACTCCCCGTTTTAATAAGCCAGGGGTGTCGTGTTTGGTACACTCTGTACAATAATTACATCCATTTAATTTAATTAATTTCCCTCACCCTTGACTTGCTGGCTGTTAACTTGTTAAACTATTTTAAGCATCTTAAGTTAGTTTATCAATGATCTAAATATAATTAAGTAAATTACTAAGGAAACCAACATTGTTATAATTTTGGTTATGATCAGCTATCATTAGTTTTCTTTAGTCTAATAATATCTAATGGATTGTTCACCCTTTTCGGCACAAATAGCCTTTATTTAATACAGCGGTTCTCAAAGTTTTTTATATCACGCCCCCTTTTTTTACGTTGAATAATTCTGAGCCCTCTGTATAATATAAAGATAGATAAAAATAGCCCAATACACAGGCAGATTACACGATTCGCAGTGTAATATAACGTGTAATGACAAAATTTCAGTCATTTTTACGAGATTTCACGAACTCAGTAGCGGCTCGTTCCATGAAGCGAGTGAAACGCCACTTTATCTAAAACTTGAAAAAATTTCCATATCCAATGATTTTTTATAAAACGAACAACTTTAGTTACTTAGTAAATATAATACTGCCTGCATTTAATTTAAAACAACTTACAACCTTTTAGCACATCCACACCACCATACCTGCAATCCGCTATACGTATACGAACATTGTCTTTAAAAAATTACCACAAAGAACCTTAAATTATGTCAGGCAACATTGCATGTGGTGCGACTCTTAAAAACCGACCTGACTACTATGGTTGCCACGACAACGGCACGTAGTACATCGATTGCAACGCCACCGCGATACATTCAAGTGAATCGAAAATCACTTTGTTTTCTTCCCGAGTGGTACGTTCTTTTTAATACGATCAGACAGCTGCTGTTTTGGGAAAAAAATCTGTTCTCGGTTTAATTTGTTCAATGGGGAAACATTATTTTCCAGAAATGGTATCAACCATATCTGTTGAAAAGGAATTTCTATCGGAATTAACAGCAACCCAATTCCTAAATTGATATTAAAAATAGAACAATCGACCTTGTACGATATTTTTTAAACCCAATAAGATTAATTTGCGTATTTTAAATTAATGTTTTTCCTCTTTGTACGTTTTGTTTGTGTTTGTTTAAAGCCAAAATATATTTGATATTTGTTTTTTTCTATTATTTGTTCACCGCTTATTTTCCTCAAGTGGTATTAACACTTCACATACTTTCATACCCACGAGCCGCCACTGCACGAATCAAGTATGATTTTTTATGATTTTTACTATTTAATAATTAAAAAAATCATCATGGAAGTAAAAATTCTTACTGTACTGATTTTGTTGCCGAATGTTCGAAGCAGATACCGATGCGTCTGGAACTTTCTGGATTGCAAATATGCGACTATTAAAGCAACGGCAGCGCGTTAGTGTGTCAGTTAGTTGTGTCGTTGGGATTATCTACATGAGAGAGTGAAGTGGCGTTCAAACGATGGAAAATTATAAATTTACGTACCCGTATATAGTAAACATGGCTAGATTTTCAATTTGAGGTAAATGTATTCTGTTATAAAATCAAAAACACCAAAAGATATGACCAAGCGTACTTAAATTTTGTTTTACAAGCATTAAAGTAAGTCGTGAAGAAAAACCTCAATGTGTTGCTTGCCTCAAAATTTAGGCTGCAGATAGCATGAATTTTAATAAATTGAAAAGGCACTCAACACAAAGAATATGTCGATAAGCCCTTGAATTTTTTGCTGGAAAACATAGATTCTTCCACAAAGCACTTACAGTAAATGGGAAAGCCTTATTGGTATCGTACAAAGTGACTTATAAAATAGCCAAATGTAAGAAGCCCCATACGGAGGGTAACTCATTTTATCACCTACCGTAGACATAGCAGAAACAATGGTTGGTTAAAGCTATGCTAAACAACGTAAGAGTATTCCTATGTCAAACGAAACCATTTGCCGAAGAACTAACGACACATCTGTAAATATTCAACAACAACTTGAATCAAAGTTAGTTAGAAAATTAGTTGGCATTCAAGTTGATAAAGCAGCAGATACGAGTAATAGTTTTAATTTGATTTACTATATCAGATTCTGTCAAGGAGCTGCAGTAGTTGAAGACTTGCTATTTTGCAGAAAGCGCAACTTCCCTTCAGTTGTTTAGGAATATAATTACTATTCACAGCTCAAACTTGCAGTGGGAAAATTGTATTGGAATTCGCACATACGCAGCTCAAACCATGTCCAGTAGACAGAACAGTTTACAAGCACTTGTAAAAAAGCAATCTCCAGGGGTGGTCTGGACACACTGTATAAATGATCGGGAGCTTTAGCATCAAAATCGTTAAGGCCTGGGCTAAATAATGTTTTGGTAATAGTTATCGATCAAGGATTTTCGCTTCTCTTTGTGAAGATATGGGGCTGATATATATGGCAGAGCATTTACCAATTGAAATGAAATTAGCAATATTGTTGAGCGAGGAGGATCATAAACATGCGGAACATTTTAACAAGTTATTTCGAATTAATTTTTCCTACTTAGTAGACATATTCGAAGAACAAACTTAATCTGCAATAAGTAAAAGCTTTTGGTACAAAAACACAATTGTAGAATGATAAATTGAACGAAAATGTCTTTGAAATATGTCCAGGAATGTGTGAATTTATCCAGAGTTACCTGCCGGAAGAGAATTATAAAAACTGTAGCTAAACACAGTGGAGCGTCATTTAGAAAATCTGAGGACTACTTTCAGCATTGAACTTTTCGCAGAAGAAGACCTTAAATTAAGTTGAGGAACTGGGTAAAAAATCCATTTGAAATTACACCTACCGTCATATCTCTGCAACAAGAACAACTGATGATATTTCTTCAAGGTGCGCAGAAAAACAAATTTTGGTAATAAGGCATTAACACATTTTTGGAGCGAACTGTTTTGAAACTATTATCCTATTAAAGCAAAAGCGTTTCAATATCGATGTTACTTCCTTTTCCTTCTTACTTTTGTTGACCTGGTTTTTCCCCAGCAGCTGCTTTAAACTCCAAATATCAAAACTTGTAAAGCGGGCACATATTAGTCATTAGTTCTATGTCCTTACAGTTGTGAAAAAATAATTTGGATGTCTTGTACATTTATTCGCCCCCTTCCCCCCGCTGCAGCGTCGGCGGCCACTAAGTTTTAGAAACGCTGAGCTAATAACAGACTATCTAAAGTGTATTTTTATCAGCTCGGTAGGCAGAAGAGCAATTTAAAAATAATTAATAACAACATGCCTTTACAAGTAAAGATTAAACCCATAACGTGATTAAACTGTCCAAGACTGATGATATTATCTTTGTTCTCGTTTTATAAATTTTGCGCTCGCTCGAAAACAAAACATAAAAAAATGATAAATGGTTATCTCACAGTTTAATTTTGTATATAATTAAATATTTATAAATACTTTAGGTCCGAATATTCTCACTCTCTACTTTGTATCTTAAGCTGATGACATTTTATCTCTCGCAAAGACCCTTATACAAGTAAATATTTGTTTACACTGTCTAGTAAATAAAAAACCGTATAAAAACGTTCACTTTGTCACTAGCTTTTAACAAGCCATAAATCTAGTAAAAAAAACTTAGATTTTCCAAATGTCTAAAGCGGGTTATGTTATAACGATGCAAAATTACAGCATGGTCACTACAAATGTGGACTATGTACTCGTAGTTCGTTAAAATTATTTCACTAGATTTTTTAAGAGTAAATGGGTCAGATTTTGGGAAAAATAAATGTCCTTTTTAGGAGCAGAATCTGTTTGTCAGCTTTTCTGTGTTTTACGACCTCTTGTACAGAAAAAAAACAACGGTGTAAATATAAATATTAGGAATTAAAAGTGTAGAGAAGAAAATATCAAGGAAATATGTTCCTCTAAAAACTAAAAATGACGTGCATTTTGTTTTGCCCCAAACACCGGGAAACTTTTTGATGTACCAAAGCTACCCTAAATATAAAGGGAAAGGCAACTTTTTACTGCTTAAGTACTTGCTGATCTTGCTCTTGAGTCCTCCAAGAGCAAAGAGTATTATACAAACAATAGATGAAACAGATAAAAACTGCTTACCTACTCGACGTATTATATACACAGTATTTTAAAATGTTCAATATTTTAGCGACAGATGATAATAATAATAATAACTTGAGTAGGATAATAAATAATTAATGTATTAAATATTTACAATTGATTATACTCGTATACCTGTATAAGTAGGACGCTATATATTTTTATGTTTTGATTTACGATATGCTACCATACAGGGTTATTTTTTATAATTTGCCACCCCCTGAGAGGCTTATTTTTTCAAGATACAATACATACTAAAGATTTACATGGCGGCAATTTTAAAAACAAAAAAGGCCCTCGGAAAATCTCTAAATAACCATCAACTTTGTTGTATTATCCTCATTCTCCCCTCTTCAAAAATATATAATTTATCTATATTCGGAACAGCAGTTTTTGACTTATTCCGCTTTAAAGTTACCACGTATGTCAATTTCAGAGATATGCAGCCATACTTAAATTGCGGTAGCCATAAAATGATAAAATCGCTTTACCCATAGAATGTCATCAACAAAAGCAAAACACTTATTTTTATTCGTAAGTAAAATATTTTATTGATTTTACGGAAAACAAAATTAATAAAATCTGAAATACAATTTACCGAAGAAGAAAAACTAAAAATTCTTCAACTTTATTTCGCAAATGCTAATAATGCGTCAATTGCAGTGCGAAAATACAGGCTGCTATATCCTGGTGCAAGAGTTCCCTCAAGGAAAACTGTTGTATATATAGTAAAAAACCACGCACAAAGGAAATCCTTGCGGAGCAAATTTTGACTTGGACGAGGAATTATCCATATTCTACATCCGTTCAGTGCTAAATAAAAATCGATACCGCCCGTATAAAATTAGACAAGTGGAACTATTAACCAACGATCATTTTAACCAACACCTCCACTTCTGCGAGGATATGCTGACCAGACTGAGGCAAGATATGCTGTTATTCAGAAGGATTTTGTGGTCTGTTGAGGCTTGTTTTACCACAGCCGGTATGTTTAATAGGAAAAACAAGCACCATTTGGCAACAAGAAATCCACATATAATTGAAGAGCGAAAGAGACAAGAGCAAAAGTCAGTAAATGTGTGGTGGAGCATCTTGAGAAACCAAATTATTGGTTCGATATTTATTGAGGGTATATTAACGGGAAAACGATATTTATATCTATTAAATAAGGAAATTGAGCATTTTTTGGAGCAGCTTCCTTTAAACACTTATAACCAAATAATTTGACACCACACAATATTCGAGAGGTCACAGTTTTTTTAAATGCTCGTTATAATTTGTTTATTGGAAATATGGCCATATTCATTGCACCGCGAACAGTCCCGACCTTACACCTTTGGACAATTTTTTGTGGGGATACCTAAAGGATAAAGTGTATCATAACAGAACGGGGAGTGTTGACGAGCTGCGACAAAAAATAGTGTATGAAATTAGGGTTTTAAATACAGAATGTCCAACCTTCATTACCCAAGCAATTAAGAAACTGGGAAAAGTGTTTCAAAATTACTTGGATAGTGGAGGGCTCACGTAAATAGGCTGTAAAAATATTAATTCATAGTTCTTGTTTTCTTTTTGTTTGTTATCTTTGTATTAGTATATATATAATATATATATATATATATATATATATATATATATATATATATATATATATATATATATATATATATATATATACAGGATGTACCAATAGTGCGTTCTCGGTTGATACCTTGATAACGGATAGCGATATAAAAAAGGTTCAAATACAAAAGTTGTAGAACAATACGGGCTACATAAACTAAAATTATTTTCATTTATACAGGGTGTCTCAAAAATATGTAGCAAAGCAAAGTTGTGTTTTTTCTTATGGGACACCCTGTAGATTTTTGCATATTTAGATTCTGCTCGTGATTCTACACATTTTTTGTACAACATGTCCTATGTCTAAATCTGATAGTTTTTCTAACATCCGCCATTTTGTAAAAAATATCAATTGCAGTGCCTTTTTTCAAACGACGTGAGCCGTTGGCTTTTTGATATAGGATTATGATTTTTGGCAGGAACAATAACAAAAGTATGGGTTGACTTTCAACGTGAACAAAATTTGTCGGCGTTGTACAGGGGGTCCTATATAAGTAGGAGAAATTAAAAAAATTAAAAACATCATATCTTCATTTTTTTAAATGGAATGTGTAGTATTTTAATATTTTAGACTATTCGTGATCCAAAACCATATCTTTCGTTATAAACATGTCCTAAACCCATTTGTCATAGTTTCCGAGATTTTGACATTTTTGTATTTATTATTTGGTTTTCAATGGCAATCGCCTTAGAATTTGCTTTATTATCGAATTTATAGAATTTTCCGAGGAATCCAAAAATGTAATAATATACAGGGTGTTCCATTTAAAATAACAAAGTTGATATCCGAGGGACACTTTTGAATTTCAACTTTTTCTCTGTTATTAAAAATAGAGGAATTAAGGAGGGTGGCAAATCTCGGTGAATCACCCTGTACATTAATACACAGTAAAAATTGCAAAATTAGAAATTCAGTCTACTATTTTTCTTTATGTAAAAAGGCAAATAAATATTTTAATTAAAGAGACACAACAGAAAAAGAAGTCTTAAATCACTTGATTAAACTTTATTAAATTAAACTCTATTCAGCATCGCGGCATTGATATTTGTACATGCATTTCTAATTCTCATTTTCATATTCTGTATGGTAGTGGGTGGCGTTTGGTAAACTTGCTCTTTAACAAAACCCCACAAGAAAAAATCTAGTTTTGTGAGGTCCAATCCATTTATTTTCATAATTCGCGTCTAAAAATTTCCTCACCCGCCTGCTAAAATGTGCCGGAGCGCCATCTAGTTGGAACCACATCTGCCTCAGTAGATTCAAAGGTAATTCGTCAATCCACTCCTGCAAACTTTTTTGCAGTAAATTTAGGAAAGTGTCTCCATTAACTCTATTTTCGAAAAAATAAGGTCCAATGATACGGTTACCGATTATACCAGCCCATACATTAAGAGACCATCTATGCTGGTGATCCAAGGGGATAATGAATCTGAGGTTTTCAGATTTATAATAGTGGAAATTATGTTGGTTGACGTATCCATTTTTATGAAATGTCGCTTCGTCAGTAAATAAAATGTTATTGAAAAAATCATGTTCTTCTCTATTTTTTGCTAATGCCCAAGTACAAAATTCAAGTCTTCGATTGAAATCGTCTTCATCCAGCTCTTGTGCCAGTTGAATATGGTATGGGTGAAATTTATGTTTTCTAATTATTCTATTTGCCGTAGATTTAGCAACACCTCTCTCATTTTCTAACTGCCTACATGAAATATGAGGATTTTCAATTAAAGTTTGCATAACAAGATATTCAGTTTCTTCGTTTGCGGCTCTTTTCTGCCTTTCCAATTTTTGTTCGTAATCGACACATCCAGTTCTTTCAAATCGTTCTTTGAGTCTGACAAATGATACCTCATGAGGATGACGTTCGGCGTTGCTAAACCGTTGCGCATAAACTCTACTAGCTAAAAAACAATTTTGATCACTTGCGCCCAAAACATAAATCATGTTAATCAATTCTGCTCTAGAAAAATTCATTTTGAACCAATTTGAACACCGTTACTACACAAATACAAGAGTTTGACATTTCGCCATGACAATATTTTCCCCGTTTTCACTTGTTTTTACTTTAGGATTGTCTAAGGCATCTTCGTACATTAAGTTCTAACTAAATGTTGACACTACCTACGCTTTTATAATAGCCAGAATAGTAAATATTTAAGAATAGTTGGTAAAATTTCTGTTCTAAGTCTTTAGGTCGCGATTCTTAGCACAATATTATGAGCTGAATTTTTAATTTTGCGTCACCTGTAGTGTATTATAATTAGAAAATTCGATAATTAAGCAAATTCTAATGCGATTGCCGTTGAAAACCAAATAATAAATACAAAAATGTCCAAATCTCGGAAACTATGACAAATAGGTTTAGGACATATTTATAACGAAAGATAGGGTTTTGGGTCACGAATAGTCTAAAATATTAAAATACTATACATTCTGTTTAAAAAAATGAAGATATGATGTTTTTAATTTTTTTAATTTCTCCTACTTATCTAGGACCCCCTGTACAACGCCGACAAATTTTGTTCACGTTGAAAGTCAACCCATACTTTTGTTAATGTTCCTGCCAAAAATCATAATCCTATATCAAAAAGCCAACGGCCCACGTCGTTTGAAAAAAGGCACTGTAATTCATAATTTTTTACAAAATGGCGGATATTAGAAAAACTATCAGATTTAGCCATAGGACATACAAAAAATGTGTAGAATCACGAGCGGAATCTAAATATGCAAAAATATACAGGGTGTCCCATAAGAAAAAACACAACTTTGCTTCGCTACAGATTTTTGAGACATTTGAGACACCCTGTATAGATGAAAATAATTTTAGGTTATGTAGCCCGTATTGTTAAATAATTACTGTTTTGTTTTTGTTGATGACATTCCATGGGTAAAGCAATTTAAATATCTGGATTGCGTTCACGTCCAACAGGGCTCCTTTGTTTTTAGTTGACATTTCATCATTTCATGGCTACCGCGATTTTTTTTAGGAAATCCCCTATAACTTTCGTAAGAACCATTTCTTTGTATCTCGAAAAAATAAGCCTCTCCGGGGGTGGCATTAAAACATTTTAACAAATTAAACTATAACTTTCGTTAAATATAAATATAAACTAATTAAGCATTAACTCTTACAAATTAAAACTAGTTTATTTCGAAGTGTATGTTTAAAAAGAAATATTTTAAAGAACATTTAATTTTCTATTTTTTTCTGACTTTAAATGTTTATTTAAATTGTTATATTCATTAATACTAATGGAAAGTCGATGTATATGAAATTATATACACATTAATAGCTGCATGGATTATCACAACAAAAAATATCATTATCAGTATTACGAGTATAGCTTATGGTATAAAAACTAAAATTGACCTTCATCGTCTTCTGTTAGTTGCCCAAATGTTAATGCTGGGCTGTCATTGCTACAATTGTACACTGCTCAGTGTGCGCCTAATGTTAATAAAATTGATATTTTAGTTTTATTGTGCAATTTGTCTTGTTGAACATAAAATCACAAAAAAATGTATTATTAGGTATTATTCACCAACAAAATCACCTGTTTTGAAGAAAACGCCATTTTAATGATAATGGTCTGTCGGACCGCTGCGTGTTCTTAACTCTAATTTGCCATGCATGTGAAAAATCCCCTTTTATGACATAATACCACATATAGAAAAACAATAACTTTTGCATTTTCGAGAAGAAAAAAAAAATGATTTTGAACGTTTTTAACAGCCTGTGTCACAAAAATAACACGTTTGTGGAATTACGTTTGGATTAACTATTTTTCTTATTTTTGGCTCTTGTATATAGAATTTAATTAAAAAACGGGAATCCCAAATAATCTTCGTGTACATCCATAAGAATAGCCGGCACCCCTGCTTTTAAGTTCATTCATTTTTTGATGCCAAAAATGAAAAAATTCTTTTGACAAATTAAAAAGGGTCGAAGGCGTTCTAATTTTCCGTCTCGAAATGTGTTTGATATTTTTTTTTGTTTCAGGTAATTTCGGAGAGAAAAATATTGTCATTACTGTAAGTAGCAAAAAATCTCCATTGACGACCTATTTTTATGTTTTTAGAGCACTCAATCAGGTTAGTTGCGTATATAATATTTTTTTAAGCCAATATACGTATTGCTAAATAGCGGACGCTTTTGTTTTATATTTAGCCTCATATTAATGATTCGTTGTTGAAATTGTGATTTTTACCACACGCAGTGGAACTTCCCTATGACTGTTTTTAATTTAAATTTATTGTAAAAAATAGTATTATGGTAAGTTAGGTTAGATTAGATAAAATTAGGTTTGGTTAGGTTGAGTCATCCGAATAGAGACTCTATTTGTTCGTGAGAAGGAAAGCTTCGAAAATGCCAAATGAGATTTTAACGTCAGCAGAATTGTTTTTTTCAGAATGACAGTAGTGAACGAATGTACACCCGGAATGAGAACACATCGCATTTTTCTATCCGTGAAGGACTAAGAATCAACATATAAATAAATATATATATATATATATATATATATATATATATATATATATATATATATATATATATATATATATATATATATATATATATATATATATATATATATATATATATATATATATATATATATATATATATATATATATATATATATATATATATATATATATATATATATATATATATATATATATATATATATATATATATATATATATATATATATATATATATACATATATATATATATATATATATATATATATATATATATATATATATGTATATGTATATATATGTATATATATATGTATATATATATATATATATATATATATATATATATATATATATATATGTATATGTATATATATGTATATATATATATATATATATATATATATACGAGTTTAAACCAGCTGTATATACTATATTTAAAATTATTCATTATAAAATTATTACTGTTTTTAATTTGTAATTTAATATTTAATTAGGATAACCTAACCTAACCAATCATAATTTTATCTAATCTAACCTAACTTAAACTTGGAATGTGTAAAAAAGAAAATGAATTTTTTTTTGACGAGTAGTTAGTTTCTTTCTCCTCTTAGGACGGTAATTTTGTATGCATCCCGGCTTTGTTGTACAGGGGGAGGCAAAAAAATACAAGACTATTTAAATATTATTATATAATATATATATATATATATATATATATATATATATATATATATATATATATATATATATATATATATATATATATATATATATATATATATATATATATATATATATATATATATATATATATATATATATATATATATATATATATATATATACGATAATGCTGTATGTTTCTTGGGTATAGGTTTTTTTCGGTGAAATGAAACTACGCTATCTTCTTGACGTTTCGCCCGTCCTAGCAGTCTTTTTCAAAAGTTTGTTTAATAATTTTTTGTGGCAACCTACAAGTATTTAAAAAATGTGATATTTAAAATACACTTTTTTTCTAAATATTTGGTGGAACATGTACAATAATATATTCTTAATCAGAGATTAAAATTTAGCTATTTACAAGTAAAAATAAACACAAAAAAAAACAAAAGACAAACAGGAAAAATTAGTACGTACCTCGGAAATTGTTATTATATTATTCATATATATCTTTATGTGTATACTTGTGTGCTCTCTTGGCGACTAATTTTATAAATTACCACACTCCTAAAAAATACGCTTTTTTGTTCCTTTTTTTATTCCTTTTTTATTAATTTAATCTATAAGTAGAATCAGTAATTCAAGATAACGGTTTGGAATGTATTGTGAAATTAATAAAATATTTGTGATACCATGCCTATATACATTTTGTTATTTTGCGTGGATTAAATTATAATAAATTTGACTTAAATTTTTAACGTCTTGCTTGTTATTTACAGCATATTTTTCTCTTTTTATATGAATCATTTCCTTGATAACGAGTTTTTGATACCTTTGATCTGTGTCTAATATTTTTTTATTGGCATAATCAAATTCATGTTTGGTGGTTTGCTCGTGTTTGTGTACAGCTGTTGACGCATTTTTCAATATATATATATATATATATATATATATATATATATATATATATATATATATATATATATATATATATATATATATATATATATATATATATATATATATATATATATATATATATATATATATATATATATATATATATATATATATATATATATATATATATATATATATATATATATATATATATATATATATATATATATATATATATATATATATATATATATATATATATATATATATATATATATATATATATATATTATACTTTGACTGAATTTAAAACTAACGTATGGGATACAATGAAGGATTAAATTTTTATTTTATGAATGTCTTGGGTGCAGTTTCCATGAAGGCACTTGCTGTACCAAAAACCCCGCTATCTGCTGATGGTTGGAAGAAGATGACATTTTTTCGAATATTATTTTTTCTTTCAATTACGAGTAAAAACACGTTAAGTCTTGGAAACTATGATTTAATGAAAATTTTGAAAATGATGACTTTTAAGTTTTGGTGTATTTAATTTAAATTTTCTTAGACTTCATGCCCTTTACGTCGACAATAATACAGGGTATTACTGAAATACAGGGTGTCCTACGCAATTTTGACCAATTTTACCCGTTCCTACTAGATATTTTATTAGACGGTTTGTTCAAAATAAAACAATAAAAATTAATTTTTTTTATATTTGTAAAAAACTTTTTGCATATACAGGTCTGTTTAAAAATTTAGGCTTTGTCCAACTTTTCTATTTCAAATGAGTAAGTACCTAAGTACCCTACTTTTTTTATTTAATTTGTTTTTCTCCAAGCAGAAAATAACAAAAAAATGTACAGCTTTATGTAACAAAGAAGACAAACAAAATAGCTTATTATTGTTTAGGATAATTTCAGAAATTAGCAACAATAAATAAACACGATACATAATCAAGAATTTGACAGTGGTTTGACATCTATTGAGTGTGCCTAAAATTAAATTTTATTAAAAAATTTAATTAAAGTTATTGGTCTATATTTTGTCAAATTCAGTTAAGTACCAACCGGAGCTCTTGTAGATTTTGCGGGGGATTCACTGCTTCCCGAACCTGTCTTCTCATAGAGGGGGCAAAAGGCACAATGTGGGGCTCTAAAATTTCCGTGATGTATCGGTCAGATCTACCTCCGTAGCTTACAGATTCCTTAAAATTACACTGGGTATACCGCTCCCAGGTTGTCTATAAACTTTCATTCTTCTGTCGTTGGCGTAGAGGTAAAAACGGGACTGGCTACTGAAAAGAACATTTCCCCACTGATCATTATCCCACGGCAAATGATCTCTCGCGAATTCTAAACATACCCTGCGGTCATGCGCTTCTAATTGGGATCCAGTGCTGCTTTATAGGGTTGTATATCAGCTTCCCGGAATCTGTTATTGTACTGTATTGTTTGCAGAATAATTTCCCTTCTATGTTCAAGGACAAATTCAGCTTTTAGCTTTGAACTCGTAACAGGAAATGATCTTCGTTGGGCATGCTTACTCTAGGACGGCCTTTTTTTGGTCTTCTTTTGGATTGGATCCAGTTTTCCTGTACTTTTTAAGAACTTTTGAAATTTCGCCCTGAAAACCTCGGGTGTCAAATTTCTGTTAGGGTTCATTTTTTTGTTTTTTATTCTTATAAACACGATTTCCACTAAAATCATTATGTCAAAGCTGTCAGATATCAAACTTGAGGGTTACAGGCTCAATTGTGACAATAAGTACGTACAGGTGACTTAAGATAGAGGGAGGCAAACAAATGCGATTAAATTCTAGATTCTAAAGAGCTCAGGAAAACTAGCTCTCACCAATCTCATAGTGTCCGAATTTTGGGCAAAACAAAAAGGGAGTTATTTCAAGGGTTTTGGAAGGTACAGGGAAATTGGCTAAAATGAAAAAAGACCAGGACAAGGCCGTTCTAGAGTAAACAAACCAAACGAGGATCTTTTCCTGAAGGTACAGTGTTTCAGGAAGCGATTCGTTACAGGTTTTAAATTCACAGCTTAACTTGCCAAATCACACGAAAGGCAAATTAGTCAATAATGAGAAACCGATTATACGAGAAGCTAATACGTATACGGTTCTAAAATAAGCTAGGAACTGGTAAAATTTGTCAAAATACTGTGGGGCACCCTGCATTTTAGTGATATCCTTATTATTATCAATGTAAAAGTCATTAAGCTTAAGAAAATTTAAATTAAATACCCCAAAACTCTAATAACCATCTTTAAAAGTCATCATTTTCAATGACGGTATTAATTTTGTAAAAATGTTGAATCAACCTGTAAAATTCGGCAAAATTCGCAACAATTCTTATTAAAACGAAATTTGTAAGACTTAACGTGTGTTTCCAAGAAAATGCGTTTTTTTTACCTGGTATTGAAAAAAAAATTATTTTCGAAAAAATGTCATCTTTCTCTTACCATCAACCCCATGGTGGAGTTTTTAGTACAGCAAGTACCTCCTTGGAAACTACACCCAACACATTCATAAAATGAAAATTTAATCACCCGTAGTATCCCGTACGTCAGTTTTAAATTTAGTAAAATTTACATGGGCTTGTACTTTTTTTGCCTCCCCTGTACAACAAAGCAGGGGTGCATCAAAAATTCCGAAAAGGAGAAAGAAATTAATTACTCGTCAAAAAAATACATCTTGTCTTTTTTACACATTCCGTAGGTTAAGTTAGGTTAGATTATGTTAGGTTAAATTAGAAAAAATTAAGTTTGGTTAGGTCAGGTTATCCTAATTAAATGTTAAACTTCAAATTAAAAACAAAAATTAATACTTTTATAATAAATAATTTTAAATATATTTAAAGCTGGTATAAACTCACTTGCCTCACCTATATAGACCAGTATATGCTGAAATATTTTAAATCAAATCAATTGTATCAATGTCTAATATTAAACATATTAAAAATAAAAAAATAAATAATAAAATTAATAATAATGATCCAGGTTTTGTGGATAAGGTGCTGTTTTCGGATAAGGCAATTTCCATAATTAAAGGCTAGGTAAATAAGCACATTTTGCATTATTATTTGACCGAAAATCCACACTGGATTCGTCAAGTGGACCATTAAAATAAATGATCAATTAATGTTTGGGTTGAAATAATTATCTCCAATGTAATAGGCCCCCATTTTTTTGAAGAACATTTAACAGGAGAAGTGTATTTAATTTTTTTGAGAAACGCGTTGCCAGTATTGGTTGAAGATTTACCTTTAATGATAAGGGAATCCTTATGGTTTCAACATCATGGAGCACCACCGCATTACCATAGGAATGTAAGACATTTTCTCAGTAATTGGAAGACTGATCATTGGATTGGGCGAGGTGGACCAGTTAAGTGGCCAGCCTGATCACCCGACCACAAGATTTTTTACTTCCCTCGTAGAAAGGTATTGTCATCGTGAAAAAATCACCCTCCTCGTTTTTTTCAGATCTTTACTTTTCAGGGTCTCTAGAAGCCAAAAAACATGTTTTCTCAATTCCGTCGATTTGTCTATTTGTCGGTCTGTCTGCTTGCGGCATAGCTAAAAAACTACTTACCTGATTGACTTCAAATTTTGGTAAAAAAAAACCTAATATGGCAAAACAAAATGGCGGCCTAGTGAAATGTAAAAAAAATTATTATTAAAAAACTTCTTACTTAAATTATCTCAAATTTTGCACAAACGTCAAATATTATGTTGGAATCAGCTGATAATATTTTAGTACGAATCCAAGATGGCGGAACAAAATGACGGCTTGATAAAATACTTCAGCCTGAAAAATTACTATCCAAGATGGCGGCCAAATAACATTTTTGAAGTTTTGAAAAAAATCACCCGCTCAGATTTTTCATATTGTCACGTTTTAGCTTCTAAAGATGCCAAAAAATATGTTTTATCGATTCCGTCGATCAGTCTGTCAGTCTATGTGTCTGTCTGTCAGTTCGTGGCATAGCTTAAAAACTACTTACGAGATTGACTTCAAATTTAAGCAAAAATTAAGGGGCATGTGGGGATGTCGAGAATCGATGAAGAAAAAGTTTTTACGACCAAGAACCGCACAGAAATTGAAATTTCTGTTTCTCTTCTGTTTTGGCACAAATTTGTTGTCTTGTGCTCCAAAGTAGGCCGCGTCTAAAGCGATTTAGTTGCACCATAGTACCTACAGATGACGCCACTGGTTGCCCATTTCCCTCGTCGACTCTCAAAGTCAGACGACATGAAACCTTGTTGGTTTCATGGTTTGAGTATTTGGGATACCACGGTAGCAGATGGCTCCTTGGCCCTTGAAACAAACATAGCGTCACGTTTTGGTCGACAAAATGGTGAAGAATTAATCTTTACCGTTAGTTCTTCCGTATATATATATATATATATATATATATATATATATATATATATATATATATATATATATATATAGATATATATCCAAAATCCTTTTTTTTTAATTCCACACCGTGTACTTACAATCGTCCACCCCATCTAGGTTGCAACGCCCTGTGTAGGTATTTTTTAGACTAAGGTGGCTTTGCCTTCAAAAGAAATTCCAGTGTAATCACCTCCGATTAGAAATATAGGCATTTTGTTCCCTATAAAATATACTTGTGAAATTTTCAGAAAAATTCATTTAAAGTCATTCCCTATGTAGGAGGTTTTTTCGGTGACCTTTTTTTGAGATATTAAGGTTAAATATTTTTTTCCAAGAAATTACACAAGTAATTCTAATAAATTAATTTAATTGAGTGCTAATTGTTTCAACTTAATTTTGCGACCTTAATCAACAAAAAAAATGTATGCCCTTGGGATAGTTACATCCATATTACTGCAGCTCTCTCAGCTTTTATTTCTATATACGGTTCGCTGGCGTAGTCATGAAATAACATTGCTTCAAGAGATATTAAACCCAATTAGTCGAAGAACGGCTCTATATCGTTCTGTTTCTAATGATAGTGCCGGATTTAGGAATTTAGATGTTCTTATACAATCAATAAATAACTTGGGTAAGAAGACGACATCTTTATTTTAGAGCTATAATCACATACATAACGAAATGTAAAAAATCCTTAAATAACGAAAATATTATTTTAAGGGTCTACTAGTCTTGAAGAATTGATAGATTTATTATTTCTCATTGGATATGTTCAAATACACTTGTTTCTTTATTATTAAAAATTTTGAGATTTGATTAAATGTCATTTAGCTGCTAAAATGTATTCCAAAACTATTTGTGCATTCTTGCACGTATCAGTGTGTGTACCCTTATAGATTTTTGGATTGCCCTACAGTTATGGTTCTTTGCAATTACCCTCCATGAAATGACACTGCATGTAAATTTAAATTATGGGAGTAAAAAGTGTTTTGGCTTGGAACATGGCCAAGGGTTCAGAGGTTTGCGAAGTTTTCCCGGAGAAGCTCACCGGTCCTGATTACTGTGATATATTAGACCAAATTCGGTCGGACGAAACTTGGGAGTTTCAGCGTGACAATTCGCCTGTCCGAAGAACTAAACTAGGTCGAGAATACACCGCAGAAAATTATATGAATATTTTACGGAGGCCTCAAAAAGAAAACGAATATGAGTTTTATGGAACTGGTAATAATTAAATTATCAGCTAATGTATCAAGATCAATTTCATCTATGAAATCATGAAGAATTGCTCCAAATACTAACTGACTCTTGAAATCAGATACCCGGCCAATACACAAGAGATTAATGTCTAGCCTGCTTTGTAGTTCAGATCTATATTTTATTTTCCCAAGAATTTTCAACTCTTATATTCGTTACCATGGTGTTAGGACTGACCATTTATATGTTTTTAATATATTAAAATACCTATTTAAAAATACCGTTATTTCAAAGGAATTGACATAATTTTGAATACCTTAAAAGTTGTTAAATAAAAGTATTTTAGTTGAGTCCCAATATTCGTATTTATAGTCTATTACATGGCTAGTGGCTACCCTGACAGGCTGTTATGGACAATATGAAAGTGTTGAAGAAAGAACGGACTCAGTTTCGGCGCATTTTTACGAATACAGTCAAGGAGTTAGTGCGCCAAAGTCTAATGAAACAGACAGAGTTTTAATAGAAGCCCAGTTAAAGCAAGATCAGAAAATTTAAAGCATTTTATTCTCATCTGTCGCAGGTGACAAAGATCTGGAGGAAAAAATTCATAAATTAGAGGATTATAGAAATGAATGGTTGCTCTACCAAACAAGATGCGTTTCTGTACTCTTGGTAAACTCATTTGAGCCAGGTCAGAGAAACGATGATGAGGACAGAAAGATTAGTTATAGAACATGTAGTAATCAAAGACGGTTTCACTTGTCTACATTAGAAATGGAAAAAATGAATGGGGATGAGTAATTACGTACCAGGTTTGCCAGGGATGAGTTTCTAGTGGACGTATATGTTAGAGGGTTATTATCATGAGCGCTTCAGCAAGCTACACATCTAAAACTAGGTGTGTCTTGTGACGCTCTCCGTTATATCGATGGTCTTTGTTAAGTATCGGTCCGTCACTTAAAGTATCCATTGGTTGAATCTCGGGCGCCACCCTTTGGATTTCTGTGGTAAAGGGCCCACAAACGCACACTGTACCTTGAGTCAGAAATACGTGTCTGCGACTGGACAAATTTCATTGTGCTTTAGCGGTCATTCCAAAAACATGTTTTTTTTTTCTACTTTTATAGTTTTTGGCGCGTTTATAGGCTCCTATTTCTTTTTACTTTTATCTAAACTACTTAAAATAACTTTATTTTTTAAATTTAATGCCCAAACTATCAAAAAGTATAAGAAATAGTCCTTTTTTATGTTTAAAAATACGCAGTAAAGTAAGTAAGTAAAGTTCATAAGAATGTATTTATCTAAATCATATACTCTTCAAAATTTGATCTTTTTTAAAACTCTTTGATTTTATGAACGACCTGTACATTAAATTTAGTAAATGAGAACTTTTCTCAAAGTTATTTTTAATTTCTTTAGGCTCTGTAGACTAAATTTTCAAAATAGTTATCTTTGAGTGTCCAAGAAAAGCAAATATTTTTATGAAGAATGAGTTTTTCATACACCCACAAAAAAGATTTTCCTATCGTCCATTAACTTGTTTTATTACCTATGGAATTTAGGGTTATTGAAAATTTATTTCTATGTAGTGTTTTTTTTTCGGCTATTCTGTAAAAAAAATCCGATAATGACGTTCCTTAATGCCACGAATTTTATTAAATATTAAATAATAAACTTAAAAAAAATCATAATTTAGCCACAATTTTATTTTAATCATAAGCATCTATATAAATAATATCACAGTATCAAGACATTTAAAAAATTATTAAGTACTTCGCACTGTATTTCTCTTCTATTGCCATTGAAATATCTGAAAATAGCAATAATCCTCGACCGGCGTAACATTAACTCTAAAATTGAAGAGATATGCTTAACCCATTTCTTGCACCGGACGACTTCATAATCACGCCATAGCTTACATTAATATGTAAACGACTAAATGTTGGCCAAAAGCCTTTTTAAGCATTTCTAATTTTCGTCTAAATGTAAGCAACGATGTATCGAGAACACACCAAAGTAAAAAAATATAACAGTATTTTGGACATTTGTCCACGCTTTTTTAAAATACATTATTGAGACTTGTTTGATGTCACATTGCGTTTTGGCAAAATAAGACCAAGCTGTAAAATAAAATACTGTCGATAAGAATGTATGATTATACAGGTATGTGCCCTTAGTTACCACAAGAAAAATTGCATGTTTGCTGTAATAGTCTAGTCAAAAAAGCAAATTCTCGCAATTTTATTGATAAATATCATGAACTAAAATTCTAAGTACATTTTTAAAAAATAGCTAACACTTGCTAGCACTTTTGTATTATAACTTAACTCACTTAAGAGCAATAAATAAAAAAATCACACTATATACCTTCACATATATGCCAATTAAGTAGATATATATGTATATATACATATGCCTCTCTCTGTCTCTCTCTCTCTATACACACATATATATATATATATATATATATATATATATATATATATATATATATATATATATATTGGTTTTGATTTTCAGTTTCGATAGTGAATTGCAATCTGTTATTATAGTTATTGAACGCCTCGATTATTTCGTTTTGTTTGTTAATGGGGATGGCTGTTATGCAATCGTCCACGTACCTGTAATTCAATAACTATAATAACAGATTGCAATTCATTATCGAAACTGAAAATCAAAACCGAATAAGCTTTCTGGACCTCACCCTATATCACCACTCCAACAAAATTAGATCAGAATGGTATACCAAGGAAACTTGGTCATCACGCTACCTAAATTTTCATTCCTAACACCCTCTACCCCAAAAAAAATCAGTTATTATAGGTCTTGCCGATCGTGCCATAAGGTTGTCCGACCCTGAGTACCGTGGAAATGCGATTAAGAAAGCAAAAATTGCACTAAAACAGAATAACTATCCCGACATATTAATTAATAAAATTTTTAAAAATCGAATATATATATATTTTCTACAACCAAACAAATAATAATAGAAAAAATAATAACAACAAAACTAATACTTTTCTGACTTTACCATACATTCCGGGCTTATCTGAAAACATTAAAAACATTTTTAAGCCATACAACATTACCGTAGCTCACAAAGCACACAATTTACTAAAAACAAATTTCTCCAAAATCAAATCAGAAATTCCAAAAGATAAAAAATCACACGTAATCTACGAAATCCCATGTAAAGATTGCAATAGTGTGTATGTTGGACAAACAAGCCAATACATTAAAAACCGAATTAACGGCCATAAATATGACAAAAAAAATAAAACAGGCCTCACCAACCATGCTCTCGAGGAGAAACATAGTTTTGATTTCAATGCAGTAAAAATATTAAAGACAGAAAGTCACACTAAAAAACTTGAAATTTTGGAAATGATTGAAATACAAAAAAGACCCCATTGCATAAACTCCAAAACCGACACAACACAAATCAGTAAAATTTACAACAATATTATAAAATAATACACCTATAATGGCAACTGCATAACAACAATAGTCCGCATTTAAATTCCAAAACAAAAAAAAAAATAGTATCTTAAGTTTTTACAGACATAGACCTAATCTCATCGTCCATACACTAAACCATTCGTCAGTATTGTTCGTATATTGCTTGCATGTGTTCTTAAAATTTCGACAAATGTAAATGTATATACAGCATGTCAAGTTTTTAAATGTAAATGTTAGTCGCTGAGTATTTGTGTTTAATTTATTGACATATACAGGATGTTATCCATGAAACCTTCCAATTACGTAAGTTAAATATTTAATTAATTTTGTAAAACAAAAATTTTTTTCGAATCGTTCCTTTTTGTAGTGTTTCTGATGAAGGTCAACGTTCGACCGAAACGTCAAAGTTATGAAAAAAATATAACAGAAATTTAGTATTCATGTGCCTTATTCCCAAGAAACCACTTAATTCACAATATAAGTACTAAGGCCAAGAAAACGAAAACAACTATATATATATATATATATATATATATATATATATATATATATATATATATATATATATATATATATATATATATATATATATATATATATATATATATATATATATATATATATATATATATATATATATATATATATATATATATATATATATATATATAATGTGTTTTCATTCCGGGTGTACATCCGTATACTACTATCGTTCTGATAAGAATAGTTTTACTGACGCTTCGCCAATATATATATAAATATATAATATATATATATATATATATATATATATATATATATATATATATATATATACATATATACATATATATATATATATATATATATATATATATATATATATATATATATATATATATATATATATATATATATATATATATATGAAACAGACAACATATTTAAATATATGTCTTGAAAACTAAGGAATTACTGACCACTGTTACTATAACATTTTTTGCAATTTTCATGAGAGTAAAAACACACTATGTATATTGACTAATATAAATACAACTCATATTTTAGTTCAACAACACTACTAGATACAATAATCTGATTTAATTAGAGGTCTAATTAGGAAACAACTGCTATATCTGCAAGTGCATAACCTACACTAATTGAATAACCAGTTGGTCCTTTGACTTGAGAATATCTAATAATGATTAAGATGGCAAATAGACATACAATTAATAATGCTCAAGACGATTCAATAATAAACGTTGTTTGGCTTTTAGTAAATATCTTAAATGCTAATATTCTTTATAATTTATTTTCATTACATTTATTTAGTTTTGTTCTATGTCAGAATTCGTTTTTTCATGTAATACTTATACCGCTCTTAATATAGAATACAAAAAAAATCTGAAATAAATTAAGAATATTTTCACATAAAAATATAAGTTTTCAATTGAAAAACCAAAAACCATATATGTCACCATATAAACAATATTATATTACTAGATATTTTTCTCATTAGATCTTCTTTTGGAATGGAAACATTTTCTTTTATAAATGCCTATTTTTTTCTGTTTCTATCAAATTTATAATTAAATTAGGGTCCCTAAATGCTATTTCCGTCAGTCTCTCTACCTGCCTTCCTGTTCGTGAAGTAGCTAAAAATTGTACAACGAAGTGGCCAAACAAAGTGGTAGCCTAATAACATGTTTTAAAAAATCCAATTAAAAGCTACTTTTCTTATAGAATATATATATATATATATATATATATATATATATATATATATATATATATATATATATATATATATATATATATATATATATATATATATATATATATATATATATATATATATATATATATATATATATTTATATATTTGTATATTTGTATATATATATATATATATATATATATATATATATATATATATATATATATATATATATATTTATATATTTGTATATTTGTATATATATATATATATATATATATATATATATATATATACAGGGTGGCCCATCGAAAACGTACCGCAAGGCATAACGGCCAGGGTAATTTTTTTTTCAAAAAATCCAAAAACACGTCAATTTTGTTTGTGAGGGGGACAATTTTTGCCCTTAAAATGATTGCAAAATTTTCAACCCTCTAAGCGGGGGTGTCATCCCCCAAACTTTTTCAAATGGGAAGAGGGGTCAAGTGGTACCGCAATGAAAAGGGCTTTCTATTCTCTATACATTCCCGCTTTGGTTTTGAAAATCGGTCAAGTCATTTAGAAAATATGAAGGATTGAAATTTAAAATGTTTATTTACAAATTATCAGAGTAAATGATAAGGATAAATTCCTTCGACCAATTCGCTATTTTTGTCCTGTTATTTTAGATGTTTACTGCTGATTTTAGTGATTTGACATGCCACAACGATCAGGTGCGGTAGTTGCTAGATAGATTTAAATTTCTCAATATCATTAAATTTTTTATCAATAATTATGGTGTACTCACTTGCAGAAAAAGTGGAAATAATCGAACTTTATTTTAAAAATAATGAATGTGGCAATCGGGTTGCGCCGATATTTAATGAACGACATCCTGAAAAACACCTTTCCGGCAAAATTGTTCGCGAGTTAGTAGCAAAATTTCGCGAAACTGGATCCCTTATGAATAAAAAGGGGCAGATGGAAAATCCTGTAGTAAATGAAGCTATGGAGGTCTTTGTATTGGGCCAAGTTGCCATGGATAGTACGCTGAGTACAAGAAAATTAGCCAATGAGACCGGCGTGAATCGTACAAGTGTCCAAAGAGTATTGAAAAAACACCATTTCCACCCGTATAAAATTCAGTTGGTACAAGAACTCAACGAAGACGATTTTGATCGCCGCTTGCAATTTTGTGAAACTATTAGTGAACGAGTGGCCAATAATAATAATTTTCTATTCAATGTGTGTTTTTCGGATGAGTGCACTTTCTTTTTGAACGGTGTAGTTAATCGGCATAACTGTCGGTACTGGGCTGAGAACAACCCCAGGGTATTTCACGAGGTGCACACACAACATCCTCAGAAATTGAACGTGTGGGCTGGTATTTTTGGAAATTCTATTGTGGGTCCTTTTTTTCTTCCTGGAACTCTAACAGGTGATATGTACTTAGATTTACTGGAAAATACCATCGACCCAGCCCTAACTGACATCATCGAAAATAATCCTGGATACGTTGAAGCGGAACTGATATTTCAACAAGACGGTGCACCTCCACATTACTCTCAAAATGTGCGTAATTATTTAAACACTAACTTTCCCGGGCGGTGGATAGGACGAAGGGGTGCCATTGAGTGGCCTCCCCGGTCACCCGACTTGACTCCTTTGGACTTTTTTCTATGGGGACACATAAAAAGTAAAGTGTATAGCACTCCACTTGCCTCATTAGAAGATCTGCGAACACGAATTATTGACGTTTGTCGCGAAGTGACCCCTCAAGTTCTTCAGAATGTTCGAGAACGATTTGAAGCTAATTTGTATTACTGTATGGCGGTCGACGGGCAACATTTTCAGCATTTGCTTCATTAATACGGTAAGTTTTTTTTTATTTAATTCAATTTATGCGTTTTTTGAAAAATGTATTTTTCAAATTTCAATCCTTCATATTTTCTAAGTAACTTGACCGATTTTCAAAACCAAAGCGGGAATGTATAGAGAATAGAAAGCCCTTTTCATTGCAGTACCACTTGACCCCTCTTCCCATTTGAAAAAGTTTGGGGGATGACACCCCCGCTTAGAGGGTTGAAAATTTTGCGATCATTTTAAGGGCAAAAGTTGTCCCCCTCACAAACAAAATTGACGTGTTTTTGGATTTTTTGAAAAAAAAATTACCCTGGCCGTTATGCCTTGCGGTACGTTTTCGATGGGCCACCCTGTATATATATATATATATATATATTATATATATATATATATATATATATATATATATATATATATATATATATATATATATATATATATATATATTTATTTATTTGTATATTTGTATATATATATATATATATATATATAGACCGTATAATTTGCGCAAAATTACCATTACTTTTTTTACATTAGAAAAAATATTTCGTATACCCATAGGGTATAAATAAAAAAGAAGCGTGGGATGCCGATAAAGTTGATGCTATCCGGGATTTGTATAATTCATTTCGATGTTCCAAAAACCCATATATCATTTTCCTTTTAAAATTTTAGGGCAAATGAGAAGTGCATTCGTTTCCTGTTGATAAATTTTCGTAATGCATGATTTGTGGACCAGCAAATTGTAAATCTCTGTGACAAATAAGCAGGTGTATGTATCGTCATTCGGAATAACGTCTGCAATTTGAAAATTTTTGGTCGAGTTATTGATATCCTGCCTCAGAATTCTTCGAAAGTTATAGGGATTAAGGAGTATATATATATATATATATATATATATATATATATATATATATATATGTACATATATATATATATATATATATATATATATATATATATATATATATATATATATATATATATATATATATATATATATATATATATATATATATATATATATATATATATATATATGTATATATATGTATATATATATATATATATATATATATATATATATATATATATATATATATATATATATATATATGTATTATATATATATATATATATATATATATATATATATATATATATATATATACGTTTTTTTTAACTATATATAAATATTTTGTTAATTATTTTCTTAGGCATAGGTTAACTCATTAAGATGTAAAACTATAATTCATATCGACGTTTCGCTCATCATAATAAGCTTTCTCAAGATATTTATTGTCTGCAATAAACCATGTATAGTTAATATTTAAATTTTAAAATAGTTAAAAACATTATTGAAAAAACATCACTCAGAAACATTATATTTAAAACAGACAATGGCCATAAAAACAAAAATAAATTTAAAACAAAATTAATATTATACATAGTACGTACCTTGGAAACATGTCAGTTTTACCAAAGTTTACGGAATAAATATATTCCGTAAACTTTGGTTTTACGAATGTTTTGAGGTAACTCAGTAAGTAAGTAATACTTTCGATGGTCTAGAATTCTGGTATATAAAAACGAGACATTTTTTATTTTTTTATGTTTACTTAAAGCAATAAAAATCTATTTTTAAATGTGTTCAGATTATTTGTTGCGTTTAGATTGACAAACAAAAATCTTTTTTGGCTTTTTCGCAACTGCATAAAAATATTTAACTTTAAATTAATTGAAGCAAATATTTAATAAAATTACATATCTCAACATGTAGACTAGTCTGTCTACGGAATGTTTCGATACATATATAAACAATATTATTTAAGCAAGCATAATTAATTATATCATTTACCTTAAGTTTTTATAGACACATAGTAGTTGTGCAAATACTTTCATCCTATCGGGACTCATCAGGGCGCCGATCGTAAGAGAGAAACATTAAATAATAGAAAAGAATTGATTTCAAAATTTTAAAACTTGTCAGTTTGTTTAACATGTAACCTAGATATGAAAAAAATGATAGTTTGAAGCCATCTATAATGTTATTTTTAAATGTGTTCAGATTATTTGTTGCGGTTAGATTGACGAACAAAAATCTTTATTGGCTTTTTCGCAACTGAATAAAAATATTTAACTTTAAATTAATTGGAGCAAATATTTAATAAAATTACATATTTCAACATGTAGACTAGTCTGTCTACGGAATGTTTCGATACTTATATAAACAATATTATTTAAGCAAGCATAATTAATTATATCATTTACCTTAAATTTTTATAGACAGATACTTACAGATATTTACCTTAAATTTTTATAGACAGTTGTACTTATTATTTAATGTTTCTCTCTTACGATCGGCGCACTGATGAGTCCCGATAGGATGAAAGTATTTGTACAACTACTACGTGTCTATAAAAACTTAAGGTAAATGATATAATTAATTATGCTTGCTTAAATAATATTGTTTATATATGTATCGAAACATTCCGTAGACAGACTAGTCTACATGTTGAGATATGTAATTTTATTAAATATTTGCTTCAATTAATTTAAAGTTAAATATTTTTATTCAGTTGCGAAAAAGCCAAAAAAGATTTTTGTTTGTCAATAAAAATCCAAGTAAAATATTTTTGTACGTAATTTTCTTTGAACTTATCACACATTCTTAAAGTTACTCAGATTTTCCGGTTTCAGATATTTTACTTCCTTTATAAGAAGAATAAATTGAAGTTCTAAAAAAAATTGTCCTAGAAATTATTTCAGACCTTCACTTTTCAGGGCTCCTATATCAAATAAATAGAGCCTGTCTGTCTGCTCGTGAATTTGCTGAAAATCTAATTACCCAATTAATTTTAAATTTTGTCAAATAAAATCAGTGTTACTTTTTGACCGTAAAGAGCGTTTTTTTTTATGCTAGATGAAAATCAAGTTTATTTTTTATTTAACAGTACTTCTAGAAAAAAAAATGATGTAGCAGTACAATTTGTCAACTTAAAACAATAGAGTCTATGGCCTGTATTATATATATATATATATATATATATATATATATATATATATATATATATATATATATATATATATATATATATATATATGCCTGTATTGAGCAGTCTATATATATATATATATATATAGAGCTGCCCAAAAGTCCGGAATTAATTATATATAGATACATATATATATATATATATATATATATATATATATATATATATATATATATATATATATATATATATATATATATATATATATATATACATATATATATATATATATATATATATATATATATATATATATATAAATATATATAAATATATATATATATATATATATATATATATATATATATATATATATATATATATATATATATATAGGCATATATATATATATATATATATATATATATATATATATATATATATATATATATATACTGTTATATTTTATATATATATATATATATAGGTCTGAAATAATTTCTAGGACAATATATATCTGAAACCGGAAAATCTGAGTAACTTTAAGAATGTGTGATAAGTTCAAAGAAAATTACGTACAAAGATATTTTACTTGGATTTTTATTGACAAACAAAAATCTTTTTTGGCTTTTTCGCAACTGAATAAAAATATTTAACTTTAAATTAATTGAAGCAAATATTTAATAAAATTACATATCTCAACATGTAGACTATATATCATATATATTCACATATATAAACAATATTATAAGCAAGCATAATATATATATATAAGTTTTTATATATATATACAAATATATATACTCATCAGTGCGCCGATCGTAAGAGAGAAACATTAAATAATATACTGTCTATAAAAATTTAAGGTAAATGATATAATTAATTATATATATATATATATATATATATATATATATATATATATATACTTATATATATACATATATATATATTTGTCTTTTCTTTTTATCATAAAAAAATCCATTGTGATGCAAGTTTCCTATACTTCAATAAAGATACGTTCCTCGTACGTAAGTAATTGTTTAGCATCGCTCAGTCCAAATTTAAATGATAAGGCAAAGCACGTTCCCTATCTCTGGGGGGGGGGGGCAGGCATGCATAAACAATATTAACAGTGTACATCCCATAATGTTAAATCTACATTGTATATTGCTATAAACATGTTTAAAAGCATTGTTATGAATTACTAACCACCCATTACATCCAATTTACATAAAAAACTTCTAGTTGTAAAACGAAATGCCAGTATAAAACAAAATAATGCTGTGCAAAATATTTTGAAATCAGTTAAAAATTAATTATTCTAAAAGTGCTTTGTTTTATATAAAAAGTCTTCATTAAAATTTTATGAAATATATTTTTATGAACACAAAAGTATTCGTTACAATCACATACGACACACAAATTAATGGTATCTCCAGGGCAGCGGTCATGTGGAAATAAACGTACAAGCTGTGAAAACTTCTGTGTTAAAATTTATGAAGTAAATTAGAAAGTTTTACGGGATTATTTGAATGTGTTTATACTCCAGAAGAATATGAACCGTCAGTTACTCCATTTAAGTGCCATGAAGTTTCCATTACAGCAAGGAACGTAGGTGGATAATAGAAATTTCAGAATGACAATATCCTTTGAAATGCTGAGTAATTTATTTTTTGTTACTGTGCAGCTTGGCGCTGAATATGTTTGGTCCTTTTTTAACGGCAGTTGGTTTCTAACAGATTCCAATCGATATGTGTATTCAGGGATAAATAGTCGAAGTAAAGTCAACTTAAATTAATAAATTTACCTCCATACATCGTATAGATGGATAAATACTTCGATCTATAGAATTTTTATGACCGTCAGTAAAATTTTCAAAATATCGTCTTCCGATGTTGTAGCTAATAAACAGATTTCATGATGTGGTTTTGCAACTGCTGGAATAAGTCCTTTATTGAAATATTTTATAAATACTGCTTTGACGTCATTACTTATTCTCAAAAATCTATAAGCTTCTGCAACATGTGTAGCATGATAATAGTAAATAAAAAAAAGCACTGCCTCTGGAATCAGTACCTCCAGATCATTTCAAAATAATACGTACAATGATTACATTGCTTTTCATTAAAGTAAAATTTAAAGGTAAAACTGTACGTCGGGGTAATCCATTCTAAATGTTACCCCTTTTCACTTTTTTGCTTTATATTTTAGAAGAAAAAACTTACATACAAAGTTCTTTTTTAAATGGAACACTCTGTATATTTTTTGAATTCTACGCAGGATTTTGAAAACAATTCATACAATGATACAAAGATTTTTATTGATCTAGTTTACATGAATATTGTATTTAAAGTACAAATAGGTAAATAATATCATAGCATCATAGTATAATTATTAAATATTAATCATAATTTTAACCAATCGCTATTTTATTAAAATCTAAACATTTAGTATTAATATTTAGATCCTATTTGCACACAAAGAAAAAAACACAGCTAGAATTTTCAGAGGTTTTTGTTTTTTTCTTGTTTAAGCAACATACTATGTAAAATTCTCTATATAATTAGTTTAATCTAAACAAAAATAACAAAAAAACAAATGCTTGAAGGCACAAAAACAGGGAGAGGCAGAGAGGTGAGCCGCAGGGCACGCAATAACTACACAAAAAATCTTAAATATAGTTTTCCAATAAATTATAAAAATTTCTATAATTAGGAAGGGCCAAATCTTTTGTTTTATGTTTATATTTATTAAAGTTGTGTCTGTTTTCGGATAACAGTTTTGTGGATATAGGCAAAATGTTATAAAGTTTGGGAGCAAGGAATGTTACGTTTCTTTGCAGATGAGTCCTGTGAAAAAAAGGTATTTGCATATTTAGATTTAAAGCCGATCTAGTGCTATATTGATGGTCATTCTGTGAAAATAAACGCTTAATTTTTGGAAAATAAACTAGGCATCCCTGCACAAATAAACCTCTAAGGTTAAGGATTTCAAGTTCGGTGTAAAGCTGGTCAGTGGGTTATCTATTATTCTTGTTAAATATAATTTGAATAACCTTATTTTGGAATTTTTTTAATATATTTATTGCATTATTGAGGGAAGCACCCCATACTATTACAAAATATCGTAAAATGGATTCCACCATTTAATAATAAAGAGTTTTTAACAATTTAGTTTCCACTATATTTCGTAAAAGATAAATAATTTTCTGATTTTCTTGTAGTTTAAATGGCGCGTTCTGTCCAGCGAAGATGTTGGTCGATATAAATACCAAGATCTTTAACGTTTAGTTGTTTTTCTATGCAGGCACAGCCACAAATACCACTAGCGTTTTTATTACATATAGTTGTATGGATTTTAATTGTATCTGTCATTGGTCGATCAACCGCCGTGAGAGAAAATGCAATAAAACTGGTTATTTCCAGGTCCAACTGAGCTCAGATAACTTGAGCTTAACAAGTGTTGAATTGTAGTAAGAGCCCTCTCCGCCTCAAAAAATACATTCTCCCAGGAGTTAGCTGTAAACAATATGGTAGTGTCATCTGCGTAAGATATCACATTTCCAATTATACGTAAATTAACGATTTCATATATATATATATATATATATATATATATATATATATATATATATATATATATATATATATATATATATATATATATATATATCTATATATATAGTTACTAGATTTTTCTTGGGTTTAAGTTCATAGCATTAAAACAATTCTCAAAAATTATTAGTCATCTATTCATTTTAAATTTGACGTTTCGGCAGGTGGCTCCGTGCCTTTCTCAAAAATACTTTCTAAAATAATTTAAATTAGAGAACCTACAGACTTTAGTAAAACAAGACAGACTTACCATGAAACGTATATTAGTAATTAAATTATCCAAAGGTGTTTAAAATCACAAAAGACACGACGCTGATCGCGTTATTTGGACAAACATTTTTAACAATACAACATGAAGGACGACGAAAAGTTATTGACTGAAGAGCAGATACGTATGATAGGTAGGATGTTATGGTTTTTTTGTTTTTTGACGTTTTTTAAGTTTTGTCTAAGATTATTATTTTTAAGTTTTTCAAATGTATGTGAGAAAATAATTAAATAATGTCAAAATAAATTTTGCTTACAAGGTTGATATCTTTTTTGTCGTTTACTGAGTTTTTATTTTTCTTAATTTCAATAGACTCGTAAACTTCCCGCTTGCGTTTGTTGTTTTCGGTTTTTAGAATTTTAGTTTCACTAAAATTAAATTTATGTTTTTTTTGGATTTCGTGTTTAGAAAGGGCAGTGGGATTCCTTTTATCATATTTATGAGAGTTAATTCTCGAGCCTAAATATTGGCTGGTTTGTCCAATATAAACTCCAGCGCAATCTCCACACGGGATCTCATATATCACATTGCTTTTTTTCATTTTAGGTGTCTTGGTTTTTAGAGAAGTGAAATTTTGATTTAATAAATGGAAGCCCTTGTGTGCAACCTCAAGGTATACCAACTATAATTCCCAACATCCACTTTCTCAAAAAAAATCAGTTATTATAGCATTAGCCGATAGGGCAATTCAGCTATCAGATGTCGAGTTTAGGGAAAACTCAATTAATAAAGCCAAACAAGTTCTTTTCGAAAATAAATATCCCCAACAATTAGTAAATAGAGTATTTAAACAAAGAATTAATAAATTTTACAATAAAACGAACAACTCAAAAGCCAACACAAACAAAACTAATAACTATTTAACACTACCATACATAAAAGGTTTATCTGAGCAACTTAAACATCTATTTAACAAATATAATATAAATGTTGCACACAAGGGCTTCCATTTATTAAATCAAAATTTCAGCCTAAATATTGGCTGGTTTGTCCAATATAAACTCCAGCGCAATCTCCACACGGGATCTCATATAATACATTGCTTATTTTCATTTTAGGTGTCTTGGTTTTTAGAGAAGTGAAATTTTGATTTAATAAATGGAGTGCAACATTTATATTATATTTGTTAGATAGAATGAATATTCCGCCTCCATTGCAATGCCAAAATTGCACTTCACTCTCAACAGTAATACCTATATAAATATAACAGCTAGGTTACAAGGAAAAAGCACGCGAAATATGGCATGAAATTCCATGCGGCGCAGCAGCGGCGGTGCCTAAATCAGTGAGAATCTGTAGCGTAATTATGTGCTCCAAAAACTAACAGATTTCAGCACCCTAGTGCCGTCGTATAGGAGCATCTGTAAATATGCATCCCGGAAAAATGCATATTGTTTGCACTCGCTATGCCCTGCATCGCCGTTCTCCCGACCGCGGAAAATTCCGAGCAAACGAGAGAATCTTCTGCACCATATTTTAATAATGCATTATCTTTTTAAAAAAATATTTACTATTGAACATTTTCAAGTTTTATAAGAATGCATTCCAAAAGTGACAATTACCTGCGCATAATTTTTGTTTGTCAATTTTGAGAAGTGGACGGTGTCAAATGCGAGGTAACTTAGCATTGTCACTTTTAAAGAGAAAAAAAGTAGGGTCGCAATGGCCCTCTTGTCGTGTCGGAAAGACGTCTTTATGATAACAGAATAAGAAATAGTATATTCAAAGACAGGTTTCATAAGACATGCTTTTATAGCACGAAACGGTTAGTAAACGAGTCGCAGTCCGAGTTTTCTAAAGGGCGAGTTAGATAAAATGTCTTATGAAACGAGTATTTTATCTATTTTTATATTTTGTGTACTATATTTTAAAAAAGGTTTATGTTTAAAAAAATCGGTAAATTTCTTTTACCCGGAATTTGTCTCGTTATGAATTTTTGTTTTAATTAGGAATAATGAAGTATTAGTAATACATAAATATTGTCTTTGCAAATATTTTGATTGAGCGCCAATTTATTCCACCATATTGGATTCGATTCAATATTTTACCAGTTTCTACCTAGCAACACTTGATTTTTGGCCATAATTTAAAATAAACTGAATAAGTGGTTTTTACACTGATTTTTTTTAAGACCGCCATTTTGTTCCATCATACTGACTTCGTACTAGTTTGTCCCAATATCACATTTGGGGAGAGGGGAGGGAGAAAGGGACCTCGAAACATAAAAATCTGAACAAATCTCGTAGGGGGATTTTTTCAGGATTACGATATTCAGTTTTATCAGGGAAGTAAAAAATCTAATAAAACGTAATTTAAGTGAATACAAAATTAACGTTTCCGAAACATTTGACGCTGCAATTTTTTTACAAAATGTTATCTTCTGAAAAATAAGTCATTGCTAGCTTAGTAAAATACAGCAATATTTATAAATTATGAGTTTTTACGGTAATACAAAATACAAATTTGTTAAAGAAATCGCATAAAAAATAAATTGTCATTTTTTGATGAACTAAAATGAGTTTACGGGGTTTAGGGTACGGGGTATAAGTATTTACGTTTTTTTATAACCGGCTACATTTAACGCTTTTATTTTCATTTCCGAACTGCTTATCTTTTTTGTAGGTCTCTTAACCTAATGGAAATATGAATACAAATAAACGATTACCTAAAAATGTTAACTAGTGTTTTTATTAAACAAAACATTCAAAAGTACAAAAAATTAACTCAACTACATATTCTTTATGAGAAAATGGGACAGATTTTAAGAAAATGAGCTCTTTTATGCGCAGGAACAATAACCACGATCGACGTTAAGAGTCTGCAAAATGCTAAAACCTGATCTTTCTTGATATGTAGCCTATAAAGAGTAAACTTTTGTAACAATTTCTGGCAAAGCTAAAAATTATCATTGTCATCAGTACCTTCGTAGCTATAAATATTTATTATCTTACACTTGAGTTTTTAGATTTCTTCGCATAGCTTTCACCTAGGAACTTTGTTCAGTTTCGAGATAGCAAGTGATTTACATCTACAACTTTTTTTTTGTAAGGATTTGAAATAAAACCGCCCTGCAAACAGCCCGTTTCTTCTCAAGTTCAGTTTACCCCATGTGCGCGTTTTTAATCTTTTGAAAATTGTGTCTGAAAGAGATAAGAAAACGGATCCAAAAATATCTCAATTTTGGCCAAATATGCGACGAGCGTCTTCTTCTCGTGTATGCTTCATATGGTTCGAAAACACAATTAAGATAATTTAGAAAAACTTACAACGGTCAATTTTCAAATTGCTAACTACCTACTGAATAATTCATTCGCTCACTAGTAGTTTAATCGGAGTTTTTGTCAAAAGATTAAACTTATTTCGTAGTCTAAAATATTCTTTTTTATTTTTTTAAGTTTAGAGAAGTTAGAGGTTTCAGTGAGTCGTGCAGTTCCAAATCTGTTTAATTATTGACACGCATAATAATATGCAATCACGCAAGGCTACCGCATCTATCTTAACGTATCATAGAAGCTTCTTCAGCTTTCCTAATTTTCATATACTCGTATTCTACTTAAAGCTTTTTTATATAACAATTCTGGACATACTACAAGTCTAATTAATTAGTATCAAACATTTCGTGAATGCAGAGCCTCCGTAAGCATGCGTGCAACACACGTGAGCGCCACTATAATGGAGCGCCAGTACGGAGATTTGAAGCTGCATGGAAAAAACAAAAAGAACATTTACTTTTATACAACTCGAAAATTTCCTACTGAAGAAAACGAGATTGATTTTTTACTTCGATTTTTAAAAAATTTCATTAGACCGCCATTTTGTTCCATCATGTCGAATTCATACTAAAATTTTATCAGTGTACCAATATATAGCATCACTATTTCTTGTGCAAACATTAAAGTCCATTTTTACTTCAAATTTTAGACAGTTTATTTCGCCGCCATTTTATTTTCCTCCATCTTGAATTGGCAATACAATTTTTACCAGTTTATTTCTATATCACACTTAATTCTTGGAAGAAATTTGAAATAAAACTAATAAGTAGTAGTATAATAAATAAACAAACTATTTTTGCCATAACTGTTTTTGAAATATTAGGCCTTTTCAAAAATTGGTAAAAAAATAATACAATAAAAATTGAAATAGCCATGGATAACGTTAAAAGAAACAAAATGGGTCTGTTCTGCTATCGTCAAAATATATCCATTTTTTTAACATTCATAGCTAGTCCGGTTTTTATTATATTACTTTCCAACAATTTTTAAGATTAGTATTTCAAAAACAATTAGAACAAATGTTATAATATTATATATTTTTGAAATCAGGAAGAAGATTTTACCGTCTTAAAAATATAAGCTATCCGATTTAAAAAACAAATGTGTAACTTTCGCAGGTTTTCGATGTTCTTTTGTTATTTGTCATATCATTAAAATACCTATATCATATGTCAAAGTATTCATGATAAATATTTTTTACACTTTTTGTATCTTAAGAAATAAAAGACGAAAACGCATGTCAAAATATCAAAAGAAAACTACTCTGTACAAGTATTTTATTATTGATGTTTTTTGCAAAACAGTTTGTTTCCTTGAAAAGTAGTTTATGTTAAATTTCATAAAAATGTGAAATGAATAAAGTATCAATTGTTTAAAAGTAGATTTTTATATTGTCCTGTGTCTTTGCAGAAATCTAGGCCAACTATTAAATACCATTTTAATGCAACCTGTTCTTCTGAACACACAAATTGCGTAATTTCTAAAAAATTATAATAATCATCAAATATTACATAAGTAATTTGAAATCTGATAGAGGTTATTAAATAACAAAGCAAAATATCAATATAAATTCTAATATAGTTAAATAATTTAAAATAAATGAACATTTTAAATTTATTAGCAAGTACCAAAATACAAAAAATTATTCCAGTCCAATCAAAAATTCAAACGCAGATTTCAATACTGGTACTAATAATGGTTCTTCAGAAACGTCTATTATATTGTCCTGAGGCACACCCGAACACCCTGTATGTAAGTTAACAATGCTAGAAAATTAAACAACTACTTATTTTTATTTCCAGAAAATATCCTTGGAAAGACTTAAATCACCTAAAACCTTCTAGATGACTATAAATTCACTTAAATTCCACGAAAGATTTCAAAGTCACCCTAAGTCATATTAAAGATTTTAAAATTGCCTAAAAAAACCTATTAAAGACTTAAGATTCGCCTTAAATCTATTAAAAGGCTTTTAATTCATTTAAAGGGCTTATAATTCCGAGAGATTTTAAGTCCGTGTACAAATGTTTTGGAGTTATGCGCCCCTCGGTTAGGGTTAAACTTTACAAGGCTAATTTCAAATTAATACTTTTTAATAAATTCGAATACACTTTCATTTTAATTAGACGCCACAATGATTAAATTCCGGAGCATAAAAATATTTTTCTTCAAAATTTTTAATTACAGTAAACATATGAATAAAAATTATTTTCTAGTAATTGTCAATATTATAAATTTGAATATATTATTATTATTTATTTGAAAAGCAGTTTGTAATTAATCCAGTCGTTGGCTTTTTATCAATTCATAAACGACTCAAAATAACTAACAAATATATATTTTTACCTTTAAAAATTATAGATTTATCCCAAAACGTCAACAAACGAAATTTTTAGATAATGAGCTAGCGAAGAAAATGCTGCTTTAATTTTGAATCTAGAGTCAACGGTTTAAAAAAATGTCCCTAAATTAACTATGACGACGGGGACAAAATGAAGAAACAGCTAATTTATTAAAAGGTCTTTTCAACTTTAATTTATCCCTAAGATTTGGTGTTACCAAAGTGGCACATTTCAAAAGGGCGGCCATTCGTAGATGTGTCAGAACTTACATAGAAGGTGATTCACGTAGATGGGCTATTAGACGTACCTCGAAAACGGCTTACTGAAACTTCTTAAAATTTAATTGGCACTAGAAAATTCAATTTGAATTTTGAATCTAGAGTCGATGGTTTAAAAAATGTTCAAATTTCTCAAACTAAAAAATAAGTTTTGTTCCTATCTACACTATGGCGACTGAGACAAAATGAAGAATTGACAGAATAGCAAATTCCTAAATACATTGCAATAATTGTTCCCTATACCTATATCTTATGATTTTCGAGATATTTCAATTTAAAGAAAAATCATTGCAAAACCGTGCCTATTTTTAATAATAGCAGAATTGAAAAGTAATTTTAAAACTAAATTTTGATGAGAAATTCCAATATTTAAATCCGGTGCAGGGGCATTTTTTTACTTTCCCCATACCAAAGTTGTTCGAGGCTATGGGTTTAATGCATTTGTTGACAGGCTAGTATATAATTATAATCGTCACTTTTCGGTATACGACATGTTCAGCCTTACTTCAATACAATTTAAAACGCAGTTGAATCGATTGATTATGTGATTGTCCTTCTTGTTTTTATATGTTTTGTCTGATACTTGTGTCACTATTCCTTGTTTTGTCTGTTTTTATTATTTGACAATATACCAAAGTTGTTCGAGGCTATTGTCACCGATGAAATTTTTGAATCGTTGAACCATTATATTTCGGGGGAGCAACATGGTTTCTATCGTGGTCGCTCGACTACTACGAATCTGGCGGTATTTCAAAATTACCTAATAACATCAGTTGAAGCCGGCCAACAAATTGATGTCATTTACACTGACATATCCAAGGCGTTTGACAATGTCTGTCATGAGCTTCTTCTAGCAAAATTGCAACAGATTGGCCTTTCTGGAAGCTATATTGAGTGGATTAAGTACTTGTTTAATCGACGTCAACAGGTCAACGTGCGTGGCTCGTTTTCCAATGAGACTGTTGTAACATCAGGTGTCCCACAGGGCTCGCACATTGGCCCAATTCTCTTTTTACTCTTTATAAATGACATTGTATCTTGTTTTAAAGTATCGAAATGCCTTTTATATGCGGACGACTTAAAATTATTTTCTTCTGTTTCCCTTGACTCTAATCAACTGCAGTCTGACATTGAGAGACTTGACAAATGGTGTAACACCAATTACCTGCATCTTAACGTTACTAAATGTAAAGTTCTCCGATTTTTTAAATGCAATAATCCCATTCTTTTCACGTACTATATAAACAACGTAAGTCTCGAAGTTGTTACAGCTTTTAACGATTTGGGTGTCATTTTCGATGAAAGCCTCACATTTAATCTGCACATTGATAACATAGTGCTCAAGGGTTTTAGACTGCTAGGTTTTATTAAAAGACACACTAAGCATGTCACTGATACTAAAGCGATTACTAGTCTCTATAACTCTTTAGTAGGAGTATCTTAGAATATTGCTCTACCATATGGAGCCCTTCGTATCAGTGTCACATCGACAGGATTGAAAAAGTTCAGAATAAATTTGCAAAGTATCTTTTGTTCAAGTTTAATTTTCCATATCAAGATCTGTCTTATAATACAAGAATTCTTCTCTGCGCCCTACAGACCCTTGAGTTTCGGCGAAGAAAGGCACTTCTGATTTTCTTGCACAAATTAGTGAATGGAGGGATTGACTGTGAAATACTACTACAGTCAGTCTCCTTTTTGGTTCCTATCAGCAGAACGAGACAATCACAGCTGTTGAAAGGTATCATCGTACTAATTATGGGTTTAATGCATTTGTTGACAGACTAGTATATAATTATAATCGTCACTTTTCGGTATACGACATGTTCAGCCTTACATCAATACAATTAAAAACGCAGTTGAATCGATTGATTATGTGATTGTCCTTCTTGTTTTTATATGTTTTGTCTGATACTTGTGTCACTATTCCTTGTTTTGTCTGTTTTTATTATTTGACAATATATATATTTTAAGTCTTATTTTACTCTTAATATTATAATTTTTTTATTCTGCGAATTCGTACCATTTGGAATGTTTAGCATTTCGTAGAGTACGTTTCTGAAGGACCACTTGTCCGATGCGTGCATCGGCTACGTCCTTACATTATTAAAAAAAAAAAAAGAAGTAAACACACATATGATTTCTCGGAAAATAATATAAAATTTTCCCCATAATAATAAAGTTTTTTTAATGCGAAACCCTGTTGGTATTTAGTTTCATGAAAGAATTCTACATTAAATTCTGGGAAAAAAATATTAATATTGTCCTATACCTATCTTCTGTCCTTTTTGAGATTTTGACACTTAACTCCAATAGTATTAAAATAATATGCATTTTGATAATAAGTTATCAAAGTAGGTCATGAGAAGAATTCATGGGCGTCGCCAAAGTCTTTGTTTTTATAAAAGGTGAATGTCATAGAATTATAGGAACTTGAAGTGTTTTTAGTGAATCTTATACGTGTCGCCTGCCACCAATAACAAAAAACCATTTAATTTAACTATGATGCTTTCGGCGTGTAATCAGGTGCTAACTTTTATCGATTCACTTTATGCTACGGATGACACCTTTTCAACTACATAATAAAATATTATTAATTATGTGACAAAATATTCATAATGATCCTAATAGGTAATTATTGAATTCTACGCAGGCAAAACGGAATTACACTTGGCAACATTGCTTGTTGAATAAGAGGAATTAATTAATCTTGAAATATCAAATATCAATTCATTTCCCACTTGACAATTTTTTGATTGGATCACATAGACATATTTTGCTGATACAATTTTAACAACATTTTTAACGTTAGTTCTTTAAAAACTTAATGTAATACACAATATATTATATAATAATACTAGGGGGTACCCGCGACTTCGTTCGCCTATATGACTATAATGAAAGGGTTGTAAAGAGGTACTTAAATCGCCTCGTTTGAGTACCTCCTTATAAACCACGTTTGTTGTTGCATAGAGTTGACCATGAGAAAAACAATCGTGGCGCAAGTCTACTCCAGCTCTAATTAACGATTGCCCTTGAGCTTTGTTAATTATCACGGCGAAAAAAAGCTTTAAAGGAAACTGTACATGTTTAAACTGAAAAGGATAGTTTGACGGAATCAAAGGGATACGTGGTATAAAAACTGTTTCTCCCAGACCAGGGCCAGAAGTAATAGTAGACTCTATTACATTGTTTTGTAATGTTTTAACCTGTAGCCGAGTTCCATTACACAATTTTGGTGGTTTTAAATTTCCAATAAACATCACTGGTGCCTCTACTTTTAAAGTTAACTCGTGAGGAAGGATTCCTGAAGGATTTAGAGAATGTAGCAACTCGACAGGATAATCAACCGCATTTTCTTGGTCTATAACTACATCTATTGAGTAGTATGTTAATTGGGGAGCAGTAATTTTTTCCAATAAAGCTAGATTCATTTCATCTGGTGTGCTATTTTTTGGAGTTAATATAGCTCGTTCTTTGAACCAAGAAGCGGATTTATTTTAACAATTTTCGAGTCCACTATAAACATTTAAGGGGTAGTTTCACCCCCTTGGAAACTGAGTTTCGAAGAATCCCTTCTTACCGAAGCTCTGCACTCTAAAATCAAGCTGTTTGCATAAGCTCAGCTTTCTATTGCAAACGTTTTGAGAAAGATCGCATTCGCATCGATTCAAAAACCCTGTATGAATTTATAAAAAATCTTAAAATATGTAATAAAATAAAAAGCACGTGTTCAAGTGTTTTTCCGAATAACTAATTGTTTTTTAAATAAAAAATATAATAAATATAATATTAAAAGGGTGGTTTCAGCCCCTTGGACACCCTGCCTCGATTTTTAAAATATGTAAAAAAATAAAATATAAAGCATATAATGCTTGAGCGTTTTCCGAATAGCTAACGGGTTTTTAAATAAAATATATTATAATATTTAAGGGATGGTTTTACCCTTTTGGAGATATTGTATGCATTTTTCAAAAATCTTAAACTATGTAAAAAAAATAAATTAAAAGCAAACGTTTATTTCGAAAACTAACTGGTTTTTAAATAAAAAAAAATTATATTATTTAAGTGGTGGTTTCACTTCTTTGAACACCCTGTATGATTTTTTTAAAAACCCTTAGATATGTAAAAATGAGCTGGAGCGTGATGAGTGAGTTAGTCAACTAAGTCTTTTATATATTATTATAGTATAGTATAGATATAGATATAATTAAAGTAACAGTAGACGTTTGTAACCATATAGTACCTTACAAACGTATAACTATTTATTATTGCTCAAAAAAAAAGCAGTTCATCCGCAAATCTTTTGGCCAAAATATATTTATTTTGAGATTAGCTCTACAGTTAATCCAAAATAAGTAAGAAAATCAAAATTACATAATCTCTACAAGAGTCCAATGTACATAAATACATATACAGACATACATATACACAACTTCGTCTTCGAGAAAAAAAAACAAATTCTATTTTGCTCCACGCCTCTGGCACTTCTGATCCAGTTTTAGTTGAAGTCAGAACTGCTCAAAACTCTATAAAAGTGATTCTTTGGATCAATGCAAGAAAAAAGTTGTATTAAATATATATCCGCAATACAAGATATCAATTAAAATTTTTCTAAATTTTGACACCCTATATCTCAAAAATAGGGCATTTGTGTAGAGATATTTATTAAAACTTTTTTCTCGGAACGATCCAAGGAAACACTTTTGTGGAGCTTTGAGCAATTCTAAGTCCAACTAAAACTGGACCAAAAGTACCACAGACGTGCATCAAGATAAATTTTTTTCTCTCGAAAATAACTTGTCATATCATAAAATACTAAGAGCCATTTTTTCTGTATTTTTACTTGACCTAAAAGATAATGCTAGCAGTTTTTTTTAAAATGTTGGGCGTACTATTTTTTTAATTAAGGAAGTCGGGTGACTACACATACCTATGCCCATGTTTGAAGTGAAAACTGCTGAATACTGTAAAAATATAGCCTTTAAATACCTATGGGGTTGTACCAAATCTTAATCAAATAACCCATTACTATTTGGGAATTACTAAAGGAATGATAATTTTTTTGTAAAACTTAACACCCCATATCTCGAAAAACAAACATCTGCAAGCCCATATTTATTTGAACTTTTCGTCTTACTTCGTTAGAAAGAATCTCGCTTTAAATGTTGGCTCATGCTTTTGAAACACCCTGTATATCACATTAAAATTTTTAAACTAAAATAAGTAAAGCAAACATTGAAATTTAAAAAATGTTTGTATAAACTAAGTTCTTATTCTTAAAAATCTTATTTACGTACGATATTTAGAGGGCGGTAAAATATTTCCGGCACGCAGGCGCCGATAACCCTTGCGGGGGCCCTGCGTGAATTAATTCTCCCCCAAATTAAAATAGCTTCAGTCGTATGAAATCATATTCGTCAAATAATAGATGGCTTTGACTTTAAACACCTGATTAGGTGAGCGCGCAGTAAGACTAGAGGCAGCCATTTAAATATCTGTCAAAGATTTAGTGCAACAGTTATTGAACACTTTGTTTAGTTATTCGGGCAAATTTTATTCTTTATGAACTTTTGTGTTTTGGTGTAGGTATTATAAAGACTACTTGGCTGTGTTGTGTTATAGAAAAAAACCTTTGAAGCTATTTCTAATAAGGTAATTGTTTGTGCAAAATTATTAAAACTAGAAATAACACAGGCACCTCGCAATTCATGTTTCCATTATTTTTTCACTGAGAGTAACTTGGTTAGCGATAAGGGATATGTTAATATTATTGTTATTACATTTTTTGTGTGCAAAAAATGGCTATTTTATCTTCCAAATGGAGATGTATGTAACTCGTTGGTATTTGAGGTTACCAATTCTATTGGGAGTGTAGTTTCAAGCTGCAGTTTTTTTATATTGTAAATATAAATAAAATGAACTTGAAAACAGTTTTTTTTATTTGGCGGCGTTTAAGACGATTAAATTTCATGTTTCTTAATATAATATAACATATCCAGTGGCTCTAGTTATGTGTGGCTGGTATATTTTTTCATGATGAATTCGGAGTCTAATGTCCAAATATACGAGTCAGTTCTGATATTTTTGTACATTGGGCTCTTGTAGAGATTATGTATTTTTGATTTTCTCACTTTTTTTGGGTCCACTTTAAAGCTTATCTTCAAATAGACAGATTTCGGCCAAAAAAATTGCGGATGAATAACTTTTTTAGCAGAAAAGAAGTTATACGTTTGTAAAGCAATATATGGTTACAAACGTCTACTGCTACTTTTATTATATATTATATATTTTGTCATGTAGTTGAAACGGTGTCATCCCGAACACAAAGGGAAACGATAAAGAGTTAGCACCTGGCAAGGCACCGAAAGCATCATAGGTAAATTAAGTGATTTTTCTGTAATTGGTGGCAGGCGCGGATAAGATTCATTAAAAACACTTCAAGTTGCTATAATTCTATGACATTCACCAAAAAACAAAATAAAGACGCCCAACGAAGTATATCATTATTGAAAATGTGCGTCACTTTTATTCGCTACTTTAAATGTAATAATTGTGAAATTGACATATTTCTGGTATTTTTATTAATCTATCTTGTATAACATTCCCAGGAGGGGCAACTGACCCCACCGCCCAACCCTTAGCGGCGTCCATGAACTCTTCCTATGGCCTATTTTGCTTACTTAAAATCAAGACTATTGGAATTAAGTGTCAAAGTCCCAAAAGGGACTGAAGATAGATATAGAACAATAATAATATTTTTTACTCAAAATTTAATGTAGAATTATTTATAAATATAAATAAAGAGTGTTCCATTAAAAAAAAATTTTAAATTGGAAATAATGTACATCATTTTCCGAGAAATTATACCTGTTTACTTCAGACAAAAATTTAGTTTTAAAATTACTTTTCAATCCTGAGCTAACTTATTTTCGACTCTAGATTCGAAAATAAAACTGCATCTTCTTCACTAGCTCATTATCTATAAATTCATTTTGTTAACGTTTTGTGATAAATCAATAATTTTCAACTGCAAAATATACAATTTTTATTTATTTTGAGTTGTTTGAAAATTATTGTTAAAAAGCCAATGACGTAGAACGAAAGTGTGTGTCAGTGTTCCGATATCGTGAAGTAAAGATCCCTGAAGATGCCTCGTGCAATTGAGGGCGAAACGTCCGAAAGTGATTTCATTTTGACATGGTTTAATCGCAAGAACCGTGATGTTTTAAATGCCAATGACGATTTATTACCAAATGTTTTTCAAATAAATAACAATAATATATTCAAATTTCTAATATTAACAGTTTACTAGAAAATTATTTTTGTCCATATGTTTTTGTCCACTGTAATTAAAATTTTTGAACAAAAATATTTTTATGCCCCGGAATATAATCATTTAAAATGAAATTGTACTCGAATTTTTTAAATAGTATTAATTTATATATTTTTACTTCCCTCGTAAAATTGTAATCGTAAAAAAATCACCCTCCGAGATGTTTTGAGATCTTTATATTTCAGGGCCCCTAGATGCCAAAAAATATGTTTTCTCAGTGCCTTCGGTCTGTCTGTCCGTGTGTTCGCGGCATGGCTAAAAAACTACTTACCCGATTGACTTCATTTTGGTTAAAAATTAAGGCAATGACCTGGTAACATTTTGGTAAAAAAAACTAGTTAATGAATTTATTTTAAATTATGCCCAAAAATCAACTGTGGCATAGGTAGAAAGTAGTAAAATGTTGGTAGGAATCCAATATGATGGAACAAAAGAACACATTGTTTATGTTTTGTAACGAAAAAGTTCAGCCCACACAAAAGCCAGAGTTCCAATATCAAACTTAAAATTATTTTATGCTTTTCACACCCGAGATCCAATTAGAAGTGAGCAGCCATACAATTGATTAGGATTCTCAATTAACAAATTAAATTCGGTTGTTTGGGCACTGCCTAAAGTTTGTCGACTTATCCTTGTTATACCGTTACATATCATGTTCTAGATGTCTCAAACTAGCTAAAGGGCTTGCTGGACAACCAATAATTTACGGTTGTCAGAAGTTCAGCCTATTGTTGGCGGGTTTCTGGAATTTCCAGGTAAAATTCGCCCAAATCATTCTAGTGGACAGTTTGAATGCTCTCTAGGTATTTGTTTAAAAAAATAAAACGAATATTATAAGAAACAAGTTTATGTTTAAATGTACAAACAATATAAACGCAATAAAACTCAGAAAACATTAAAATTATACAAAAAAAATGATATACCAAGGTTTCGAGAAGCACATGGACATTTCTGGTTAAAAGTAATTTAAAATTATTTAAAAGACGTTAGTACATATATTTTTTTCAGGGTTATGGTTAAAAGTATATATCTTAAACAACAACTTTGGTATATTTATTTTATCAAGTGCGAAGCTTATATATTATAATTTTTAATTTTCATTTGTCTTCGAATATAGTGAGAACCTATTCATTTTTACTCGGTTGCTAATTTTTACACTTCCGAAAATATCAGCTGTTTTTAATGCTGTTTCAAATACTAGGAATATCAGAAAATGTATATGTCAAGAGTATATTGTGATCACAGAAGTGAGAAACACTAATAGCAGAAGAACTTCTCATTAGGGCGGATTCAAGATAAAAAAATCGGTAAATTTTCCTTACCCAGAACTTCCCTTGTTGTGATTTGTTTTCCAGTTAGGAATAGTAGAGTGTGATCCAATTTAGTTCGTTACATAGTCGCAGTATATATATGTTACATATACTGTCTTTTCAAACGCTTTTATTGGGCGCCATTTTGTTACATCATATTGAATTCCTACCTATTTTACGAGTTTCTTTCTACCTATGCCACACTTGACTTTTGGGCATAATTTCAAATAAATTCAATAAGTAGTTTTTACATTGACAGTACTGCCATTTTGTTCATGTTGAATTCGTACCAGTTTATCCTATTTCCACGTTTAATTTTTCTGCAAAATTTAAAGTCAATTGAAGATTTTTTTACGTTGATTTTTTAAAAAAATATTTGGCCGCCATTTTGTTTGGCCATTTTAAATTCGTGCCAAAACTTTGCCAGTTTATCTCTATATCACATTTGATTCTTGCACAAAAATTGAAATCAATTTAATATGTAGTAATTTCAGGTGATTATTTAAATATTTTAGTAGGCGGCTATTTTATTTTGCTATCTTGGAATATATATCAAAATATTATCAGTTCATTCTTATGTAACACTTGATTTTCGGGTAAAATTTGAGGTAAATTGGACAATTAGTTTTTTTATTAATATTTTTTTAACATTGTTCCTCCTTATTGCATCATTCGATTAAATAGTTTTTCATGCTGAATTTTTAAATATTTTATTATGCCGCTATTTTGTTTCGCTATCTCGTATTCCTACCAAAATTTTACCAGTTGGTTCCAACATAATACTAGATGTTTGTGCAAAATTTGAGATAATTTGAATAAGTAGGTTTTTAATAATAATTTTTTTAACATTTCACTACGCCGCCATTTTATTCGCCATATTAGATTTTTACCAAAATATTACCAGATCATCCTTATATGACCCTTCATTTTCGATCAAAATTTGAAATCTATCGATTGAGTACTTTTGAAACTATGTCGCAAACTGACAGACAGATCGACAGACGGACCGACGAAATTGATAAAACATATTTTTTGGCATCTAGGGACGCTAAACTGTGAAGATAATTTGAAATCAATCCATTAGGCAGTTTTTTCAGATAGAATTTTTAGAATTTTTTTAAGCCGCTGTTTTGTACCCCCATCTTGGGTTCGTACCAAAATGTTACCAAAAAACACGTTTCGGGGCGCTGAAACGTAAAGATCTAAATTGTTAAAACATTTGAGGAAATCCAACGAATGGATCATTGCAAATTAAACCTGATCCTGGAAGGAGTGTAAAAACTTTCAGAAAAATCGAAGTTTGAGGAGAAAGTGCTCCCGCTGAACCATCGGTAAATTTCAGAAAAATATCTAAAATCTCGGTTATTAAAAGAACTTTATGCGAAGAATAATGAATGCAGAGAAACTATGTATTGCTAAGAACAGGTAAATCAACAAGGATAAGCGTTAGGTCGCAAAGGCCCGTTAAGTTTGCACATTCTTAACGTTGTTTTAAGATAAGTCTGAAATTTGAAGTTTTATGCTCTTTTTATACTCTGTTCGTTGATTATAATAGACCGGATATGTATTTGGTGACAAAGAAAGGTCCTTGAAGTCCATTAAGTTTTTTTAAACTCAAACCAAAATTAATTTTTGTATGCTTTTTTATCTAGCACAACCTTAACGACTGTACTTTGATTTTAGTAGCCTCCGAGTAATTGTAGTTAGATCTCTGATTTATTCATTCAGTCCTTCTTTATATTGTACTATAAAAGAACTGTATGTTATCAGTCAAAAAGGTGAAAAATTAAAAAAAAAACAAAAAATCGATAAACCTCCTTTACCCGGAACTTCCCTCGTAATTAATATTTCTCTTTATTAGAAACCAGACATATATACTAAACTTAGGTTTTTAATACTGTAAAAGACGTACAATTTTCTATCGGTATTCACTTAACCTACAAAATTATTTATTTCTCAAATAAGAATCCAGAGACATATTTGCAAAATATCAGTAATCTATTTTTCTAGCCAATACAATAGCTTTTGCTGCTTTTCATCATATCAACCAGAGCACAAGGAAGGGTTATATGTTACAGACTAAATAGGATGTACATAATACGATGTGCATTATGTATCTCGAAACCCAGTGATGCGGCTTCGTATATAGGTTAGTGTATTTCCTATAAGTCAACAGATACGAACCTTATTTTCTGCAACTACTTTTGTATTATTCAAAATTCGCGGGGTGACGTTTTTAAATTTATTTCTTACCGTCTGTAACTGAAATCCAGTCAAATAATGGTAAAAAACAAAAACACGAGGGGTGGGGCTTTAAAATTCACCAGTGGCAATCGGTGTAAAAAATTGTATGTGGCTAGTCAGCGCCAACAGACCGAAAGGCAATTGGTCGAATACTTCAATTGGCAGAAAGTAAACTGCCAAATCGATAATCTAAGTGGCCAAAAGTAAATTTAGCAAAAAGTAAATTGTTTGTCAATTAGTAGTTGTAACCTGATAATAATAGTTAAATTATTAAAGTGTAATTTAATGGTTTTAGCATTAGCTTTTATTGTTTAAATTAAATGCTAAAAAACAATAAAAACTGTCCACGTTTTTAATCACATTTTTCTAACTTACTTCAAAACGGTATAAGACATCAGGAAGGTCCCAGGGATTTAAAATTTGTAAAATAAAGCAGGAATTACGATATGTCAATGTCGCTACAGAAAATTTTTGGGGGCTATCAAAATGGCGTGACCCGAATAAAGTTACACCCTGTATACTTTTCTACAATTTATTATGGCTATTTTCTAGATTTTAGTTACGGTTTTCGGTTGCCAAATTTAAATCAAATATTTTTAGAACTGTACGAGGTAAAATTGAAAAATTTTTGGCATATATTTTATACACAGTGAGAACTTAAAGGTTGAAACAAAATTTATAAAATATGAATGGTTGTTTTTTTTTTCGAAAAACCTCGAATACGTTAATTTTTAATTTTAATTGCATCATGTACTATACTTAAATTCAATTGTTTCCAAAATATTTATTGTTGAACGTAAAGGTCGTAATAAATTATTTAAAAAATCATGTGTTTTTCCCTCAAAAAACTCAGACACTTCGATTTTCAATTTTAGTTGTCGTATTTATGATACATTCATTTATACAGTATTTTCACTTTATTTTATTTTTATTTATTTGGCAGTATCCGAGATGATCCTGAAGTTCTTGTAAAACGTTATTGACAACGAAATGTTCTGTAAATCTTATTTCGCTTGTTATTCTAATTTTTAAGTCTTAGATGTTGTTTGGTCGGTTAACATAGACTTTAGACTTAAGATACCCCCACAAAAAATCATCCAACTAGACCCCTTCGATCCATCCAACGCAACGCCTGGGAAAATCCCTATTGAGGTACTCACGCACGGGACGAGTGTAGTGTGCCGGAGCTCCATCTTGCTGATATCATAAAGAATTGTTTGGTTTATCAGGATTTTGTGGATCGTGACATAAGTGGCAAGGCTTGGAATTAGGTCATTTTCTAAATACCTGCTGCTGTTTAAGTTTCCATCATCTCAATTACTCCGGCCCAAACATTAAGTTTTTGAGAATATTGGGTGTGACATTCCATTATCCAGTGGGGATTTTCAGTAGCTCAATACCGACAGTTTTGCTTGTTTACACTGCCATTAAGAAAAAATGTTGCCTCATCCGCAAATACAGTTCTATTGGAAACTGTATTATTATTGCTCAAATTCATATGTTTCACAAAATTGTAATCATCTGTCTAGATCATCCTCATTTAGTTCACGACCAAACTGGATTTTGTAAGGATGCCATTTATTTATTTTTAAATTATTTATGTTTGGTAAATCAAATTTTCAAAGCAATATTGCGGCTCGTTTTATGGTTGTTTTTTTGAACTGCCAGCAAAACATTTAGCTAATTCTGATACCCTTGACCAACCTTTTGTATACTTATCCTTGACCCAAATCCCAAAATTGTATTCTGCTTTACTCGAGAATACTTGTTATTAAAAATTTTACAATTTTTTATTTAAAAATTTTTAAAATCTCTATTCGCTCTCGTTCACTTAGACGTACAATTTTTTATAATGTAAACGTTATCGTAATAACTTCTACTTAGCCACTTTGAATTCAGACAAAATTACTTGATATGTGTCAGTTATCAACTATCACTGTTACCAATATTACTAAAGGTGAGTTAGGTAGGTAAAGGTGAATTTTTTAAGCTTCACGATAATTATTTTGGAAACAATTGAATACAGGACATGGTACATAAAGTATGTTTATAATTTCACGTAAAATTTAAAAATAAAATTTTAAATAAAAAAAAATGAAGTTAGCTGTCATAACTTATTTTTGGATCACTCTGTATACATGAAGTTGTCATTAAAAAAACGGCAACTAAAATTAAAAATCAATGTGTCCGAGGTTATTTGAAAAAAAAATATATATATATATATATATATATATATATATATATATATATATATATATATATATATATATATTATATATATATATATATATATATATATATATATATATATATATATATATATATATATATATTTCATTCATTACAATAAAGTGTTTTAATTTTCATTTAATTTTAATAAACATCACATACTAAGCAAAATCCGACTGTTTGTTCTAGCGTAAAAGAGCTTTTAGTAAAAATGGAAATAGTGTTTTAGGTGCGGTCAAAAATAAAACAGAAAATATTCTCATGGAATATAGCTGCACCCTGCATAAGTTTAGTTTTGCTAATACGTTCATTAGTTTATATTTAAAGATATTCTAAGCGACTCATTTATTTGAACACGTATTAAGTACTTAAAACCAAAAAAAAGGAAACTTTTGGCATAAAATATGTGGAAAAACCAGTAGCGGGATTGCGTTGCATCTATCACAGTTTTTGATCAGGGGGTCAAGTAACATATCAAATTTCAGAAAAATTGACCGAAATCTAATTTCTAGGTATGTCAGGGATATCCATTTAATATAGCTTAGATTGCCGTTTTTTTAAAACCCTTCAATCTTTCAAAATTGATAAAACAATCTTTCTTTTTTGCTAAAAATATCTGGGGGACAAAAAACACTTATATGCAGCTAAAAGTTGTATGTAGAGTAAAAACTTTATAGTAATAGTTTATTCTTCTTGACTTGCTGATTGTCACCATCCATTAACAATTTGAACATTAATTAAGTAGACAGATTAGAGTAATGTGAGTTATTTTGTATTGTCTCAATACTTTTTTAGCTATTTGATTAAAACTAATTAATGACATGTTCAATACGAGTTTTTTTATCCACAATAGCCTTTTCCGGTTCGCAACCACCATATCTTACTGACTTATTTTAAAGTTGATTGTCATTCTGTAATATTTTATAATTATTTACTTGCTGTTTGCAAGGATTTTATATATTTTTACAAGATAATTAAAAAATATATATTTGCTCATCAGATTCATACGCGAAGTAATCTAAGCAAGGCTATATTCAGTTATTTTATTAAATTTAGTGAATTATTATATTTATTATTTTTCACATTAATTGGTGTTGGTTTCTCCGAAACGAAAATATACCTTATTTTTAAAAATAAATTCATATTATAGCAACTTTTCTGCAACAAAAGTTTAAAAGTTTAAAGTAAACAAAAGATGCACTTTTATTGATGGACTGAAATCACTGAAGATCGGTTATTGGATTTATTAATCTCTTTTTATTATACCGGTAGTAGTAATCTAAACAGACGGATTCCAAAAAGTAACTTAGAGGCTTATAACTTTAGAGAGGCTAATTTTCATGTATCAAATGCTATTTAACGATGATTGGTTTTTCTTGAGGAATTTAGCGACGCTGAAGAGTGCTGTACACAACTCTACGATAGAATTTACTCGGTATTTGACTTGTCTGTACTAAGAATCGGGCGACAAATCGACGTATCCACCTACCTTGGTTTGATGCTGATATTAAGCACATCATTAGACTTAAGGCTAGCCACTGGAGGAAATATAAACAAACTGGTAGTAGACAAGAGTATGACTCATTTTCCAGGTTAGGACCTCAGTTGAAGGCGATGTTCGCCTTGATCGTAATTCATTTTAGTCATTTACTGCTTCTAAAAGGGATCACTAGATATAACAAGGGGAATACCTTTTGATAAGTCAATCCAAAGACATTGTCTATGCTTGTGCAGATTTTTTTGGTCATTCTTATCTTGTTTCCTCCAATATACCCGTAACTTCACCATCAATATTCTCTAATTTAAATGAATATATATCGAATATTACTGAGTCTGATATCTTTAGTGCAATGAAGCGTATAAAACCCAAGTTGACCACCGGCCCAGACGGCGTTGCAGCGTTCATTGTCTGAGATTGAGCGCATGTATCTTCAATAATTTTTAATAATTGTCTAACGAATTGTGCGATGCGAGATATTTGGAAGTGTTCTAAAGTCGGTCCGGTGTACAAAAAAGATGACAAACTGGACATTAACGATTTTAGACCTATTTTTGTTATCGCTAATTTTTTCAAAGTTTTTTAAATACTTCTTCATGATAATATCTGGTGCAAAGTAAAAAAAAAAGAATTACGCCTGCGCACCATGGGTTTGTCAAGAGACGCTCGACAACAACTAACTTGGTTTGTATTATTCAATTTCTAACTGAGGGAATAGATCAACATGGAAAAATGGCTTTCAGATACACTGATTTTTTTCAAGGCGTTTGATAGACTTGACCACGCTATTCTATTGCAAAAACTACAAAATTTTGGTTTTTCAGACGTATTAATATTGTTTTTTTTACTTCGTATTTGCAGAACAGAAAGCAGTTTGTGGCCTTATGTTGATGCCAAGTCGAGCGATTATATGGCAACTTCAGGAGTTCATTGTAAATGATTGCATTGAGGCTACAGCGAAACCTCGACATTTTGCATGATTGGGATATTGTGAATCGTCTGAATTTAAATGTGTCTAAATGCAATGTTATGACAATGACAACAAAAAATATCTCAGTTAACTTTAAATATGTCATCAGTGATGTCACTCTTGCCCGTCCGAATGTTTTTAGAAACATGGGTGCTGTTTTTGACAATTTACTTTCTTTTTTACCCCATATAACTGATGTAGTGTCAAGTCTGTTCTCCTTGTAAAAATGTTATTTTTCTCTTCATTAAGGTCTAAACTGGAATATGCGTCAATAAATTGCTGCCCTTTTTATAAAGTACATATTGAATTTATTGAGTCTGTTCAGAGGAGGTTTGCCAAAGCATTGTGGTTTAGAACTAATAGAACATATCCCATTTTCCCCATAGTCAGTTGCTGGCAAGATCTTCGTTTATCAGCTTGGACGAGAGATGATTGTGTTTTTCTCAGCTAGGTCTACATAAACTTATTCATAATACTATTATTTCTACTGAATTATTGTCAAAGTTAAATTTTTCGTCTTCCTACTTTAACCTGATACCTTTGATTTACCCCCATGTAGGACAAACATTTACAAGTTTTTGACCAGTTAACCGCATATGTAGTAATTATCATTAATAATCACTACAATTCTTGCGCTATTTGTAATTGTACCTTGGGCGTGTTCAATAGATATTTTTACCTCTAGCTTCATATTCTTCTTTTTACATTATCTTTTTTTTGTATTTATTTACTGTTAATCTTCATTGTTTAAATTTTATTTTGTGTGATGTTATTATTTAATTATTTGGTATTGATTTATAAATATTTTCTTATATTCTCAGGGGGCCAAGCTGCCCAATTTTGTGAACCTCCTCTTTCTATCCATTTGTTCGGAAAGCGTAGACCAAGAAGTATGCGAACGTTTGCGTGGAAGTTTACAGGCGTGCTGTTTATCTGTATCCATATTAATTCTCGTATATTGAGGGGCACATTTTCTAACAGTTCTGATAAATTTTCAATAAAAAATCATTAAAAATCTTGTTCTTTTAGGTGCCCTTCAAAGAAATATGAACCTGGTCCTAAAATACCTCTCTATACACTAGTCGGCCACCTTTGCTGGTGATCAGATTTTCGAAAAAAATATGGTTTGGTTATCATAGTAATGAAAATTATGCTTATTTACTAGCCGAATATTGTGGAACGATAATTCGTCTATCCAAATACAAAATGCAATCCGTGTTAGAAAATCAACGTCAAGAAAGTATTTATGTACTTAGTTGAAAGTGATAAGGATGAAATGCATATGTTTTTAATATTCTTTAGATACTAGTTCTAGTAGATTGCCCTAAACTCAATTTCTTTGTTTTCAACAACTGGTTTTTCTTTTGTCACTTTATCGTAAGGTGCACTCCCAGTATTTCGAAAACCTTGCAGCAGTATCTCAAAAACCTTGCAGCAGTATCTCAAAAATAGCCATGCTCAAAACCATTTTTATGGCATTGCCCAGTTACAAGTATCGTATTAACTTTTTCTTCAAAAGGATACGTTTTCATTTTAACAATTATCTTATAAATATACTTCACACAAAACGTAAAGCAACTATAATTATAAAATACCGCAGAATGACAATCACCTTCAAAATAAAGCAGTAAGGTATGTTCGTTGCAAACCGGCGAAGGTCCATTATGGTTAAAAATTACGTATTGAATATAATCATTAATTACATTTAATAAAATAGCTCAAGAACTATTGCAGATAGGTATAGGAAACCCTACAGCAATTTGAAAAACAATAAAAAATAAATCATATTAGACTATTAGATAAAAATTCTATTTAAGTTAGGCAAGTTCGTATGTCACTATATTTTTTCACGAACTATTTATTTTTTCTACTATTATTTTTTTGGTCTTTGAACATTATTCAAATGGTTAATGAAGACTGACAATCAGAATTTTTTATTTGTTTTTAAATTTACCTCTACAATACCAAATAGGTATAGGACTTCTAACGGTAACTTACCTTTATTTTGTCCCTAATGAGATCATATTCAATTAAAAAAAGAAACATTTGTTGTCCTGGCTCAAGTTGTTTTCTGTTTCTCTATCTCCTATATCTAATAATACAGCAACTTTGATTGACCTAATTTATTCTTACGTGAAAAACGTTGTTGATGCTGGAATTCACTTCCTTCAGCTATCGGATTGTTGTCTGGTATTCTTAACAATAGATCTTAAAACTAGTGAGCAAAATCCTACAATTGTGTCTTTTTTTAGACCTTTAAAAAGAATGAATTTTGTTCACTTTCAGAATGATTTGGATCTGATGTAAGCTGATCGTTTGTGGCCATCCAGAGTTGTGGTGTGTTTGTGCCGTAATTTAAGAAGGAAACTATTTTTGGTTTGGCGCCACAAATTATAATAGAAAATTAAAATACTAAAAATTATGTCATGTATTTACCTTAAAATTTTAACCTGTAGTCTTTAGTTCTCGGTCCACTGTGAAATGACTCGAGGACCGACACTGAAAAATATATACTTTTACGTTTCAGGGGAAAGTCTACCCAGCCTTCAGCAAGATAAAAAGCTAAGGGCAGTATATCACTTATGTTTTATATCAGAACTTTAACCGGAATGGCTAATCTCTGAACCACAGTGGACCTCGAACTAAAGACTACAGATTAAAATTTTAATGTAAATAGATAACTTTAGTTTAGTTTTTTTAGTATTTTAATTTTCTATTTTAATTTATGGCGTAAAACCTGAAAATAGTATTCTTTTTAAATCATGAATCCGCCACTAGAATTTCGTTAATTAAATACGTGCCGTCTCGTTCATTGCCACATTAACCTGCTTTGCATGTACATATGAACTCCATACTGGAGCTGTATATTCTGAAGACGAAAGGTAGAGAGCAGTTGCATGATGGTATTGTTTTTTACCGCTAAAATTCCGGTCGAGTGTTACTTCTAGGTATTTAAAAGTCCGCTGTGTTCCAAATTTGACTCTTCCATGTTATTCGCAGTTGTCGATTAGCTTGCTCATTTCTTAGGAGGATTTAACTACTTGTGTATTACACGAGTTGGGTTTTAGTGATTTTTATTAACTCATTAAAAACTATAATAGAAATAACTTTTGAAAATATGTAAAACCACAAAGTCCTTTTTGGATCAACATATTTAATATTGTTCATGCAATCCAAATAGAGATGTATTATTATCATTATTATTGTAACTACATTTAATAAAATAGCTCAAGAACTATTGCAGATAGGTAAAGGAAACCCTGCAGAAGTTTGAAAAACAATAAAAATATAAATCATATTAGACTATTAGATCAAAAAAATCTATTTAAATTAAGCAATTTTGTACGTCACCATATTTGTACATGAATTGTTTATGTTTTTCCGCTCAAATAAATTGATATGGTAACTGTAATCGGTCTACTTAATGTTCAAATAGTTAATGAAGACTGACAATCAGAATTGTTTATTTTTTTTTAATTCACCTCTACATACCAAATAGGTATAGGACTTTTAACGATAACTTACCTTTATTTTGTCACTATATCATATTCAATTAAAAAAAGAAACATTTGTTGTCCTGACACAAGTTGCTTTTTTCTCTTTCTTCTAAAATTCTACTTCTGCTGGTTTCTGTTTCTCGTATATCTAATATTACAACAACTTTAATTGACCTAATTTATTCTTATATGGAAAACGTTATTGATGCTGGAATTCAAGACCTTCAGCTATCGAATCATTCTCTGGTATTTTTAAGAATAGATCTTAAAACTAGTGAGCAAAATCCTACAATTGTCTCTTTTAGACCTTTAAAAAGAATTAATTTTGTTCACTTTCAGATTGATTTGGATCTGATGTAAGCTGATCGTTTGTGGGCATCCAGAGTTGTGGTTGTTTCTGCCGTAATTTAAGAAGGAAATTATTTTTGGGTTTGGCGCCACAAATTATAATAGAACATTAAAATACTAAAAATTATGTTATCTATTTACCTTAAAATTTTAACCTGTATGCTTTAGTTCTGGGTCCACTGTGAAAGGACTTAAGGAACGGCATTGAAAAATATCTACTTTTACGTTTCAGGGGAAAGTCTACCCAGTCTTCAGCAAATTAAAAAATAAAAAGCTAAGGGCAGTTATGTTTTATATCAGAAATTTAACCGGAATGGCTAATGTCTGACACACAGTGGACCCAGAATTAAAACTACAGATTAAAAGTTTAATGTAAATAGATAACTTTATTTTTAGTATTTTAATTTTCTGTTATAATTAGTTTTCTTCTTAAATCTTCTTAAATCATGAATCCGACACTAGAATTTCATTAATTAAATACGTACATCCATTAGTGATTTTTATTTACTCATTAAAAACTGTAATTGAAATAACTTTTGAAAATATGTAAAACCACAAAGTCCTTTTTGGATCAACATATTTAATATCGTTCATGCAATCCAAATAGAGATGTATTATTACAATTTGGATAAAACCAAATTAATATACGAACTGCCAGATAAGTTCTTTAATCACGATAGGCATCCGCTGATTCAATAAGAGGGTAAATTACGCTTTAAAGTACTGAAAAGCCGCTTTTAGATTTTGTAAAATTTTAATAACTCTTTGCATAATAAAATACGACTATATACTTGTGTTTACTACACTCCAAGTCTCGGAAGCGGTTTAAAATTAATTTAAAATTTAATTAATTCTAATTGAAACGATTCAAAACTTTCAGTACTCAGAAAGTGAAAAAGCCTTCCAGGGAAATTAAACAAAAACATATGAATTTGCCGAAGTTTTCGAATAAAATCGTTATGCAAAAATTGATACTAATTTTAAAGTTCTATGCAGCTGGTACTCGAAGTTTTGTAATTACTGATCGGAAATGATGCTCTGCTTCAAGCACCGCCCGACTAGACGTGAAAATTATGCAGCCGTGAAATCTTGAAGATTTATTAGATTGTCACTTCTAGGTAACAGGTACCGTAGTTGAGTTTGTTTCGTGTTACTAGAGTTAAAACTTTCCATTTTATGATTTAGTCTTCATTTTAAAGAACTAATATTATTTTTGTTGACTTTTATGAAATTATTTATAGTAAGCTTATTTAGGTTGCCGTAGAGATGAAAAAAATCACTAAAAAATATTTTTATCAAATCATAAATAGTTACCGTTATTGAGGTAAAGTTTTTTTTACGTAAATGTATTCTTAACTTAATTTAAAGAAAGTATTTTATTAACAAAAATTAAAAACTATTAAAGAAATAATATTTCAATCTAAACCCATAATATTTATAGTAAATAAACTACTGATCGTAAATAGAGCATCAAGAATTTTTTTCATCAAAAAGTTTAAAGGTCCATATTTCAATTGCGAAACGTGATATCGAAATGCGGTTTTTGGTGTTCGTTTGGTCGATTTGTTAGTTAATGCTTCTACTGGCATGACTGCATATGCGTATAAGAAATAGTACATACGGGGCGTGAAATAAAAACCCTGCATTTTTGTAAAAGTTTGTTACGCCTAAAATGTTCAAAACATTTTTTATTTCTTTTTTTGGTTTTGATCAAAATGATCTTTGACAAAAAATTAAATAAAAACAATTTTTATTGATTTTTGATATTTTCGTTTGTTTGCTACATACACTTTTTCTATGAGAATGACAGACATCTTCATATAAGTGGAGCGGTAACATAACAACTTGTATACAAAATCTACATATACAAAAATCTTTATCACCTGATTTATAAAGGGTAGTTATACCGTTATCATCAGTATTAAGAAGTATAGATACAGGGTGTGATAAAAGTTGGATAGAATTTTCCAAATACGACTTAATATATTCTATAGATTTTACTATAATTCGATTTTGGAATGGAATTATGTCAGACCTAAGATATTTACGATATATCAGCTGTGATAAAACTTTTGTGAACTATGGACCTTTTTGCCAAAACATTTTTTTTCATTTTTACTCTAGCCGTTTTATTACTTTTGATATATATATATATATATATATATATATATATATATATATATATATATATATATATATATATATATATATATATTTAAGGGGGTGGGTTAAAAGAAAAAATCTTCATATGAACTTATGTCCTAAACGTCTTAACTTTTGTACAGGGTGCTAAAATTTTCAGAAAAAAAATTATTTTTTTTAATAACTTGATTTGTAGATATCTTTATGAAATTTGGTACACGTGTTTTATGCAAAATGCATTTTCTTTACAAGCAATTTTATTCTTTTTACCAGTGGCGTCCGTACGCGTTTTGCTTAGAATATTTTTTTACGCCACTGCTTTATCTTAAAATAAAAATTATTTTTGGAATTCTCATTCATTTCTGAGCAAAGTCGATCTCTTGATTTTCTTTCGGCCGGTGTTGCTTAAAAAAATAAAAAATTTCAAATCCTTAAAAAGAGACTGTTGTGTAAGTCATTGAAATAATTGAAACATTGTATGCAATTTTTAAAAAACTTTATGTGCCAATAAATTACAGCGGGGATTTCATGGAAAACAAAGTTTCCTAACAATGGCTATGATACCTTTTAGAAAAATTTATAAGGTGTTACTTTTTCCCAGGTAGGAAAGAATAAAACTTTAATACCGTGTGTTACAAAAACGAAGGCTGTGCGGACACATGTTTATATAAACGTTTAGCTCTAAATAAGTTGAATATTTTCAACCTGCATTTTCAGCCATCAAATAAATAACACCCTGTATAACTCTTTAGGAATTAAAAACGAATACCCTATATGAAGACTGATAAACGACTAGACCATATTTAATGATATTATTCGAAAAAACGGCGAAAATACTTCAAAATGAAAAAAACAGTGAAAAAAAAACCAAAGAGATGACACACTGAAAAAAAATCGGTGATAAAGATTTCTTTTCTATTCAGGTTGTTAAGTTAAGGATCCTCTCGTATGAACACGTCAAAATGTTCGTCGAAACACTGTATATTGTTGAAAAAAAAGAAAAATTATTTTGACAATTTTAGGGGTTAATAAACTTTTGCAAAAGAGCAGGGGTTTAATTTCATGCCCTGTATGAACTATTTTTTTGCGCGCATATGCAGTCATGCAGGTAGAAACACATATCCAACGGATCGGCCAAATCGGATAATAATCTCGTTTCTTAATTGATATGCATCTTTAAACTTGATGCACTATTTATGGCCAGTAGTTTAAAAGCTTTAAAAACGTATGTATTCCGGAAAGTCTAAAGACTGGAATAATAAAATGGCGAAAAAGATAAGCTGATCAAATATAGAGCGATTTTGGTGGTCTTTTCAAAAATAATTGAAGGTTATATAGGACCAAGCACTAATTAGTACATGGAAAAATTTCCTGAATTTTTAATATGTGATATACTTTGTTCCCCAACTTATTCTGGAAATAAATGGTGGGGGGCCAAGTTTTTGAGTAATGGCGGCACAAAGGGTCACTTTTGATGTACCTAGAGGTAATACAAATTATCAAACTGTATAAAATAATAATTTCTATTAGCGAAAATCGATCTGTTGAGTGTCTAGGTAAAATTATTATGCATATTTTAAAGTTATATACAGAATATTAATTTTTTAAAAGCTTTTATTGAACTTCACTTGTATGTTAGTTAGTTAGTTAGTTAGTGTGTATGTTTGAGTCAAATCTTGCAAGTAACTTTTGATGCAGTTCCCGCTATAGAAATTCAGTGAAAATAAACTCGATGACAATACAATACAGTCTCATACAGGGTGCGTAAAAAATATACTAAAAAAGTACAAAATAAAATAAACATAAAAAACAGTTCCCGCTATCGAAATTGACTGAGATTTTGAATACATACATAAACCTGATGATAATACAATATTATGGTGTCCAATCGTAATTGTCTCATACAGGGTGTGTAAAGGTGTGTCCAATCGTAATTGTCTCATACAGGGTGTGTAATTGTCTCATACAGGGTATGTTTATGTTAGTTTAATTATTTATCACTTTTTAGTTGAATAGTTTATAAATAAAAGTTTAAAGAGATTTTGTATTTAAAATTCATAGTTAATTAGACAAAACAAAAATAAAGTATAATGCCGACTTACCCAAATTTTAGGTTGCAACTATTTCAAAAACAGAACTTTTCTGGAATAATGTTTTATCCCAAGTTGAATGAAGATTTCAAGAAATGCGTTAAAATAATCAGCAGCGTTGCATATTTTTAAGAATTAAGTAAGCCTTCTGCCGATATCTCCGCCACTGGTAGTAAAAATAATATATGTACAAAATAAAAATAATATTTGTATGAACATGTCCGGTACGCATTTTCCAAACCATTGATTTGCAGACCCTTGTTATTATACTTTTTTCTGTTAATTCCATAAGAGCAATATTCTGCAGCAAAGGGGGGACCTTGTATTAAACTCCGTTCTCATTTTGGTTAACTGCGAACATATCAAGTCCAATCTAGTTCCTCCTACATACAAATCACTCATTATATATCCATAATTAAATTGCTGGACAATCGAAAGGAATACGAGAAATTTGTAAGTAAATTTCCGATCGGTATATTTTCAGAACGGAATGAGTTACAAAGTTCCGATTTTTGGAGTTTTATCTGCGAAATTCTTCGATATAAACTGGGTAATATACAACTTTGAGCTATTTGGGTGAATATTCTTTAAAGGGTGATAAATAAGAATGATCGCCCGTCGTATGTACGACACTACAACAAATTGTTATGCAAAAATACGACATGAATACTTTTTAGATAAATAGAAAAATTCTGCTCGAAGTATTTTTAATACGTAGTCAAGGAGCCACTGAATGTGTTATTTTTTTAAGATGTTTAAGAACTTCATTATTTATCTTAAATTCATACTGTGTGTGTCAAATAAGCGATTAACTGAGCTTAACATGTCGTAAGTTAGCGAAAATGTGAGTGAAAATTGTTTGCTTCTTTTGAATACTGGGGTTGAGAAAGATGAGCTAACAAGCCTCTATGAAATTACGTAAAACTCTTTTCCAAAACTATAAAAACGTTTTAATAAAACTGGAAGTATTGACTATAGACCTAACGAAGGACATGTAAACAAAAGCTGTCCGGGAGAAGCAAGTATACTTATAAGAAACACCAACAGAAATCGATTAATCATCGAAAGTAAACTGGGTGCATTCGTCTCTAATAGAACCGTCCGAGGAACACTGAATGAAAATAGTTTAAGGCTTGCTATTTTACTAATTAGTTTATTAATAGAGTTTTATTCGTTGTTGATTATAAAAATAGAGCTAAGCTATTAGCACCCAGATAATGGCAGTATTTAATTACTAAACACCGTTCGTTTGACAGTATATTCTTATCCCATATACACCAACGTCATAAGAAGGATATGATTCCTATCTGGAACATGTACTGCATCGCAGCAGGCACAACGATCCATTTTAGTCAAACGACGATTGCGATTTCGCTCTTATTAGAGCTCCTCAGGTCGCCATAGATGATAGGTGAAATCGATCACATTAACATGTTTTTTAGACACTTTATATTACCTTAACAATAAATATATACAATTTCAGCTTTGGAACAATCAGCATATTCAAATTTTTTTTTGCTAATCGTAATTTTTCAATCACCTTTTGCAACTCTACTTGACAGCGATTTTATTTGTCTGAACACGAATATAACCGATACTATCAAAATCAGCCAATTAAATTGCCAAGAGGACACAGCAGAGGGATATTATAAGTAAAAAGGCTTACCAGTCGGCTAGGGTTAAGACAATCAAACGCCGACGGAAATCAGAAGCCGATGGCCACAGCAGCAAATTCGGTGTCTACTTTCGAGTCCATGCTGACACTATAGCCTATGCCCAGCTTGGATCTTTTACAATCTGAGAAACCAGTCGAAAGCTATCAGAATGGCTTAAATCGCGCGCCTTGGCCAGTATGCGGCGGGGTCGAAAACCATGCTCCGGTACAATTTTTTCATTAATTAAAAAATGAGTCAAGTGATTTCCTAATTTGAAAAAGATACACCGTTTTTAAGAGCCGATTGACGAAATGAGTTTTAATTTCACGTATGGTGGAATCATGATAACCCTTTTTCAAACAGACTGACAATTATTTATATGACTTTTTATTAAATAATTTTTAAAACGTGGAATAAAGAGAAATATACATCACATATAATTCAGAGCAGCAAGAAATAATAATCGAAAGTTGACAAAAATATTATTTTAAAAAAATCTGAAGATGTCCGCCTTAAATCTCTGACGTTATTGAGAATTTCAGGGGTATTGTAGTTGTAGAAGAACTAGTCCAGGGATCTAAGATTTAGCCCTTATACTGGCGACTCTGTGGGACTTTGCTGACCAATTCATCTTTCTGAATATGCAGTATTGAAATTATTTCAGACATATAAAAAAAGTGAGGTGGTGCCTTAAGAGATTACGTGGATTTTCTGCAACATCAACAATAAGCGAATTATTTGTGTTTGGCAGCAACTTGAGGTAAAGCGGGCTATTTACAAAATTCCAGCAGAATTTAATTTTATTTACATTTAACAAAAATGTAAGCATCTTTGATGTTAGCGCATGCACAAATCAAACGTAATTTTGGACGGTATGTATCATGTGTTCAGCCTCAAACCTCCGCGGTAAATATCTGCCATGGTCCTTTAGAATGGTCAAAATTTTAAATAGACAAAAAATCCTTTCTAACAATCAGTTTGCCATACATATCGCATCGTAAAACTTCAACGAGTCTCTTCACTTAACTAACCTCTGATCGTGCCTGTTTTTGAACTATTTAAAGGCATTAGACGTGGTATATAATCAAAAGATCTAGAAATGCTGTAGAAATATGGACTAAGGGGAAAAGTCAGAAGTTACTTAACATAAAGCAATACGTGAACATCGACGACGTACCACAAGACTCTGTTCTTGGTCCTATTTTTTTCATATAGCTTATATATGATATGCTTGAATTAAAAACAAAGGCCGCTTACAGCTTTGCCAGACCAGATGACCACACTGTGATGTTTTGTCGGACATCTGGCAGCCGTTAAGAAATATTCTTACCGATATTTCTTAAAATCATATTATTAACACAAGAAGTAACTAAGTAAGTAGGAAAAAAATAAAATATTAGCAAATTATATCTGATAAAAATTATATTTCCTCTTTGGGTGCTTTAATAGTCGATAGCAGCGATATTTCCCAAGCCTCTTCCATGGAATATGTTGGAACAGAAATTGATTGTTATCTTAAACAGGATTTGCAAAACAAAAATTTTATTAGTGAATTATGGGAACTGCTGGTAAAGTTAATTCTACTGGGAGGCTTTCTTTATACACACATTGTATATGTCACTAGTTCAAACTTACCTATCTTACAGTATTCGGCGTATCTTTATTTAGACGTGAGATTAGCACAATCTTATGCAATGAAATGCTTACTTCCGATAAATTCAGGTTTTTGGGAATTATTTTTGCAAAATTCAAAATATATAAATTAATATTAATTTAAAAGTTCGACTAAATTCTCATTTGAATCAGATACTGTAATGATTATATTCCCGGATACGAAAATGATTGTGTTAAACAATTATAATTACGATGAAAATATGAAATAAAATGATTGCGTAGTAATTATTAATATTATAAATTTGAATAATTTTGATTAATTTTGATTAATTTTAGATCCTAAATTCAAATTGCATTTTCTTCGCTAGCTTATTATCTATAAATACAATCTCGTGATATTTTGGGACAAATCCAGTCGTTGGCTTATTAGCAATCTATAAGCAACACAAAATGACCAACAACTGCATATTTGTACAGTTACAAATTAGATAGTGAATAGTTGAAAATCAATATTCTATGCATTTTTCTAAATATATTGGCATATTTTTAGTCGCTTTAAATTTAGTGGAATTTAACCGTCCAGAATTAATTATATTAATTGACACGATTGCGCCGTGCTAGTCGGTGAAATATTCATTCATTCATAAACACAAACCCATCGTTATTTTTTTCGTAAAATCAAATATCTCAGAATTCTAGCTAAGAAATAGCTAAGAGCAATAAAATCTGAAATATAATTTTTATTAGTAGCTTTTTAAGAAATACCACTTTTAATTTAAGAGCAAAGCTTTCTGGAGCCGATTTAATTTTATTAACATTTCTATTTAACGACATGATTTTGCGATACGAAATAGATCGTTTTACTAAATGGAATAGCAAAATGAAAAAAAAGGCCCATAAATAAACTATATCGAAGTAATATCCCTCTGCAGACTCTTTGAAAGCAGCTGAATCTTCCTCCCCGATGGTTATCGATGCGACAAATTAACGCCAGTATGGAAATAAGAGTCCAAGTTTGGACGAGAAATAGAATGCCAAGATAGTGAAAGCCCGAGTCAATTTTTTGTGCCAAAGAAAATTTTTTTTACGAGAATAGATAGTCCTATTTATTTTCTAGCGGAAAAGGGCATTTAAAATAGTTTATTTATTTCTTACTATAATGAGGATGTGTGCATCTATTTGTTGTTGTTTTCATGAGATGCCTCGAGCAGCATTTTTTTGACTTCTGGTCTATTGTCAGGACTTCAGGTGTCCACTACTTGACAAATGGAGGTGCTGACTTAATTTTCAAAGTCTGATCATCCAGTAATATATTAAGGATAACGTGCCTTGAAAATAATGCTAAGGAACGGTTTCTGCTTAACAAGCAATGCCTAAATCGATACAAAAACCATACGAATAAAAAACTTGGTGTAACAATAACCGATTTGCTCAAATGCCAAACAGTTTACCTCACCGAATTTTGTCCTATGTGTTAAGTTCTTATTAAGACGACTCAACTCAAATCTAAACGCAAAAGTTTTGAAAAGTGTACGTATATTATTCTTTAGTTTACTCTTACCAAAGACCGATTATACTTCGAATATGGGTTAAGCCTACTTTCTGAGAAATCGATCGCTCGCAGTTCGTCGTGGGACACCCTGTATATATATATATATATATATATATATATATATATATATATATATATATATATATATAGAGACTAAAATCTATAAAAATGCGCTTTAACACACCTTTATTAAAAGTTTTTGGCCGAAAAAGATATATGTAGAATAGCAGAAATATATATATATATATATATATATATATATATATATATATATATATATATATATATAGAGAGAGAGAGAGAGAGAGAGAGAAAGAGAGAGAAAGAATATATGATAAAACAATCCCTGAAAATTTTATACTCATAAGCATAGATGTGATTTCAGTATTTAGTAAAATACCACTAAATTTAGTAAAAAATAGTATTACAAAAATTATGTGTCATATTATAAACGCGATCGATTGTTCAAATTTTTAACGATTATAATCCAAATTTACAATTGCAACCCAAGAGAAAGAGACTACCCAAAGTTTTCCACTTTTAGATACAAATGTCATAAAAGTTGAAAACAATAAATTAATTACAGATTGGTATAGCATATCCGGTAGATGTACTAATTATAAGTCATATCATAGTAACAAAATGAAAATTAATTTAATCTTAAGTTTAAAAAAAAGAAATGGAAAGTTAATACACCAAACGTTAAAGCAACAAATTTTAGAATCCTATAACAAATTTTATTAGATAAGTCATACCCAATTAAACTTATTAAAAAGGTATTATACAACACTAGAAATAACTGAATGAAAATAATCATGAAAAGAATCAGATTAAATAATTAAATAAAAATAAAATATAAAAATAGCAAAACGTTATGTTAAAACCATCGGTATCTTGTATAGTAAATTAAAAGGATAAAGATCATGTTTTAAACCAGTATAATTTGGTTTATTCCATTTCTGGTTCGAAGTTCGAATTGCGATATAAAGATTAATTAACCCATTAATATATTAACTACATCAATTGCTCGTGTTGCTGTTTAATTAGAATGCAGGCGATAATACTTGGATTTGTGTTTCCAAAAGCGTGATTTATCTCTACTTGTCTGGAAATACAATACACAAATTATGCTTTCAAGGCACACATAAGATTTCCGGGTAATAGCGAAAAACCTATCTATAAAGGAACTTAACCAGCCAATCTGATGCAGTGCGTCGCTGACTTGCAACTCTGAGTTGTTGAGCTACACGGAAATATCTCGATAGATCCCAACTATACAGAATACAATACAAAGTTAGGAAACTTTTAGGGGCTATTTTAATTTAGATTAGATGGACTACCTATTGGGAAAATAATCTATATTTGCTCTCACTTAGGGCTTAGGGCCTTTACTGTGCCCAATAGGTAATCCGGCACTGGTTACATAGCCTTTTTATATACCAGACAAACTTTTTTCTACTTCACTTGGGACACATATGTATAGACACAGACATAAGTGATTTTTGTGTGTTACATCTAAGAACAGAAAAAGTACTAAATAGGTATGCATTAAAAAGAAATGCTCACCGTTGGCCAAAGGCGTATTTTGCAATAATTACACCTATTATATTAGAATAAAAAAGTAGTTAGTTGTTGAGAAATAGCCCATGACAAACATTTACTTAAAAAAAAACAGACATGTCGAAATGATCCTAAATGAAGCCTAAGGAACGCGGAGAAACAAAGAATCTGGAACGTATAATGATCTTTAAATAGTGAACCAGTAAAAAAACTGAAATAGCATCTGGAGTGCCAGGAAAATATTAAGCCTAAGGATTTTAAGAAATGAATGAAGTAGTCCAGAGAATATGGGTCTTCATTCAAGGGCGGTACAGCTTCCTTTTTGCCTTGCCAAAAGACTAATGTAACATTAATGCGAATTTTACGAGGATCCTTAAGAAATTAAAAGCGAATTTGTTTTTGTTTATTCTCGAGTTTCTTGAAACCCTTTTTAAATTACCTTAATTAAGAACTGGGAATCGCAATTAAAAATTATAAAAAATTATTTTGAAATACATTTAATTACTATTAATATAGCTCGTTCGTTCGATATTTCTACGAAGATGAACAAAATGTAATGAATGTTTTAATTTTTATTGAATACGTTTTTGAAATACAGGGTCTCGGGTATTTAGAAGAGACGCCTTTCCCAAATATTACATTTGACCATTCGTGTTTTTAGGATCTATAAATGCCGAATTTACGGAATATGAATGGTATTTTTTGGGGAGTTTTTGTTTGTAAATATTTAAGTAATATGGATACTTCAAAATATTAGTAAGAAAGTGCAGGATCTTTCTTATATGGGTGGAGTATGCGGGGTCGATGGTATGTATGGAAACGATTATTTTCAAAATAAGAGGGCTAGTAAGAAATTTTTATTTTTAAAAATCTATTAGAGTGAACAAAAACTTATTATACATGATTGGTCATAAGGTTGTGGCAAAACAAAGTTGAATTTTTTTAAATAGGACACCCTGTATATTATATGTATATCAAATGTGTCTCTTCTTCCTGATTGTAAATATATCTAGCTCATACCTTTATCTTTAAAGACACCCGAGAAATTTGAGAAAACTTTGCCATACATTACCTCGTATTCTCATCGACTCAGATGTCTTTAAAGACAAAAGTACCAAACCAGGTTCATTTATAATCATCAAAAAGAGGTCCAGTTGATGAACATATAATATAAATAAATAAATAAATAACGGCTTATATATAAATGTATACAATTAATTAACAATATTCAAATTAAAGTTAATTAAATGAAAGATCTGCTGAACTCGTTCTACCGAATACGGGCGAAGTCTAGCATGGCTATTCATACTCAACCCTTAAACGATATCAAATCCAATTAATAAAAACAATTTTAATTTAAATACAGTAGACAGCTAACTAGTGAAATAATACAATAGAATATCTGTAATCATTTTGGTAATAAATTTAATGTCTTAAAATATTTATTAATATAAATATAAAGAGCACTCAGACAACTCCCAAACGCGCAGCGTGCAATATAAATATAATAATTGCTTGTTAAGTAAAAAGTCTTTATTTTGTATTTAAACTTATTAATGTCATAAAGCTTAAAAATATCTGGTAACGAATTATAAAATGAGATTGATTGAAACGTGAAACTTCTTGAGAACAACCTGGTTTTATGCTGTGGCAAAACTAAATTATTATTAAATCTAGTAAATCTAGAATGTATAAGTATTTGAATGCCTAAATCTCTTTTTTTAGACAAGATGGAGCATCCGGATCGGTAATGATTTTATGTGTAAATACTCCTGTACTCTGTTTTCCATCATTAGACATTTATCTTCCTTAATTTTATAAGTAATAGGCTGATCTATTTTGATATTGTGTATAAAACGAAAACAAGATTTTTGGATTTTTTTAATTCTATTTTTTAAAACAGTTTCCATACAGAAAATCAGTAATTAAACTCTTATAACACTAAAGTTTCACACAAAATCCGTTTATTTTTTTTATCTAAAATATGTCTATTTTAATATAGCAGTCTTAAATGAGAGTAAACTTTCCTTAAAAAAACATTTTTAGACAGTGACTGCAAACCGCAAGTCACTGTCTAAAATTAGCCCTAATTTTTTTGCATGGTCCGTAAATGTTAACTGTGTGGGTGTGTTATTTATGGTTATTTTTCAATTTTGTTTTAAAAAGTCTTTATTATTTTTGTTTTCAAAACACATAAGTTGTGATTTTTGAGGATTTAAAAGTAAATTATGTTCGAAAGATAATTGTTTAAGCGTATTAAGGTCTGCATTAATTTTTGCAGACACATCAATATACATAGTTTTGGGAAAATGATAATAGATCTGAGTACCATTTGGACATGCTTGGATTTTACAGAAACCCAAACTTTTAAGTATATCTGATGTATAAATAATAAAAAACAAAGGACACAGAATGGAGCTCTAAGGCACACCAGACAACATATCAACATTGGTTGATAATCTATTTTGAACTGATATTTGTTGTTTTCTGTTATGCAAGTATGAACCTATAAGTAAGAGGGACAAATCACTAAATCCATAGTACTTTAACTTTGTACTTCTTAACCACTTATGATTGATTGTGTCAAATGCTTTAGACCAGTCAGGTAATACAAGTACACTGACCAATCCCGTATCATATGCCTATATTATATCACTAGGGACAATAACCAAAGCGCTGGCCGTATTATCCCTATTTTCTAAAAACCCCATTGCACATTAGGGAGAATGTTTTTTTCATTAAAATATTTATTCATTTGTCTGTATAAAACTTTTTCACATATTTTTGAAAGTAGTGGTAATATGTTGATATTCTAAGATATGAACGGTCTACAGTAGTTTAATAGTATTTATAATATCAGCAACTTCTTGAATACTTGTTAATGAAAAAGAAATATAGGGTCTTTAAAAGAAAAAGAAAACATATACAGGGTCATTTAAAAAAGCAACTTTGTTTTACCAAAGATTTTATGCGCTATCCTATATAATTATATTTTTTATTCCACTAGGTTTTTGAAAATCCTAAACTTTTGTATTTGGCATTTTTTGCTAGCTCTCTTACTTTTGGGAATACTGGACCGTTTCCATGTATACATTAATACATAAATTTACATCCCGTTTAATTTTGAATATCGATAATTATAATATTTAAAAGAGAAAATTGTGTAATATATAAATTCTGTTAGGATACAAACAATTTCGTAAAAATCAAATTATATTACATATAAATAAAAAAAAATGTCAATTAGGTACAACCAGTATGGGATTACCTGAAGAAATTACACAAAAATAATTTGAATACCTGAAATGTTAACCAAAAAAGTTACGATGACACCTAAACTATAATTTATCTTGGCCAAACAAATTCAGAATTCGATTATAATAAATTAAATAAATCACCATAGCCCTTATAATAAATTAAATAAATCACCCTAGTCCTTACAAGTAATTAAATAAATCACCTTACAATGAAGAAAATGAGTACTAAATAATGAAAAAACTTGAAATTGAAATAGGGTTAAACGCTTTTTTATAAATATGTAGATTTACTTTATCTTTCTTTTTTTAATATTGAATTTGTACTAAATAAGTATTTATATTTGAGTGGCTTGGTTCATTTTCAAACAGCGCTGTCACACGTAGTCAAACTCTCCAGGATATTATTCCTGTGTTCTTCATAAAAATGACCGGCGCACAAGTATGTAACATTATATTGATCATAGATTAATATCTGAATAAATATGAACTTTCTGGGCAGAATCTTAGAATACTAATTTTAAATACTGTCTAAAACACAGTATATTGGATTTAAAGCACGACAAAACTTACGTCAGTTGAGGGAAACCAAACCAATAACAAAACACGTTGTAAATTGTGAACTAATTATAAAGTTTTGAAAGATATCTTCAAAAGAATCAATAAGGAAAATCAAAAGGAAATATGGAGGTTCTTGTCAAAATCTTGTTATAACATAACAACCATAACAATCCAAGTAATGTGAAAAGAAACTGAAAAAAAAATGACACAGGGCATAAATATGATTTTAAAAATGAAATAAAAATAATTAAAAGATACAGTAATGCATGTTTCAAAAATAATCTGAAGCAGGTTAAAACTGGACTAGAACAGCAGATAAATAATTTTTGCTGGGGATATAATAAAATAAGCTTAAAATTGTAACCCCCATTTTTGGAACCTATAGGTAAATATAAAATTTTTTTTATTAATAAATTTAAAAAAAATGCAGAAATCCTTTCGATTGTTTATAAAAAAGCGTATGTGCAGTTTTTTTAACAAATGAAACGGTTTTTTAAGAAATTTGGCAAAAAAGTGTATCTTAGAAAGTATCATGTGGGTTTCGTTGAAGTTGAATTTTTTGCAATGATTGGTTAACTGGCTTTCAAACAATGTATCAATTTAATGTGTAGTATCAGATGATAGGTATGACAGGCACAAAACTAAGTGATGTAAAATGACCTTAAATGTTTGATGCCCCCATTTTACCTAAAAGAACTGCGGTGTGATTCTGTATTCGATTTTACGGCCTGGGATGAAAATGCGAAAAAGTAATTTCTATCTATTTCCATTAGCTATTCTATCCAGTTATTAGCACAAATGTCCGTACGAAATGTACATGTTGGAGTTCCCAAAAATTGCGGAAATCCGTTAAAAGCAAACTTTCTGTTTTCTACACAATTTTGCCGAGATTAAAGTTCATTTGAAACACTGTGTGTAAATAATCATAACAGGGAATGCTATTTATAATTTTCTTGTTTAAGGTGCTTTAGCTATCATATTTCCTAAAGAAGATGCAGGGCGACTACAAATATACGATTTCCTGCTTAATTGAAAAATCTTTTTTATTTTATTACCTAAGTGGTCCCAAAATATCTAAACTGTTCATCGCAACAACATTTCTTGAATATACATTTGATTTTGACCACCTAACGAAGGAGTTTCGGTAGACAATTCCATTGAATATAGTAGCAACATTTAGATTTAAATAAAAATCATAACTTTACCAAACAAAACAAAAAAACTATAAAGGGAAAACTAAAAAAACACAGTGATTTAAACCACCCTTCATTGACTACTAAAGATGCTACTCAACTATGCCCGGTTAGACGCTGAATGAATTTCAGGGGAATATCTTCCCATGTATTCCTATTGGCATTCACTAAATTTTCAACATTGACGATCTCATAGCCACTCTGCTTTAACAGCAATTTTATTCTACTCCAGACATGCTCAAATGGATTCAGATGTGGAGACCTGGCAGGACATTTCATTTTCTCAATGTTGTTCTTCCTTAAGAACTCCTTAACAATGCGCTCGTTGTGGGGCCGCACGTTCGCATCAACAAAAACAAAACAGTTTCCAAGGATTTCTGCAAAAGGGAGAACAGCCTTCGTAGGTATCTTTCTAAATAATTTCTAGTAATCATAGTCTCGTGAACAAAAAAGTGTTTCGCATTCTGATAGGTTTACCAATTTTCGACAGGCTTGTACAAGGTTCCTGTAGACATCTCAAAACGTGTTTCTCAGTGAATCTGTAGATCTCTGGTATTCGTTTGCAGTTTAGTTTGTACACCCATTACAACATAATTCATTTGTGGTTTTTAAAGTTCTTTAGCAGTGAAAGCATTGGTAAATTTCAGAAAAAATAGTTTTCACTCCTTCTTAATTGAACAAAGAGTACAAATCATTCTTATGTACCATTGAAGCCCTATTAGAGTAAAACTAAAATGTAGTGTTGGTATTTAATTACATGAAGAGTAACCCAAAATAGCAGGACTAAGAGTAAGATCTTTCCAGATTATTTGAGAGAGATCATGTGTCATTTTATTTTTCATTATTTGCAACAAACAGCTGTAAAATATTTATTATAAATATTGTTTATATTTTAGCTTAGTTTACAGTTAGTAGTTAAGAACGTTATATTTATCATAAACCGTCCGTCCTTTTTGATGAAGAGTTAATATATCTAAATTTGGTTTTGTTAAATGCTGAGCTTTATAGATTTAAAAAATTAAAACATAAACTTCAAACAAACAAAAAGAATAGTTTACAAATATAGTAATTTAAAAATTAGAGAAACGGCGATCTATAAAGTTGCTTAAGTCGTGCTTCGAAATAAATAGACAATAAGTAACAAAGTGTCTGTTGTCTCCTCTTGTGGGTTGTATTTATACTCAAATAATTTGCTTACGGTCTACTCTTTTCGATTAGAGGCAAAACATTTGTTGTCTGCTTTTCTCTTCCAGCATTTAATATATGTTTTAGTTGGCTGGAGTACATAGCAAGTTTTTGTTTTAAAGTGTCGATAAACTCATCAAGCGATTTGTTTAAGTTTTCATGTTTGGTGGATATGTAATTTTTTTTGTTTTATTTTGTTAACTTTAGCACGGATTCTCCGAAATTACTGTTTTTAAAACCTGTAGTATTATTATTAGAGGGTGTTTTACCAATCGCTTTGGTAAGTGGTTATGCTTCTGAGGTATTCAGCATTTTTCTAACAATTGTACGTGTTTTTAGAATAACGGACTTTTGCATTTTCAAAAAGATTCCTTTATCATCAATGTTTGCCTGTTTTAGGTACTGCAAAAGCTTCTTTGATACTATCCTTAATTATATACTATATTTAATTCAAATACTAGAGAAAACAATGGACTGGACTTTTTCTTATATTATTTAAATTTACTTTATTGCTGCCTATAAAACTCCATGCTGATTGACATTACTTTTCTTTTCTCGATGACACAAAGGAGCTCCCCTTTTTGTGCCTTAAACCTTCTGTTGAGTAGTTGTGAATAATAGAATGGTCAAAGATAGTCGACTATGTGCGACGGGTTAGATAAAACTGTAGGCCTGTGAAAAATAAAACACAACAGCTGTTGGTTTTTCAGTAAGATTTTTTACACTAAAATTTGTCTGTTTCTCATCTGTTAATATACAATATATTAATAATAATAGTAATATATTTGTATTAATATTATCTTCATTTATTTATATATTATACCCATTTAGTGGACACATTATATTTAAAAAATTAATTACTTTTATCTAGCTTGTATATTATAAGTTTACATAGTTTTCCAATACCTGTGAAAAAGTATGTAATAATCCTAAGAGCTTATAAGTTTTTATTTTCGTTTGTATTTTCAAAAATAAGAGAGTTAAGGGGGGTAGATAGAATGTGTAAATAAACTGTACCCACATATAAAAAACTCTAATAGTATTTCTGACTCCTATTCAAATTATAATTGTGAAAGCTTATTGTACACTTACCATTAGAAAGTTTTAAAACTATAATCAGTGATATGTGTTCACGTGTAACTAAAATAATTTATATGTTTATTAAGGTAAAATTAATTATATTAGTGGCTTTACAGCCAGATAAAGCAGATACCCATTCCAGTATCTCTAAAATATTTCACTTTCAAATTGTAAAGCTGCTATAAAAAGTTCAGTGGCACACTAAAAGCCAAAGTATCCATTTAGATTTTCTTGTAGTTAAAGTAAACCCGGGAAAAACCCCTTTCATATTACTTTAAATAGGTGGAATTTCTTTATTCAGCGTTAACCAAAATATCGGGTTTCGCTTTTACAAACTCTTTTTTTTTTAGTGCAGAAAGTATCCATATTCTCTCAAGGAGACTTGGTAATGTAACAAAAAAAAAAGTTTAGATCGCAGCCAAAAATAAGTTTATAAAATAGGAATAGGTGACATGTTTTGTCCTAGCGGGCATCATCAGAGCTAAAAAGAATATACATTATTATATTCGTTGGTTCGTCCAATCGTTGATTTGTCAGCATAGTGTGAAGGGTCCGGTTGGTCCGTGCAATAATGGTCAAAGTAGGCTTTGACTTCGGCGAGCCATGCGCCCGCATCAAATCTTTTGATTTTTGTGTTATGTCAAGCATTGGGATGTATTAAATCCATGCGAACGAACTAAATAAAAATTGATGAATGGCATCCAATGTCGCCAACCATTCATAAAATTTTTATTCATGGTGTCACAGTCATAAATCTTGCAATAGTTCCTATTAGCCAGTTATCTGAAGACACAGGACAACTTCACGAATCGCCTGCAAAGTTCAGACCCCTACATAAGTAGCAAAAGACCTAAGAACCATAAGAAAATTAAACCATTTTCTAAAGAGGCCATAATTTTAATGGTTGAAAGCACTCCTCTGCTGTATACAGACAACGAAACCAGTGATGAGGAGCATGGATTCTGAATAAAATTATGATTACTTTTAATTTGTTTCAGTTCAGGTCTAGGATATTTATATATATATATATATATATATATAAATATATATATATATAGGGAAACGTATTTAATTTGTTATTCTTGTTTTGGAAACGTATTTTGATTCTTGTTTTAGTTTATGAATACGTTTTTAACTGATTCATATATAACCTATATATCATTAAATTTAAAATGATTGTAAAACATAGATATGAAAGTATTTCTGATTTTTTGAAGACTTCTTTCCACGATTCCCGATAATTTAATATTTCGATACATGTTATCACCTTGTTTTGTAAAATAAACACACATTGCGCCTCATGCACCTTTCAACAATAATATTTTGTCGTTCTGTGTTTCCTATCGCTTTTCTACGCAAAATATTTTTGACCGATTTTTTTATATAAATACTCCTATGTGCAACGAAATAAACCGAATAGTGAGTAGCGGATTTAAGTGTTGAGAGATTTTTCTGAACAATAAAAATAATGAAAACATAATCACTTATGGTTGAAGGGATTCCGGGTAAAAACAAGTGGGCGCTAAAAAAGTACTAACAAAAAACTCATATAATAGGAAAATTAAATGCCATTGTTTGATAGGGATACTAAATGGTCACGCACACATTTGTACTTCTGAACTAGTTATTGATAAAATCCTTATATAGTCGCTAATAGCAATACTATAATTATTACAGCCCGTATATTGTGTTTCTAAATATGGACGCCATATACGCCAAGCCACTGCTTAAACCTAGCTACTTTTACCATTTAATTCATCCTATACCTTCAGTTAAATATATATATTAAATACCTTTAAGATCACGTATCTAAAAATTATAATTTTGACAAATTGTCCCAGAGATGATATCACGCGCGCTAATGCAAATAATAATTCTTTGCTACTTTTTTCTAAGCATTCTTTGTGCTTAGATTAATGACCAAGATAAATATTTACTGCTTTCTTGTTCATATAGATTACTTTAGCTAGCATGCTTTATAATTTTTATATCGTTATTACTAGTTTCTTTACAGAGCAAAAACTGGGTTTAAATAAATATTTTATTTTTCTAGAAAAAAACTCGGATGCCATGGTCGTAGGTTCGATTCTTACCTTGATCTCATACTACGTTTATACCAACCAAAATAGGCAAGGGCAAAATGAATCTACATCATGCGCCAACCTATTAATGTCAGTTACTGGTCTGGATAGGAAAAGTTGGTGCAGATACAGGCTTCTTAATCGGAAGTTCACTTGATAAACATCAGATGCTGCACCGTAGTCCAGGAATTAACAGTTCGAGGGTACGGTGTGGTTCAAGAGTTAATAGAGTGACCGAGGGCCGTCCGTAGTTCCGAGCCCAGGTTAAAGTGCAGATCCTGTCTAATTAAGCTTCGTGTAAATAAGACGTTAACGGTTAAAATAATTGATAATAAGTTTTCTTAAAGAAACAAATTGTTCTTTTTATAAATTGTATCTCTTAATATATTACATTCAGAGCACCTGAGCTCGTACCGCATGGTGATGATATTGCTTTAGGCTGGCAACGGTTGGCCTTTTCTGTCATATTCATAAAGATTTCTGGGAATGTGAGCAATTCTTATTCGCTTTGACATGGAACAGGCTCTCATAAATAGACTGAGAGGGAAATATAAATGTTTTCAACTAAAGCAATGCAACCCAACTTAAGAAACAACCGAGCTATCTCACTCAGAATACCGAAAATCCACCTCTACCGCGCATCTCATAATAGCACTGCATAGGATCCATGTGAAAATTTGTAAAGTAAAATATTCTCAATTGTGGATTCGATCCACTACACTTCCCTACAAACAAGAAGAAGAATAAAGACACGAAGCCTACTTAGAAAATGTCCTATATTTTGTCCAATACTTTTTCGCTTAAAAATGGGAAGTCGTTATATGTTTAGACTAGCCTCATTAGAAAAAAAAGCAACGGCAGGTTGAATTTATTCCCTATTGACTAATAAATGTGTTGTGAAATAATGGCTAACCAGTAGTTATTTATTTTTTGTTTTAATTTTGCGGTTTTTTTAAATAAAACCCTTAAATATGGAACTATAATATTAAACTAAGAGTCTTGGGTAATAAAATCAATAAGGTATGCAGTAATCTGTTTGCATTACAGTAAAACGATCTCAAGTTATTCCAAGAAACTAGATAATAAAATTGGTAAATCAACGGTATGAAGAAATTCTAAACATTTTTGACTGGTGCTCTAACATTATATGAACAAAAATAAAAGATAATTCGAAACCATGGTTTAATCCTCAACTAGCATAATTATTCAGAACTAGAGCCTCTTACTACATCAGAATTTTAAAAAAACACTAAAACTTCCTATTATCAAGACCTTCACAAAAATTATTATAATTTTAGGGACAACACATTATGAAAGTAAAATAGGAATATTTTTGAAGAACAATTTTCAACCGGAAATCAAAAAATTATATGGGAAATCTTACAATTTATTTTAACAAATAAACGAAGGGACCACAGGATCGATATTGAATGCCCATTGATAAATTCAAAAAGATACCGATAAAAAGTCTATATTTGAGTAAACTAATAATCAGATTGTAAACGTAAATAAAGTTTTGGGTAGCAAAATTTCAAGTGTACCAGCAAATAGTCATATGTATCATCTATCATCAATGTTTTTTAGAACCAAATGATGTATACCAAAAAGACCTACAAGTAATTGTCAAATAACTTGATTGCACAAAAGCCAGTTGTTTTGATAAATATCTGAGTAAAAATCGTCAAACTTCTAAAAAATATATTAGCCCTATTTTAGTAATATTAAATTGTCCCTAAATTTAGGTATTTTCCAAAACAAATGAAAATAGCTAAAGTATCTCCAATTAAAAGTGCTGAAGCGTAATAATTATTGCCTAATTGCAGTTTTGTCCGTATTTTCAAATATTATAGAAAAAGTAACATATTAATAAACTATTTAGAGAGTCAAAATTTACTTTTTGAAGGTTAATATGGTTTTCGTAAGCCCAGGGATACTGAAATCACAACTACTAGTCTTATTACTAAGATTAAACAAAATGTTGATAATAGAAACAAATGTTGCTTGATATGTTTGGATCTACGCAAGACCTTTGGCACTGTAAATCATACTACTTTGTTCAAAGATTTTTATAATTTGGGAATTCGGATTGTCACTTATAACTGGTTTTCAAATTATTCATGTAATCATAAACAATACAAACAAGAAACTATAAAAGTTCTTGACATATTATAAATTGCGAGGTTCCGCAAAGGTCGTTAATAGAACCAGTGTTCTTTTTAGCTTATATAAATTCAATCTCTAATCTGAATTTAAAAGGCAGTATTGAGCTTTTTTTGCGGATGATACTACAGTTGTATATAAAAATATATTGAACATTTATAGTCATATTATTCATATTATTCACGATTCCAGCATACGTTTAAATTGGCTACAATCCTGAAAATTATTTTTAAATTTCAAAAAAATATCTTTCATGTTTAATAAAAGAGATACTAGAGACATAAATACCATTCCTTCATTAATAATTAATTGTGAAAATATAAGATATTCAAAGTCAATAAAATTTTTAGGTTTATATTTGGAAGAAAATTTAAGTTGCATTTATCAAACTAAATATCATAAAGATACGGTAGACCCTTTAATTGACATTCTGCGTAGGGTTCGAAATTATGTCCCTTTAAGACGTCTACACATTGTTTTTTCTTTGATTTACTCTAAATTGCAATACCTTAGATCAGTTTGAGGTTCTGCTTATTTTTCGAGTCTTAAACCATTGAAAATACTACAGAATAAAGTAATAAAATGTATTAACCGATTGCGATTTCTGGAACCTACAAAAAATCTTTATAAACCTAATAACTATCTCGACATTGAAAATGTATATAAGTTAAAAATGTGCATTTAAATTAATGTTATAAAATATATGGAAATGTTAATTAGAAATATAACATTTAATAAATGTACAAAAAATCACAATCATAATACTATAGTCTATTTAAATTCAAGATGCAGTACATGTAAACAAAAGTGGTTGAGCGAGCAATACGTCTTTAAATAAAGGTGGCCGATTATGATGTAAGTTTTTAGCAAACTTTGAATAGACTTGAGGCAGTATGACAATTAACACATTACATTAGCAAAAACTAACTTTGCGCAAAAATATATGGTGGTACTTTAATATATAACAATTTACCAAACTCATTATGAAGTATTAGAAATATTTTAAAATTTAAAAAGGAACCAAAGAAATATTTTCTGGAAAAGCAAATACTTTTAATGATTAATTTTATATTTTATTTTACTTTCTTTTATAATCTGCTATTTAATTTTATTATTTTGTTAAATATTTATTATTTTCTTGCTATCCGTAATATTTACATTTTATCTCAGGAATGATTCAGTTTTAAATCCTGTGTGTCCGTGTTAAAATAATGCAATATAAAACGAAAAATAATATTTTAAAAATCTGGATTGGTGAAGAAGCCGACTATGTTCAGTTACGCCCTCTGAGGCCCAATTAAGAAAACCTAAAACCTTAATAGCTTTAAACACAGCATAGTTCCAATACACGTAATCTTGGAAAGCTTGGTTCGTAGTCTCAGCTCTGTAATATTATATATCACTATTGTGTAACCGCAACATGCGATTGTGGCCGTCGCGGGCTCTTTGCCACATATCTTAACGGTGTATATGAACACTGCACACATATTTGCTGAGACTACGTCCCTTGTTCTTATATTCTATTAAGGAAGTAATTAAAAAGGCTTCTTTCTACTTTTCCTTCTCGGTGCTTTACATATATCACAAAAAATCTCTAAAGCGGTGCATAAAAAAAAGTTAGCGATGAAATCGAAACTTCATAATTAATCTGCGAAAAAAAAACCCTCTTCCCTGAACAGAGAACAAAATGCTTTTTTTTTATTAAACATTTGTACAGTGTGTCTAAATTAAGAAGTCACATCGCCTTATCTGGAGAACGATAAAAGATAAGAGGAAAAATTTAAACACAAATATTTCTTGGTTTTTCTTGAAGTTTTATTTTATTTTGTTTTTATTTATACAAGGTGTTGTCTTTTTCCTGGACTGATATGTAGCTAGTAGACGTTTCGGATTTATTGACATTTTTCTATTTTCAAATTAACAGGATTAAAGTGGTTTTAAATTTTTTAAAATTTTACTAGAGCCAAAAAAGTTATAACTTTATTTTATTTACAGTCTTATACTCTAGTTTCCAAACTTAAAAAATATTCAAGGTTGCGATGTTTCGCATATGGGTCTGCACCTCACCGTTTCAGACTCATTGACGATTATCTTCAGCATGTAACTTATTTTCTCATAAAAAATGGTGTAATTTAAGAAAATAAATATTTAACCACTAATAGTTATTATAGCTAATGCTGTATTCATCTTTGACCATTATCTTAATCAGAGTTTTATTAACTAGAATGGGGAAACGATGAAAACTTTGAATTTTGTTATATGTTTGTAGCTAGCTACATGTCAAAAACCCATGAACTTTTGTGATAAAATCTTAAAAATATTTTATATTCATTTTTATTAGTGTTGCTTAAATCTACAAATAGTAATTACAATATATAATGAAAAAACTAAATGAATTAAAATCTTTAAATTAAGTAACAAAAGAATAAACTGTAAAATATTAAATATACCTAAAGCAAGATTTGCACCTGTCGCCCGTTCTGTTACAAAACCACTCTGATTGAGTAATTGAATTTCTTTTCTTATTCTTATTTTTTGCTTAAAATTTTGGTTCCGTCATGTCGAAATCATACAAATTTATCCCTATATGATATTTATTTTTGTGCAAAATATAAATTAAAGTTGAATAAAAAGATATTTTACTTTGATTTTTAAACATTTTATTTGGCTATCATTTGGTTTCGCCAGCTTGGATCGTACCAAAATTTTACTAGTTGGTTCCTACGTAATATTTAATTTTTGCGCGAAATTTCAGGTAAATTAGACAAGTAGTTTTTTATAATATTTTTTTTTAACATTTCACTAGGCCACGATTTGGTTTCTCCATATTGGATTTTTACGAAAATATTACCAGGTCCTATCCACATTTAATTTTTGTGCACAATTTGAACATTTTATTTGGCCTCTATTTTGTTCAGCCATCTTGAATTCGTACCACAATTTACTATCTCTATATCCCACTAGGCAAAATTAAACTCATCTTTAAGTCGGAAGGTAAAAATGACCTGTTTCCTTAATTCCGGCAATAACAAACATTTTTAAAAAAATCGTTAAAAACGGAATAATAAGTTATTTAAATTAGTTTTATATATTATCAGATATGCAGTATGTGTTTCGAAAATCACATAAAATGCGGCGGCTTTCTTAACGCAGGAAATTAATTAGGCATTGGATAAAAGCCAGCCATCTTTGAGCACCTTCGTGGATTTGGCTAAAGCCTGTTAGTGACACTGAGCTAATTAAAAATTTCGAGAATATAGCTTTAAGAGGTGTACCATTTAAGCTTCTCAAAAATTATCTATCAGATAGGGAGCAATGTGTCCAAATAGATACCACGTCAGGCCAATTATTTAAATTAAATATGGAGTTTCCCAAGGATGCGTTTTGGAATCATTGCTATTTAATATATATCATATAATAATATAATCAAAATGACATTTTTATATTGAATATAGGAGTGAAGCGTTAAGCTTTGGGGATGATAGGGCATTTTTTAAAACTTCGAACTGGGATGATTTAAAAAAAATAGCAGAGAGCGATTTTGTAATTATAAATAATTACGAAATTGTAGTGGCGGATTCATGGTTTAAAACTATTTTTTAGGTTTTTGGCCTTAGAAAATTTGAAAAAATAAAAAAATAAAATATATTTACTTTATAAATTGAATAGATAGTCTTAAGTTCTGGATCCACTATGAAGGTACCCGAGGAACGACACTGAAAAATGTTTGTTTTCTGGACGTTTCGGGGAAAGTCTACCCCCGTCTTCAGCAAACCTACAAATAAAATACTAAAAGCAGAATATTTCTTATGTTTCGTATCAGAAATATAACCAGACTGGTTAATCTCTTTTTTTTTGTCAGAGATTAGCCATTCTGGTTATATTTCTGATACGAAACATAAGAAATATTCTGCTTTTAGTATTTTATTTGTAGGTTTGCTGAGGACGGGGGTAGACTTTCCTCAGAAACGTCCAGAAAACAAACATTTTTCAGTGTCGTTCCTCGGGTACTTTCATAGTGGACCCAGAACTTAAGACTATCTATTCAGTTTATAAGGTAAATATATTTTATTTTTTTATTTTTTCCAATTTTCTAAGGCGAAAAATCCAAAAAATAGTTTTAAACTTTGTAAAAATAGTTAGCTTCTACAAAAAGAGAAAACTAACAATAAATTGGCAAAAGATGCACTTTATGACACAATATTTCGGTATTATATTGAATAATTATCTGCGATAGGACTAACATATGCAAGTCTTAATAGGAAAATTAAGAAGTTTAATTGCAAAATTTAATTATTATCGACAAATATTTGAAATAGAACAACTAAAAACACTTATATTACTCCTTATTACATTCTCATATCATATCTGTATATACTGTGTTGTTGCCTGCGAACGGTTGGGGGGTGAGGGTGTTAATAACGTTTACTTGAAGTAATACAAAAATTGATTTTAAAAATGATTTATTTATTATTTCATTTATAAGTCATATATTTCCTACCGATGGTCTGTATCGTGAAAGTAAAAAGTTGGATACTCCTCAACTATCCTTTAAAAGTTTGGTAATTAAAAAACATATAAACCAGCGTATATATATAGCTAATAAAGCTACCTGCTAAAACAACTGCCATACGTGTCAATCTGGGAACTTACTGAAAGTACTTAGAGCCAAAAAGACATCTGGACATAGGTATCATAACTATCACATACCAAAGTTGTTGAAATTTTTGAATCACTGAAACATTATGTCTCGTGGGAGCAACATGGTTTTTATAACACCAGTTGAGACTGGTCAACAGATTGATGTTAGGTCGACAGATTCATGTAATCTACACAGACATATCCAAGGCGTTTGATAGTGTCTGCCATCAGATCCTAACAGTTCAATTGCAGCAAATTGGTTTTTCTGGAAATTGATTGGATCAAGCAATATTTATTTAATCGACGTCAACAGGTCAACGTATGGGGTTCAGTTTCCAATCAGGTTGTTGTAACGTCGGGTGTCCTGCAAGGCTCGCATATCAGTCCAATTCTATTTTTACTTTTTATAAACGACATAGTATCTTATTTTAAAATATCTAAATGTCTTTTATATGTAGATGACTTGAAATTATTTTCACCAGTTTCCTCCGACTCCAACGAACTGCAGTCTGACATTGAGAGACTTGCCGAATGGTGCAGCCCCAATTGCCTGCTTCTTAACATAACTAAATGTAAAGTGCTCCGAATTTATAGGTGCTATAATCCCACTGTTTCCACTTACTTTATAAACGATGTAAGTCTAGAAGTTGTTACTTCTTTCAATGATTCGTGTGTTATTAAAAAGTGACTTTTAATGTGCACATTGATAATAGCACTTAAAACTTAAAGGTTTCAGATTGCTAGGCTGTATTAAACGATATACTAAGCATGTTACTGACACTAAAGCTATTGTTTGTCTCTATAACTCCCTGGTTCGGAGTGTTCTGGAGTACTGTTCTACTATATGGAATCCTTTATATCAGGGTTACGTTGACAGAATTGAAAAAGTTCAAAATAAATTTGCAAAATATCTTTTATTTAAATTTAATTTCCCATACCAAGGTCTGTCTTATAATGCAAGAGTTCTACTTTGTGGCCTACAAAGCCTTAAGTTTCGGAGAAAAATGGCTTTTCTAGTTTTCTTGCACAAGTCATTAAACGGGGCGATTAACTTTGAAATATTGCTGCAGTCAGTCTCATTTTTAGTTCCAGACAATCACAGCTGTTTTTTGAAAGATATCACCGTACAAATTATGGGTTTAGTGCATTTGTTGATCGACTAGTATACAATTACAACCGATACTTTCCCGAATATGACCTTTTCAGAATCAGCATTTTACAATTAAAAGGAATGGTTATGTGATTATCTTTTGTTCGTATATGTTTTGTCTAATATTTGTTTACTCAGTAAATTGTATTATCGTGAACTATGTTGTCATATTGTCTCTTTTTTATTTTATTATTTGACACATTTTTTTTAGTCTTATTTTACTCTTATGATTATCTTTTTTGTCTTTTGCGAATACGTACCATTTAGAATGTTTAACATTCTGTAGTGTACGTTTCAGAAGGGCCACTTGTCCGATGCTTGCATCGGCTACGTCCTTACATTAATATATGATCGATCGTTTTTCTCTGCTGGTGACATCTCCTGCACCTGTCGTCTTTAATGGTTGTGTCCTTGATGATCTGCTTTTGGTAGTTTCTGGATGCTGTGACTTTGTCCTGGATGACAAGCAGGAAACCTTCTGTTTCGGGGAACAGCTGCCCTTCTTGTAACCACGTATATAAAAGCTTTTTATGTATGTGGTTTTGCTTTATGTGGTATCTGTGTTTTCCGTGGAGTCTTTTTCAGACCAGTTGTTCATCTTTTCTAGTCGTCGATTGGTATGTTTGCGTCTGCTGCGTGGCCCGTTTGAGACAGGTCGAGCGGTGCATAATTCTTGTCTGCCTTGACTATTGCCTTGTGGAGGTTAGTTTGTTTGTTGTGGAAGAATTTTCTGAGTTCGTAGATTTGTTTTTTATTTAGCGATTGTGTATCTATAATTCCCCTCCCTTCTTCTTTTCTCTCGATAGTGAGTCTTTCCTTGCATGCGTTGGGGTGTAACTTCCTGTGTTTAGTGAATTTAGAGCGTATGCGAATTTGAATGTTTTCTATGTCTTTGTGTGACCATTTAATGATACCAAACGAATACGTAAGAATAGGTATGGCGAAGGTGTTAATAAATTTCGTTAGATTTCAGGAGTTCAGTTTTGTTTTAGTAGTTTTCCGATTTTGGTTTTAAATTCCGTCTTGAGCACTGATTTAATATGAGTGTGGTTAACTTTGGTGCTTTGATGAACCTAGGTATCGGTATGTTTCTGCTTTAAGCATGTTATCTATGGTTTTATTTTATTATTATTATGATTATTATTAGTATATTATGATTTAAAAGTTGAAATATTATGACCGCCTTTTGTATTATAAAAAATAAAAACTAATTAATTAAAATTAACCATATAAAATCAATTTTTGAATTAAAAAACAATAATTTTTCTGAATATTTAATAGTTGCTCGAGTTTTTCCGATATGATTTTTTGAGAAAGAAATAGCATAACATTAGTTCGAAAACATATTTTATCGCAAATAATAAAGAAATAATCGGACTACTTTATTTGAGATATCTTGTATAATTAAACAAATAGTCCTCTCCATTCATTCTAATAAAGGTTCATTATCTAGCTAGGTATGTATTCGAAGAGCCGTAATTTATTGAAGTTTAAAGTGCCAGCATGTGTAATAAATCTCGACTCACTGGAATCACACATCCTCCATACACGGCTTGCGATATGCATAAAAAGTCGAAAATCAATTTCCCTTGGCACGGTATTGCGGTTAAACCAATCTTCTATAAATACTCGTTTTTTTTTATTTATTGACTTGTCTGCTATATAAAAAAACTGTAGTAGTTTTACCTGAAAAGAATAACTGGATGTTCGTCCCAATTCTTGTTGCATTATTATTAAACGGAAAGTTTCACGAGTTTTTATGGTCTAATCTGAAGAACCATAATTTCTTAATTATTTATTATTATTATCTCCAATTTTTAAGGTCGCCTTTTCAATGGTAGCATTCGATTCATGGGCCCAGGCAAGATGAATATTTCTATAGGAAATTAAGGACGTTGGTGCAATTGTCTAGGATAACAGATTTGAGCATGGTGGTGATCGGTAAATGCTGGTATGGGTGATCCAGGAGACCGAGATTTTGGCAAAGCGTTTGGGGCATGATTCGACATTACTAATGGGATAATCTGGACTACGTCTTTTTTCCACTCTTGCTTAATCTCGTTTGCCATGCCATATTCCCACGATTTATTGTGAATCGTCTCATAGATATTATTATTACTATTTGAAATAGGGACATTAAGCAGAAATGTTTTCTTTTAGTTTCTTATTATGTCAGGCCTATCGACGACAATGTTCTGTGCATTAAGACTGTTTTAGCCCAGGAGTTCTTCAGAATGACCTGAATTGAAACTGAAATGACTGGAATTTGTTTATATTATGGCGCAAGCATTGTTTGTTAGTTGACAGATCTGGATCATTTTTTGGGGGATAGTTTTTATAATAATAATAGTAAGTTAGCAGCTTTATTAAGGGAGCGAGCAACTGTAAGTCTCCAGGAGTTGACCATATTCACAATTTCTGGTATAAGAAATTTCAAGTTCTCCATGAAGCTACGGCCCGTCTTTTTACCAAAGTAATGCATTATCTAGAGACAACCTCCGCATTTCTCATGCTGGGCACTAAACTATGCTACCCAAAAGTAATAAGACAGAATACCCGTCGCAGTACAGCAGGCACACCTAACAGGATACATTGTAAATCGCATCTATCTCCATATTGACAGTTATAACCTATTAGCCGAGGAACAGAAGGGATGGATTCGAGACCATCAAGGATGCCAAGAACAAATGATCTTCGACTCTATGGTACTTAAGCAGGCGCAAAAATAACTCAACATACACACTGCCTTTATTAGACTATAAAAAGGCGTTTGACAGTGTACCACATTCCTGGCTCATAGACTCATAGAAAATTCACCATGTGATCATGGATTTCCTGGCAACCATCAAACACCAGTGAAGAACAAACCTAAGGATCTACAATGACGATCAATCTCTTACCACCGATGAGATTCACATCAATAGGGGAATTTACCAAGGAGACTCGTTAAGTTAGAACTTAACGCCAGAAATCTCATTAAGGAATTAACACCTATGCTGTGCCCGTGCTGACCGACAGTTTTGGAATCTTGAAATGGACTAACACAGAGCTAGAGGGACTATAACGAACTATTCGCCTGATGATGACAAGTACAAGTCACACCGCCCAAGGTCATCCACTCTGCGAATAACCTTACCACGAAGAGAAGGTGGAAGATCTCTTGTTAACTTGACCAATTCGCACTCCGACAGCTGCAAAAATTGAGAAATTTCTTCTCCAACAAGGCACAAACATTAAGCCTCCACCGCAACAGGTCGCTGAAGGATGGACGACTATTCCCAGAGACAGAAGAATTTATGATGGCAATATAGGAGCAAGTTATTAACACACGAAATTCATCATCAAACACCGGTCCGTTGAATCCGATAAGTGTCGAAAATGTAGAGAGACTAGACAGCATATAACACCTGGCTGCATTTACCTAACAGGTTAATAGTATCGTATCGGAAAAAAAAATTGTCAAAACACCAAACAACATCTTCTTTTACTTCTTTCGTAAATAAGAACTACTGAAATGAAAATCACCTTCCGATATTTTTTCGGATTCACGTTTTTGGGTTTATGGATGCTGAGAAACATGTTTTCTCAGTTCTGTCGGTGTGCCTGTCTTTTCGCGGCATAGGTATAAAACTTCTTATCCGATTGACTTGGCTTTTCTGGTAAGAAATTAAGAGTTGTATGAGGATGAGGTGGTAATTTTTTGGTAAACATCCAATATGGCGGAGCAAAATGACGCCCTAATGGAATGCTAAAAAAATATTACTAAAAAAAACACTTATTCTAATTAATTTAAATTTTGCTCAAAAATCAACTGAGACATAGGAATGAACTGGTAAAATTTCTGTAACAATCCATGTTAGCAAAACAAAATGGCCGCCTAATAAAATATTTAAAAAATCAGTCTCCAAAAACTACTTATTCGTTTGATGTCAAATTTTGCGTAAGAATTTATTGTGGTGTAGAGATACGAATTCAAGATGGCCGCAACAAAATGGTGGCCAAATAAAATGTTTAAAAAATCAGTGTAAAAACACCTTCTTATTTAACAGACTTGGAATTTTGGTGAAATGTTAAGGGTCAGATGGGCATGACATAGTAAAATTTTGGTAAAAATCCAATGTAGCGGAACAAAATGGCGGCCTGGTGGAATGTTAAAAAATTACCGCCTTAAACTGCCTATCCTATTTACCTAAATCTTGCACAAAAATCAAATGTGTTATAGGAATTACGCAGTAAAATTTTGGTACGAATTCAAGATGACGAAACACAATGGCGGGTTTACAAAGTATTTTTAAAAAATCTTTTGGAGAACTACTTATGCGATTAACTTTAGATTTTGCACAAGAATTAAATGAGATATTGAAATGAATTGGTTAAATTTTGGCAATATATATATATATATATATATATATATATATATATATATATATATATATATATATATATATATATATATATATATATATATATATATATATATATATATATATATATATATATATATATATATATATATATATATATAAGTTTTCAACGAAAGGTGGCATTACAAACTGCAAACAGAGAGCTACAATTTTAAATAGGGAAAGACGTACTAAAATGCATTGTATCCCAAGCAAGATAAATTATGAAAATATCTTTGACTTTCTATATGCTGTATGTCCATATGCAATAGACTAACTAACAGGGTTTTGCAGTGGCGGCTCGTGAGTATATTGAAGGGTGAGGCTACATGAGGTTAATTTTGTTTAAATGTGAATAAATTTCCACGTCACCCATGAGGTATTATTCTGCGACGCGTTGACCTTTTTTTTTTAATGGAGGTCATCGCCAATAGCCCTACTAAACCATTAAAAACTAAAAAAATAAACTCTAAAAAAAGTAAATAAAAAGTAAACAAAACAAGTAAAATATGTACACCTATCACTAAAATATAGCGGTGATTGCGATAATAAAAACATAATTTAGTTTCTTAAAACTTAAAATAAATAGTTGTATGAAATAAGATAAAAAAACTACTTTTTGTACATTAAATCTATACGTCTGTCTTTTAAGGTTGCAAATTTATCTATAATTTGGTCGTAAAAGTTTTGGTCTTCACTAAGTTCTGACAGTAATTCCTGCTCTATTGACATCATTGCTAAACCCGAAAGCCGTTCTTGTGTCATTGTGTTTCTTAGCTAGGTTTTGATCCGTTTAAGACATAAAAAATTTCGTTCGGCCGATACACTTGTTGCGGGAATAGTTAAAACTAAATTAAAAAGCTTTATATGCTTCCGCAAAAATTGCTTTAAAATCTTTAAATAACAAAGCTAGACTTTTTTCGACTAAATTTGAAAATTGTTCATCCCTTTACAATACAGAAAGCTCATTCTTTAATCTATCTCTGTCAAAAATGTTTGGATAATTTTTTAATAAATTATTTAATAAGTCGTCTGGAAAGCATTTAACATATTCCGAATATTTTGTGCAATCGACTAAAGCAAAGAAATGTGTGTTAGTTGGCAGAATAGTGGCTTTTTTAGCAATATTGAAAAGTTCTTTGAAATGGTCCTCGTTTCTAAATTCAATAATTCGTTGCTTGGCAAGGTTTATTTGCGAAATGCAGTAATTTATATCTAAATGCTTTAACTGTAATATTTGAAACAGTACATCAGTGCAACTAAAAATTTGTTTATAAATATGCGTTAAAAGGCAAAATTCGAAATCATTAAAATGCTTTAGAAATCTTTTTGCACCATTAATAGATTCTGTTCCAGAACTTAAGTCATTAATAATAGTTTAAAGTACTATAATTAAATTGTCCCATTCATTAGCCACTAAGTTTAAAATTTTAGACCGTGTATACCATCGCGTTTCTACAGCTCGCGGAATTCTTTTACCTACTATCTGATTAAGCACAAAAGACCGTTTTGGTGATTGGTGGAAATAATTTGGTATTCCTAATAACGTGGCAAAAAATATACGACTTTGGGTAATCAGTTTTGTTCCCTGTTGTAAAACTAGATTTAATCTGTGGGCGCAACAATGAGTAAACATAGCTAAAGGAGCAATAGATCTAACTTTTGTTTGAAGCCCATTTATTTCACCTGCCATAACACTAGCCCCATCGTAACACTGCGCGACCAATTTATTTTTAAAGTCATAAGGCTCTAAGCTGTTTTGTATTAAATGAAAAAGGCTCTCTGCTGTTCTATTATCGCTAACGTCAAAAAATCCTAAAAATCTTTCTTTTAAAGATCCGTTGGTCACATACCTAACTGTTATCGAACACTGTGATTTTTCTGTTATATCAGTACTATCATCCGCAATTACGCCAAAAAAACAACAATCGGTGTCATTGATTTCTTTTTTTATATATTCTTGAATATAGTCATGTATGCAACCAATTAGTTCATTTTGTATAGTCTTAGATTGTCCCGCAAAAATATTACTAAATTTAGCACAATGTTCAGTAAGTTCGGCATTTCTTTTTATTAAGCATGCAAATATTTCCTTTAAATTGCCACGGTTAAAAGAATCTGTTGTTTCATTATGACCTCGAAATGCCAAGTCCTGTTTACCCAAAGTAATAGTAACATCAATTAAATAATTTAATAATAAACGGTTTTTTCGAACATTTTCATTATAAACAATTTTATTAAGACTTGCATTTTCTTGTAGTGCATCCGCAATAGTCGCCCTATTTTGCTCCAGTCTTGTAAGTGCTACCGAATTTTTAATATGCTCTCTTGAACTTTCATGCGATTTTACTGCTCGTGAAAAATTTTTTAAATCCGAATATCCGCCCCCTGAACTCCAATTATTTTTGACGCAACCTAATAAAATACAAGGCCAACAATATAAGCTTTCTTTATAAATACTTCCGCATAGCCACCTATAAGTTTCGTACCAAGATATTTAAAAAGTTCTTGAATATTTTTTACCTTGCCTCTTATCGTTAAATATTGCTAAAATTTTCGGCGTCGGACGGCTACCTAATATCTGTTTCTTTTCAGTTTCGCTTCTTCTTAAAAAAGGTGTTTCAATTAATGAAGCAATAATGTCGTGAATAGGATTCATTTCAAAAGCAAAAAGCAAATACAAAAAATGGAACGGTCCAACTTACCAAATCAAAACAAAACAAAAACTTACTCACGCGTATTTATTCACCTTAAAAGACAGAACGCCCTCAATCAGCGATTATCGCAATCTATTTCCTATTTCTTTCTCAGCCGCACGCACCACGTAAAAAGAAGCCGTTGGAATATTTCGCTAGTCATGTGATTTAAATAACCAATAAAAGCATATCCAAGCTACAGATTTATCGCCTCAAGAATGCAATAGAAAACGCGTGCATCGGCAATCGCCATCCCGCTCTGTCGTAATCAGGTGACTCGCCGGCATCGGCACCGGCCGTTGATAAATAGGTCAGAAGTCGAAACTTTCCAAGCTAAAATTATTTCGCCTCATTCGAGAGCACTTTCTTTAGGAATGGGTTTGCACGGATTGCACGCGGTTTTTTGATGTGGTCAGAATTTATTTTCTAAAATATTTATTATGGGATTATATTTTGTTTTTTTTTTTAATGTTATTATGTTGTAAAACTGTTAAAAAGTATATTTCTAATTGGTAATAGATAAAAAGTTATATAAAAAAATTCTCTTTTCCTTTATTTTGGGGGTGAGGCCTACCCTGACGAGCCGCCACTGGGGTTTTGTCCATGTGTCTTGGACTAACCGCTATTTGATTGTCCGTTTGAGTTCTTCGATTATCGTATCAATACTATGATGTTTACTCCAAGAAGAGAGATGTTCGACAACTTGATATCGACAACTTGATAGAGACTGGGTTGTTTACGATATAAACACTGCATTAAATTCTCTAAAGGAAATTGAAGGGATCAGTGCGGCTAAACGGATTATTATTAAAAGATCAAAAAACAACACCGATATTTGGCTTAAGACCGAACTGTTTTACAGAAACGACGATCTTTCCAAACAATTTCAAACGTTGCTTAGACGTGAAAAGAAGCTTGCGACTCTATAGTTACCTCCCCTAGCGCTCTTAAACAAAATTAAAATAATTTAAAAAATCTTTAGTCTGTCGAAATTGTTAGTGGAACTATCAGGGGCAAATTGGAACAACGATTCTGTGTTAACATGGTTAAAGCCAATTTTCTCGGACAATCATGAACAAAATGACATTCCAAATGATCAAGATGATACTGTACAAGATAATGATACTGAGGAAGCTGACATACTATGCGATTGCAATAATGATGAAGGGGACCTTTTTGGCAATTAAAACGCGATTAGTTTTACGTTTGTTTTTATATGTTATTTTGTTCTTAAAAATTAATATATATATATATATATATATATATATATATATATATATATATATATATATATATATATATATATATATATATATATATATATTTACAACTTCTGCAAAAAAAATCAAATGTAACATAGGAAAGAATTGGAAAAAATTTAGTTCGAACCGAGAAGAAACTACTTATTCGATTAATTTAAAATTTTGTGCATACATTGTGATATAGAAATGGATTAGTCGAATTCAAGATGGAGAAACCAAACGACAGCCATATAAAATGTTTAAAAAATAGGTTTAAATAACGTTAGATAAATAGTATTTTAGTTATGCCGCGAAGAGGCAGACCGACAAACTAACGGAATTAAAAAGCAGGTTTTTTTGCATCTAGGAACCCTATAAACCTGGGAGGGTGATTTTTGGACGATAACAAAACTTCCTTTTTCCGGGGGAAGCATAAAATTTAATTACTTAGTTTACAGGATTTGTACAAAGTTATTACAAAATAGTTATGTGCACATATAAACTGTGTGATCTGTACCTAATTTATACGAGGGAAGTTACCACAAGAAAGTTATTAAATATCCTATGCATGTTAATTTAAGCTTATGTGCACCAGATTAGTTGGATGCAAGTTGCCAAAAACTTTATGTATGTAGGCTTTCAAAATGTGATCTGAAATTGCACACGAGGTATCAGGAGAAAATACGTTTCGTAACACAATGTTCCTTTTGGCCTTTGTTCGGTTGCGTTTTATTAATCCACTAGGCTAAATAGGGCTTTTCATTATCTAAATTCAACGAGAAATAAAACACGTGCGTGCATTAAATTAATAAATCCTGTTTTTAACATAAAAATAATATTTGTCCGAAAAAATCACAGGGATTGGAGGGCATTGTCATATTTTTCCTCTTTAATCATACCTTAAAATAATTCATTTGTGGGGAATGATTAAATCATTGACACCTAATGAAATACATTTCTGTTTTCCGTGTTATACATTACTAATTTTATAACAATGTTTTTTTAAAATAATGTATGGTTAACTGAACAAGATCATATATGGTATTTAACAGACGTGTATGTATGTTTATTTGTTACCACCTGCAAGCCAAACGCCTGGAACAATTTACATAGATAAAACATCAAAATATTCATTTGCATCAAGCGGTATTCTTAGCAATGTCCCATTTTAAAAATGGCTGTAGCAATGTCGTTTTATCCTACATGCGTACATAAAAAAATAAATATTATCATATCTCGTCGTGTTAGATTTAAGACGATTCTAAATATATATACATACTTAATTTTAGTATACAGGACGTGCCAAATAAAAGCAATTAATTGAAAAAGTTTAACCTCGTAGACTGCAAGGGGCTAAATTGATTCCCATGAAAAAAATCACACTCCCAGGTTTTTACAGATCATCACACTTCTGGGTCCTACATTCCGAAAAACATGTTTTCTCAATTCCGTCGGTCTGTCTATCTGTTCGAGGCATAGCAAAAATTAAGGGTACTTTGGGGATGAGCTGATAACATTTTGAATGTGAAAATTAAATATGGCGGCATAGTGAAAAGTTAAAAAAACTATTACTAAAAAACCACTTATCCAGTTTACCTTTTTTCAAGTATTACGTGGGAATCAACGGGTAACAATTTATTATGAATCCAAGATGGCGAGACAAAATGGCGGCCTAGTGAATTGGTCCCCTGCTAAAAAACATGTTTTCTCAATTACGTCGGTTTGTTTATCTGTCTGTCATTATAACTAATAAACTACTTACCCGGTCAATTTCAAATATACGGCAAACATTGAGGATCATATTGAGATGACCTGGTAACATTTTGTTGAAAATCCAATAGAGCGGAACAAAATGGCGACCTAGTGAAATGCTGAAAAAATTATTAGTAAAAAGCTACTTATCCAATTTACCTCAAAGGCCCCGCCATGGAGAATGGCTTTCAGTCAATTTTTCTGAAGATGTGATAGGTTGTACTTCTCGATCCCCTGATCAAAAGCTTTCATGGCTAAATCCTGCGGCTAGTTTCTGATATACAGGGTGAAGTTGGAATTTTGCATTTTCAATATTTTACGCAATTTTTATTTTTATTTTTATTTTAATTTTAAATACCTATAAATAGGTCAGTCACTTAGAATAATTTTGATTAAATGCTAATGCAAGTAAAAGTAAAAACAAACGTATACAGGGTCAAGCTGTATTCCAGGATCCAATCATTTTTCTTTCGTATTCGACTGTACCTAAAATATTAAAATACCAATTTTTACTTAAAGCTTTATTACAATAAAACAGACAGTTTGATTTTGCTAAGTTTGTGATATGTTTATCAAAATTAAATGTAAATTAAAGAATTTGATCGGACATTCTTATAAATAGCTGGCAGTACACTGGCCATGAATTTTAATGTATGTTTTATAACCTATTGCATTATCTGAAATTCTAAATCTAATCTGTTTATAGCTAGGATAATAGCTAGGATATTTAAATAGAAAGTGAAATTGACACATTTTAATTATTATCAAATGCATATTGTCAACAGATACAGCCTTAATAATATAATTGAAAATAAAATGATAAGTGTGTTTCATAGAATTCTAGAAAAACTATGCGATTACTGTTATGTCAGATTCCTCTGATTTTTCATAATTATTCCTTAATGACTGATACAATTCTATTAATAATATCGATTATATAATATAGTTATTACGTCATTAACAATAAAGAAAACTGTAAAATAGGTTTAGATTGTAACGAAAAAATTAAAACTTGGATGCCTACATCTATAACTTATTATTAATATTTAGGTATTACATATACATTGTGTTTCTTGAATGAGTTTACTTTTATTATTTGAACTAGTCTAGATAAAAATTTAAATTTGCAAACTTTAATACCAGATTAATGCTCCTTTGATGCATGTATATTTCGTGATTAAACATTTTAAGGAGGCGGCTAATATATCCTCAAATTATGGAGGCATCAACATTATAACATTGATATATGTTTCAAAACCTAAAAAAATATGGAGAATAGAAATTCTTAAAACTTGAGGTATTTAGTTCCTCATATGATTTTTAATTAATATTTTTTTTATGTGCTAATTATTATACTTTTTTATTTACAGGATATTTTTTCTTTATAAAACACCCCGTAGATATACATTTATATTTTTAATAGTATAATTTAGTCCACAATCTTATGAAACCCTGTATTATTTTATTCTTAATTAAATTATTAAAGCCACATTTAATGATAATATTTGTTCGATAATTAAAATGCGCCAATTTTAGTGAATATTTAAATATTCCAGCTATAAAGTGATGATCCTGATTTTCAGATAATATAATGCGTTACAAAACTTGTGTATTAAAATTAATGGCCAGTCTAATGTCAGCTATGTACAAAAACTTTCGCTATAGTTATTTAATTTTTATTTAAATTTGACAAACATGTCAATAATTCACCAAAATTTGACTCTTTTGAGTATAATGGAGCCCAATAAAAATTGGAATTTTAGTGTTGTAGGTGCAGCCGAATATGAAACAAAAATGTCCGAATTCTTAAATAGAGCTAGACCCTGTATAAGTGTATTATTTTTAATACATATCTTGGCTTCTAGTTAAATATTTAAATTAAAATATTTTAAGCGACTATCATATCTAAAGGAATATTGATTAATTGAAATTAAAAAAAATAAAAATTTTCATAAAATATAAAAAAATCAAAATTCCAAATTTGACTCCCTGTATGTAAAAACTAAAGGCAGGATTAAGTTGTGGCCATTTTGATTGTTTTGCCAGCTCTTGATCAGGAAGTCGAGAACTATAACATATAAAATTTTCAGAGAAATTCACTGAAAACCGTTTTCCACAAGAAATGTACGGGACCCTTTGCACAAAAATCGAGTGTTGCATAGCAATAAACTGACAAAATTTTGATACGAATTCAAATTGACAAAACAAAATGGCGACCTAATAAATTATTTAAAAAATCAGAATTAAATGTGAAATAGATATAAACTGATAACATTTTGGTGCGAATTCAACATGACGGGAACACACTAATTAAATTTTTAAAAAGCGGTGTAAACCAGTTACTTACTCAGAAGACTATTGGTGAAAATCCAATATGGTGCAACAAAATGGTTTCCAATAAAAATGTTTGAAAGAACAGTATATATATATATATATATATATATATATATATATATATATATATATATATATATATATATATATATATATATATATATATATATATATATATATATATATATATATATATATATATATATATACATATACATACAGGGTTAGTCAGATGTCTGGAAACCGTCAAATATCTCAAAAACCACTCAACCGATCTGAACCATATGTGGTGATTTATTTATTTTTTTCAAATTATATCAATATATTTTTTAAGCGTGATTTATTCCTCGTATTATCCTTAGTATAAGTCCAAAATTTCAAACTGTTATCGGGATCTGTTAAATGTTAAATATATTAAATGTTTTTAAAAATACAGGGACAACTTAGGAAAAGATGCTGAAAATGTTACAGCTTGACAATATCCTAAACGGTCAATAAATTCTCGAATAGTATTTTCGAACCATTCCGGGGGTATTCCTTCTATTTCAGCTCTAATCCTTCCTGTTAGATCCTCAAGGTTCTCGGGCTTCGTTTTGTACACCGTCTTTTTTACGTGACCCCAAAGGAAATAGTCAAGTGAATTTAAGTACAGTGACCTTGGAGGCCACTTAACAACCCCCCTTCGTCCAATTCAGCGTCCCGGAAACGTCGTGTTTAAATAATTTCTAACAACAACTGCGAAATGAGGCGGTGCCCCATCTTGTTGGAACCATACGTGGCCAAAACCATTAAGAAAGGTATTGTTTATTGCTCGAATAATTTGGTTTTCCAACAGCTGTAGATAAAGTATCCCATTCATATTTCCTTGAATGAAAAAGCGTTCAATAATGCAATTACCTAATATGCCAGCCGACACATTACATTTTTCGGGAAATTGCGTATGGACCTCCATCATCCAATATTGATAGTTTGCAGACCCATAACGACAATTATGCCGATTTATAAAACCGTTTAGGAATGCGCGATTTCCGGAAAAAGTCAATATGTGGGCTGACAGTCGCCTTTTTGGGCACTTCTTCATTTTAAGAAACGTGAATATATGAATATGATATATTAATTATCTACAGCTGTTGGAAAAGCAAATTATTCCAGCATTAAACGATATTTTTCCTAATGGTTTTGGCTACGTACGGTTCCAACATGATAGGGCTCCGCCGCATTTTGCAGTTGTTGTTAGAAATTGTTTAAACACGACGTTTCCGGGATGCTGAATTGGGCGAGGGGGGTTTGTTAAATGGCCTCCAAGGTCACCGGATTTAAATCCGCTCGACTTTTTCCTTGGGGGTCACGTAAAAAAGACGGTGTACAAAACGAAGTCCGAGAACCTTGAGGATCTAATGGGAAGGATTAGAGCTGAA
>JAUTXW010005407.1:1242500-1413027 GCA_030620095.1 Kuschelorhynchus macadamiae
GCTTGAAAAAATATGTATATTTTATAATGGCTTGATATGAGCCATAATTAACTGGTGTCTCCTCTGCGAAAGGGATGTCTACGATAGAGTTTTTGACTTTTGTTTGAAGGAACAGTAACGTTGTCATCAGCTTGTGATGTCGTGTTACTTTGTTTACATCGTCTCTTACTTAAATATCAAAAGTTTTTTCTCTTTCTTTGAAATGTAATTCCATTCGTGATAATGCGTCCGCTTTCTCCGTTGATACTAAATTTGCCTTTTTGAACTTTGAACCGATAACAAGTTCGGTATAGATGCCGGTTCTGCTTGTTCCTAAATGTGTCTCGTGATTTGCCAACTCGAATACAATTTACTCAACTCAACCACAATTTAGCCAACTGCTTCAAAACATTGGGGACCCTATCCGGATTGAGTTTTACACCTTTTGGAGAGACTAACTGTCTTAAATAGGCCACTTCTTTACTTTTTTTTAATTCGCACTTATTTAACTGAAATCTAAAATTTTACGTCTCTTTGATGGTTAAAGACTTGAGTTAATTTTTCAGTATGTTCCTGGAGTGAGTTAGAGAATACCATTATGTTGTCTTATATCCGGCACATTTTTTTGTAGTTATGCATGAAATGTTATCCACGGTGCGCTGAAACGTAGCGGGTGCATTTTTTAAACCGAAGGATGTGTATTTATGTCAATTTACTCGAATCCATTTGCTTAGTCTAAAGAGGTGAAGTATTATTATTTGCCAAGTTTCTCGAATATGTGAGATATATTAGCCATGAGATAGCGTTGATTCACAGACCTATTGTTCAGGAGTCTAAAATCGAGAAAATCACGCAATTTTTGTACACAAGAAGCGTCTTTCTTTTTTGGGACCACCCACATCGTTGATGATCAAGGAGAATTATATTTTGACTGGACATCTTATTAATTTGGGTTTCTACCTATTTTTTATGAATAAAAAGACACCGGCAAGACGTTTTGGTATAATTTGGTACCTCATCGGTGGTCCTAATATTAAGTTTTATTTTACTTGTAAATATAAGAGGGGAACTCATATTCTGATAAAAAAATATCCGAATATTCAAAACGCAATTTTAAAATAGAATTTTTTTCTACTGCATTTAAGTGGTTTGTCATAATTTGAGATGGGTCTAATTTTGGTTTTGGAGATTCATCAAAATTATTTAAGTTTATATTTTATATAGCTTTTCTACAAAATAATTCTTTTTCTAAAATCTAAGCTTATAAGCTCGCACATATTATTTAGAATAGATGTAATAGATTTCCGTTTCGTGATGTAGCTAGATATTCCGGGAATTCGCAGTTGTGAATTTTCTCCCACGGTATTATAATTTCACCATTTATAAATGTTTTTACCTCAAATATTTGTTCGATTCGCGGTGAAATCGTAATACATTTTAATTCACTTTTAATTTTATGAAATGACTCTACTATGTGGAGTAATCAAAAAGGCTCTATCAAAATTTAAACTGGCTTGATGTAATTTTAAGTTGTCAATCCCAACTAATCCGTCAAAGGCATTATGAAATTTGAATAAAAAAAATCGGATTAAAAGGTTTTGCTAGTTTAAAAATATTTGACCCTGATATTAAAATACTGTGTTTGTGGGCGAATTTTTGGAATACAGTGGACATCATAAATGGGTAATTTTCAAGCACTTAAAGGCTAAGTCAGGGTTAGTAAAAGATGTTGTTGACTCTGAGTCGATTAACAACATTAGATAATTTTGAGGAGATGTTATATAGGGAAGTTGCCGAAAAACTAACATATTTACAAATACAATTGGTTTTGTCAGGGTTGTTCGTTCTCCTTCGGAGGAAAATGAACATTTTCCACTTGTTACTCGATCATTGGTGTTAGTTTGGTATTGGTTTATTTATTATAATTGGGGTTTGGTTTAATAGGTATTGCTTGACTTGGAAAATTTGGACGAAATTGGTTATTGTGGTCTTTAATATCATACATGTATATTAAGTGATTGACCTGTCGAATTTGATTTTGAATTAAAACATTTAATTTGCGTAAACATAATTTACATGTTCGTCTTGGATTAATAATTGAATTACGTCAAACAGTGTTTTGGGTCTCATACATCTAACAGTGTTACTCAAATATTCTCTCAAACCCGATAAAAGCGATGTCAGTGCTAATTTGCTGTACAATTACCGCTTTACAGCAGCGGCATCATCTGCTTCATGCGCATCTACATAACTACATCGTAAATTTAATAACTCTAAACATTTACCACAAAATTGCTGGGTTGACTCGGTAGGTAATTACTTAAGCATTACTAAATCTCTTAAAAACTTTTACCGCGACTATCTGCAACATTTCTATAAAGTGTGACTTTTTGCCAAGTCAGTAGCGTATTTAAGAGGGGTTGGGGTTAACCCCCCCCCCTCAGAGCCAGTTTTATTTAAACTAAATTGAAACAAGTAATATCAAATAAGGATTTTTTTGTGTCATCCATTACTTACGTATATAAGACCAATCACGTGTAGCAAAAAAAACGAGGAGCTTTTTTTGGTTGTTAAAATTCTTTATTGCCGTCTTGCCCCTAGTCGAATCTCTGATCGCATTCTATGTCGCTATTCATGTCTATTCCGTTCTGAATATTTATTACTAAGCGAGCATTACTTGCCTAAAGAATATATATATATATATATATATATATATATATATATATATATATATATATATATATATATATATATATATATATATATATATATATATATATATATATATATATATATATATATATATATATATATATATATATATATATATATATATATATATATATATATATATATATATATATATATATATATATATATATATATATATATATATATATAATATATATATATATATATATATATATATATATATATATATATATACATACATATATATGCTGCTCCGTGGTAAATAGAGTATCAAGTCCAGCGAAGATTTCGGACGTTCTCTTGATAATCACAAATGTCGGTTTTGCTCCTGTTTGTGACTCTGGTATTGTTTTGTGCATTCATTTTGGCGCTAGTTGTACTCGTCTTTCAACTAGTTCAGTTGAGTAAGAAACACGTGTCCATGGCCAAATTCACACAAAATATATTGCAAAATCACATCATCACCCAGCACAAATTCAAGCTGTGGCAAATACTCTAATATCTAGATACGTGCGACTAACTGAAACACAGACGAGACAAAACGAACTTAAGGTAATATCTAGTGCTTTAAAGAAAAATGGCTACACAAATCGCACCATAGAGAAAGCTATTAATGCACAAGTTTCCCGAACAACAAACAACAAAAAATATGAACCGGGAAAGCAACGAGTAGTCTTACCATATGTAAAAGGCACAACAGACAGAATCGGAAGAATTCTGAGGAAACACAACATACAAACAATACACAAGCCACAAACAACTATAGGTAAACTACTCGGAAACCCAAAAGATAAAATCAAACTGGAAAACCATGGAGTGTACAGTATTCCGTGCCAGGACTGTGAAAAGTTGTACGTAGGGCAAACTAACAGGCGAATATCAGCAAGAATGGAAGAGCATAAACTCAGCATCAGAAATAAACAAACAACCTCAGCTTTATTCCTACATCATCAGGAAACCGGCCATAAAATAAATTTCGATGGGTGTAGGGAGATTGCCAATATAGAACATTATAAGACCAGAATAATCCGAGAAGCCATAGAAATTGAAAAGCAAGGTGATTTAAATAAAAGGGACGAATCATTAAAACTACCAACAGTATGGAAGACAATAATAGACAAATCTAAAATCGCAAAAACTCAAGCGCAATTGGCGCAACAACAACAGCACCATCCGGAAAACATAAACGACCAACGCCTGCGCAGATATAACCTTCGGCCCCGAGTGGGGGTATAAAAGGAAGCGTCGCAGTCACCAACACTTCAGTCTCTATTCGGACGCGAGAAAGAAAGTTTCGAAAATGCCAAATGTGATTTTGGCGAAACGTCAGCAAAACTGTTCTTTTCAGAACGACAGTAGTGAACGGATGTATACCCGGAATGAAAACACATTGTATTTTTCCATCCGTGAAGGAGTAAAAATCAACATATATATATATATATATATATATATGTATGTATATATTTGTGTGTTTTCATTCATTTTCATATATATATATATATATATATATATATATATATATATATATATATATATGTTGATTTTTACTCCTTCACGGATGAAAAAATACAATGTGTTTTCATTCCGGGTGTACATCCGTTCACTACTGTCGTTCTGAAAAGAACAGTTTTGCTGACGTTTCGCCAAAATCACATTTGGCATTTTCGAAGCTTTCTTTCTCGCGTCCGAATAGAGACTTCAGAGTCAATATATATATATATATATATTAATTGGACTTCTTTCTTGGGTATAGGTTTATTTGTAAAATCAAACAGTGGGATTAATTTGACGTTTCGCCTATCGTAGTAGGCTCTCTCAAAAATTGCTCATTCCTTTATTTTTTTTTTGGTGTATAAGGCTTTCCTTTCCTATCTACAATTAATTTAAAAAACATTTAGTGATCTAATTATACAAGACATTTAAAATTTTTTCTAAAACTAATTTAAAACTTTATACAATTGACAAATAATTATTACAAAATTAATAAAATAAGATTACATACCTCGAAAAATGCATGTTGTTATTTATTTATATTTGATGATAGGTAGTTAGTTAGCCAGGCAACTCATGGCACAGTTTTAGGTAAAAAGGTGTTCTTATCGTAGTACGTTTTTTTGAGGAATTTAAAGATAATTTTTTTTGGCTATTTTTTAATTTAAACCTTAGAGTAGAATCAGACATTCACAATTATATACTACATTTTAAAAATAACGGCTTAAACGAAGTTAAACAACTATACTAAATTATCAAATTGTGGTATATATGACTTAAATTTTTTATGTCTTGTTTGTCATTTACTGCATTTTTTTCTTTTTTTATGTGAATCATTTCTTTGATAATTAATTTTTGATACCGGTTATCTTTGTCAATGATTTTGGTTTCAGAAAAATTAAATTCGTGTTTTGTGTTTTTTTCATGTTTATGTAATGCAGTGGATGCATTCTTTGTATACTTGATATGACGTTCCTTCAAGAAATTGAAACAACTTATGGATTTTTATGTGCGGATATACTTAAAGAAATATCTACCACAAACACGAAATTAGCAAAGCAAAAAAATAGAAGAATTTTCCTATTAAGAAGCAAACACACAGGCGTCTCGCCAACTTTTTTAAATTTCAATGTTTCCCACATTGTGTTCACAGGTACGTACCTCGAAAATAAATTTGATGGTATTATAAATAGCACAAAGGTAAAAATTTTAAATCTATGTATAACTGAAACAACGAAAGTTATAAATAAATTAAATAACCACCTTCAACAAAAAATTAACGTAGTTAAATCAATAATTCCAATTGAGGTTTTTAATAAATTCATGAGTTTTGAAAATATTAAATATGAAAAATTATTCAATTCTATTAAACAAAAAAATAAAAAAAAAACTTTCTAAATTAATATCTGTCACTGAAAAAAATGACATACAAATAAATACATCCTCATGGTTAGACAACATCTCTAACACAGATATTCCTAACGATGTCGCAGAAGTTCTTGCTTTAGGCGAAAACTTCTCGCTTCCTGTACAGAACGAAAAAAACTTACCTTTAACAGAATATATATCCTGCGTAGAATCAGCTATACAAGATAAACCAAATGAAATAAAAGATAGTATAAGGTCAGACGTAGTAAACATAATTACCAATCATAAAATAAAAATTAAACATAAAAAAAATAAAATTACCAATTTTCAAAAACGAATACAGAAACAACATAATAAAACAAAGCAATTCATTAAAGATAATCCTCAGATAACCATACTTAAACCAGATAAATGCAGTAAAACTGTTATAATGAATACGACTGATTATGACACAAAAATGAATCAGCTCTTAAAAGATACCAGTATTTATAAACTTTTAAAGAATGACCCAACTAACATCTTTCAAAACAAAAATAATACTTTTGTAAAAAAACTTTTATACAAAAATCTATTAACTGACGCGGAAGCTAAAAATTTGTTAATTCATAATGCAGTCACACCTAAAATATATGGCCTACCCAAATTGCATAAAGCTAACATTCCCCTCAGGCCTATAGTTTCATGTATTCAATCTCCTTTCTACAAGCTCTCAAAGTATTTGTCAAAATGTTTGTCAAATATCACAGGTAAAAACACTTATTACATAAAAGACTCATTTACATTTAAACATTTTCTAGATACATTAACAATACCACCTAATTCAAAGTTAATATCACTAGATGTAATTTCTTTGTATACAAATATACCAAATGAACTCATAGTTAGTGCTATAAAAGGCAAATGGAATATTTTAAAAAATTTTACAACTCTAACTTAACCTGAATTCTTAGAAACCTTACATCTTATAATGTCAAATAATTATTTTCAATACAAAAACCAATTTTATCAACAACTTGATGGATGTGCTATGGGCTCACCTATTTCCTCTACAATCGCACAATTAGTTATGGAATACCTAGAAGAAGAAGTTATCGAAAAATTGAATTTTAATATTACTTTTTTTTAAGAGATATGTGGATGATTGTTTAGCATCAGTACCAGAAAATAAAATAGAAGAACTAGTTTTCGCATTCAATAATTTTCACCCGAAACTTCAGTTCACTCTTGAAGTTGAAACAGAAAACAAAATAAATTTTCTCGACCTTACTATAATAAGACAAAAAGAAAATAATTTAAAAACTAAATGGTTTACAAAAGAAACTTGGTCTGGACGATATCTTAATTTCAATTCCCACCATCCATACAAACAAAAAAGAAGTGTTGTGATTGGTCTAGTTGACCGTGCCATATCTTTAACGTCACCAGAATATCGTCCTGAAGCCCTTAATAAAGTTAAAGAGACCTTAAATACAAATCATTTCCCAGAAAAACTAATACAAAAAATTATCAAACAAAGGACGTACGTATATTATAACAATAACGAAAACGTAGGACAAGATAATACGCAAAAAACATATATTGCAATGCCATACACATCTCAATTATCTGAAAAATTAAAACATATCTTAGGAAAATATATCATAATTGTGTGTCATAAAGCCCAGAACCTGATAGGCTCCCTATTTACAAAATTAAAAACTAAAAAAAAACTAAAATTCCTAAAAATAAAAAATCCAATCTCGTATATGAAATTCCTTGTTTAAACTGCCCTATGAAATATATTGGTATGGCAACCCAACTTTTAGAAAATAGAATAAAAGGGCATAAGTATACAAAGAATGCATCCACTGCATTACATAAACATGAAAAAAACACAAAACACGAATTTAATTTTTCTGAAACCAAAATCATTGATAAAGATAACCGGTATCAAAAATTAATTATCAAAGAAATGATTCACATAAAAAAAGAAAAAAATGCAGTAAATGACAAACAAGACATAAAAAATTTAAGTCATATATACCACAATTTGATAATTTAGTATAGTTGTTTAACTTCGTTTAAGCCGTTATTTTTAAAATGTAGTATATAATTGTGAATATCTGAAGGTTTAAATTAAAAAATAGCCAAAAAAAATTATCTTTAAATTCCTCAAAAAAACGTACTACGATAAGAACACCTTTTTACCTAAAACTGTGCCATGAGTTGCCTGGCTAACTAACTACCTATCATCAAATATAAATAAATAACAACATGCATTTTTCGAGGTATGTAATCTTATTTTATTAATTTTGTAATAATTATTTGTCAATTGTATAAAGTTTTAAATTAGTTTTAGAAAAAATTTTAAATGTCTTGTATAATTAGATCACTAAATGTTTTTTAAATTAATTGTAGATAGGAAAGGAAAGCCTTATACACCAAAAAAAGAAAATAAAGGAATGAGCAATTTTTGAGAAAGCCTACTACGATAGGCGAAACGTCAAATTAATCCCACTGTTTGATTTTACAAATAAACCTATACCCAAGAAAAAAGTCCAATTAATATATACCGGGTTTAAGAAACAAATTGAATAATATATATATATATATATATATATATATATATATATATATATATATTGAAAGTTATTTGGATTTGATGTACCTAAATATCGACTCAAGTCAGATGAGTTTCTTTAAAATGTTGGATTGTACTTCAAATATTCTGCTTTGAATGCCATTTGTAAATTATTATTTTTTGAATTTACTTAAATATTATTTATTGTACTATTATGTAAATTTGAATCAAGACTTTCAGTCTTAGCTCGGCAGCTAAAATAAGTACTTAGATACTTTTGTTCCAGAAATAAAATATATTCGTGGAATTGACCAGTGGCGTCTGTACGAACTTTGATTTCATAACTTTTATGAAAATTATGTTACGTCACTGACTGTTTTTCATAAATCACTACCCTATTTGCAGCAAAAAACGCCTCATTTTTTGATACGGGAAGTGGTTTTAGGTTTTATATGTCACTTTAAAGTTGAATCAAAAATGTCGTTGGTGCACTTGATGTGTCCTGCAGTTTATTAACAACTAAAAATTTTAATCTTGTTCTGATTTTATTTATATTATTACTTAAACCGAGTTTGAGGTAAAAATGATATATTAAATGAAAAAATGTTGATAATTGTTTTATAAATTTAAATAAAATAAATTATTCTCATAATGAGATTATTTTATGTAAAGAAACTAAAACCAGATTCATGCTTAACCGCCTCTCCTATCGAAAAAAAAGTGGTCTTTTATGTTGTAAAAAAAATTTAAAAAGTTGTAATATTAGTGACGTAGCATAATTTTCGTGAAAAAAAATATTGGAAAAAATCTGTACGGACGGCACTGGTCAATTTCAAAAATTTACTTTAGCAACCATGTTTTATAAAAACGTATCAACGCGTTTACAAATTATTTATAAAATATTGTTTTTTTTTTAATTTTCATAGTAAATTAACTTCAATAATAACCTCCCGAAGTTTTTAATTCCGGGGGCACATCCGTTCACTGCTGTCGTTCTGAACAGTCTTTATTCGGGCGCGAGAAAGAAAGCTTCGAAAATGCCGAATGTGATTTTGGCAAAACGTCTGCAAAACTTTCAGAACGACAGTAGTGAACGGATGTACGCCCGGAATGAAAACACATTGTATTTTGTCCATCTGTGAAGGACTAAGGAGAAAAGTATTAACGCGGCAAGAACTATTATAGTAGAAAAACGAAATTTTTTGGGACGATCGCTAAGGCACATTTAAATTTGGCCAACTATAAACACGTGTTTCTGATTTAAGGTCTTCATCATCTTCTCATCTACTTGAATCTTCAGAAGATTCAAGTAGATGAGAGATGAGTACAACTAGCGCCAAAACTTAATACAACAAAACCACACCAGACTCACCAACAGGAGCAAAACTGACATTTGTGGTTACCAAGAGAAAATCCGAAATCTTCGCCTGACTTGATAATCTATTACCACGGAGCAGCACATAGCCACCTGTGACGAAACTTATGACCCAAGAGTTATTAAATCTAATCGTGGAACCACAGGGTTCCATAATAGATCCCTTACTCTTTGCTATTTTACCATATTAATTTTATGTCTTGTTTATAATATCTCGCTGCGTATTTTTACGCGGATGATACGCTTTGCTCTTTCTCACCTGGGGATGACCTGCGACAGAAACATTGATAATAATAATTTAAATAATTTACCTCAATATTCAGAACGTCACAGATTGCGAATTAACCCCGATAAATCATCATTTATGGTTTTTGAAAATATAAAGATGACTTAAAAAATAACATTAATATAACTATGGTACAACACTGCAATGTACTGAATCTGCCAAAAATTTGGGTATTGAAACTGACACGAATTTGCGGTTTAAACATCAAATAGGTTATTGTTTACAAAAAGCATAAATTTCCTTAAAGATGCTTTATCCACATCGTCGCCTTTTAAAAGAAAATCTAAAAATTAAGCTGACTCATGCCCTTGTCTTAAGCTACTTTAATTACTGTGATGTTTTATATGGACCTTGCTTGGAGAACATTAATAAAAATTGAAAATGTAAAAATAAACTAATTAAGTTTAAATTTATGGTTCAGAGGTCATATTTCTCCACCGTCTCATAAAACTGAATTTTTCAAAAGAAGTTTTTCTTATGATGTATACAAATTCTGTAACAGTAACCGATTTCACTTAAAAGTCGTAAACTTGCAACGCAAAAAGGACAAAAAAATCTTTTAATGAGTAATTAATTTTTTTTTTTCACTTTCTTGTCTGCTGTCTTATTACTATTTTTTTAGACATGGCATTTAGTTCACTTCGCGATCATCAATATTAACATGTATTGCAAACTGCGTAATTCTGTAGAGGCTGAACTTTTTTAATTGCTTTCAGCTTTTAAATTGCTTTCAGCTTCTAATTTGCATTTTTTAATGATTATTTTAGGTATATGTGCATCTTGTTATATGTTATATGAATGCAAAATAGAATGTATTATTATTATTATTGTTTTCACTCCTTAGCAGGAGGCTTGCGCTCGTATTCCTGGGTAGCTTTACCAACGGTTTATTATTCGCGGGCCAAAACTCTTCGAATTCTGCTACATGTTGACAGGAGCACCGCTTTCTGCGCTTGGCCAATTATAGATGTAATGGCATCTATACAATTTGCTTTCAGGGTCATTGGCAGATGGTTGTCTACCAGTCCGGAGGATATGATAACGGGCAGCAGTTAAACTGACTCCAGTTGGTATATATTTTTCACCTCGAAGGCCAGGTCTTGGTACTTGTTTATCTTTTGGTTTGTTATTATTATTATTATTATTATCGAAATTGATAATCAATTTCTCAACAAATGTTGGGTTCCAAGCCCATCCCGGAGTGGGCTAGTTTCTATTAGTTCTATGTGTTGTCCTGTAATAATTTTCTCACTATGTGTCAAAGACTGCCTTCTGGATGTCGATGAAGGTGTTTGTATGAGTCTTATGATTTTCAAGTTCTGTTCTAATGTTTTTGGAACTAGTCCAGTTGATGATACGAAGATCGGTAACACATGAATGTTATTCAGTCGCCACATCTGCTGTATCTCGATGGCCAGCTCCGCTTATTTGGCTTTTTCTCTTGATATTTATCCAACACGTTGTTATTTTTGGATACAGCGACATTTACCAAATAAGCTGTCTTTGTTTCCTTATTTAACAGTACAATATCAGGCCGATTATTCGTCACCCGTCTGTCGGTGATAATTCCCGGTCGTAGTACAGTTTGAAAACATTATTTTCAAGCACTGAACTTGGTTGGTATTTATAATAGGGCACTAAAGTGTTCAGGAGCCCGTATTTATTTGCAAGCTTCTGGTGTATGATGTTACACACCTAATTATGTCGCTGTAGATAGTCGTTGTTTGCTAGGCAAGTGCAGTCAGATATTATATGCTGTATAGTCTGATCTCTCGCTACATTTTCGACACTTATCGGATTCAACAGACCGGTCTTTGACGATGAATTTCGTGTGTTATTAACTTGGTCCTGTGTTGCCATCACAAATCCTTTTGTCTCTGGGAATAGTTGTCCATCCTTCAGCTACCTGTTAGATGCTTCCTTATCTATGTGTGGCTGAGACAAGTCACTGTGATGTCGGCCGTGCAGTGCCATTTGAGCCCACTGGTCTTGTTTGTCGGGGCCTGAAAGTGACTTTATATGATGTTGTCATTTGCAAGATTGAGTGGAGAGTACAAGTTGTCACTTAAGGGCACTAGACGGTGGAGGCTTGATGTTTGTGCCTTGGTGAACAAATATCTCAATTTTGCAGCTGTTGGGAGTGCGAATTGGTCAAGCCAACAAGGGATCTTCCACCTTCTCTTCATGGTAAAGTCATTCGGAGAGCTGATGACTTTGGGTGGTGTGACTTGTACTTGGTCATCATTAGGCGAGTAGTTCGTTGTAGTTCCTCTAGCTCCGTGTTAGTCCATTTCAAGATTCCGAAACTGAAGGTCAGCATAGGTGTTAACTGCTGTAATGAGATTTGCGGCGTTCAATTATGTCTTCAGAAGAGCTTGCACTCTTTGAACATACTTATCTTTCATCTTGGTCTTTCCTTGCTTATCTTGGAGCAGTCTAGCTTATTGGAATCCTAGGTATTTGTAGGTCTCTCCTTGGTTCATCGCTTGAACTATTTCTCCATTGGGTAGGGCTACATCACCATTAATGACTTTGCCTTTTTCGCTGTTTAAGGCTTTATATTTTTCCATTCCAAATTCCATATGAAGGTCTTTTGAGAAGGTGTATGTCATGTCAATAAGCTTTTTTAGTTGGTTATGGTTTCCACCATAGAGCTTAATATCTTCCATATACAGAAGGTGGGAGATGGTTTGGGAATTGTCTCTGTTGGTTTTGATGTTGAAGCCATGTCCTGTATTGTTGAGCAACGTGGAGAGGGGGTTCATCGCTAAGCAGAACCAAAGTGGAGTTAACGAGTCTCCTTGGTAAATACCCCTATTGATGTGTATCTCATCGGTGGTAAGAGATTGATCGCCATTGTAGATCATCAGGTTCGTGCTCCACTAGTGCTTGATAGTTGCCAGGAAATTGATGATCGCAGGGTGAATTTTGTATATTCCTAGTACGTCTATGAGCAAGGAATGTGGTACACTGTCAAATGCCTTTTTATTTATGTTTACTTATTAAAAGGCCAATTTATTACACAATTACTTTTACTTACTTAGATTTTAAATATTATCTTCTCGTTTCTGCGACGAGGCCTAACTGGACTGGAACTAAAATTTAACGTGGATTCCAAACCACCGTCCTAGGGCATTCTTTCGATCCCTGGCTCTCATCGAACTCTAGAATTATAGCGCAACTTTTCGTCTTCATCAAGTGATCTGCCCGAATTGCCCCAACCTGCTCACTAACTATGTAGTGGGCGCATGATAGAGATACCTTTTTGCTGTTGCCTGTACCGCTCGGTATAAAAGTTTTATGCAAGTTGAGGATAGATTCCACGACCTGGGCATCCGTGGCCGAAAATCCCACCACTGAGCCAAGGCTGCTTCTACTTTATCGAATTCATTCACATATTTATAGTTTCAAATTATTTCTAGAATAATATTTCATAATTTATATAAAGAATTATATAAACCAAAAGACTATATTACATAAAACTCCATAACATAAATATATCTTAAAAGATGCCTTATAAGCAACACGCAATCTCAATTTTTCCTTGTACGAACACAAAATAAAGTTACAAATATCAATATGACAGCTTGATTTGCCAGTTGCAACCTTTAAAAGCTGCTCGAGTTATTTTTCAGTAAATAGCACATAAAGGAAAATCAGTCAAAATAAAAAATGTTGCATTTCTCTGGAAAGCTCGGCGAATAAAAATAAAATAAATATGAAAATGTAACAGAACACGAGTCTCTAGTTTTGATTTTATTTCTTTCACTTAGAGTCTGTAAAATACTAGTCATTCCTAGTTTTATTAAGTGCCTCTGCAGACAATCTAAACAAAATAATAACTAATAAAACTAGGTGGTGGAAAATTTCAGACTATACTTTCGCTGGTATTTGCTCTAATAAGGCATATTTCTTTCTAATTAGTAAAATAATTTAGAACAAGCCTTGGTGAATTTCAAAATCGGTAAACTTTTACCCATTTTATTAGACCACTATTCACAGACAACACATTTCATGAACCCATATAGTTGTTTAGTAATACATTAAAAAAAACCGGTAAATTTCCTTTACCCGCAAAGTCCCTCGTTATGAACCTTTCCTCTTAATAAGAATAGAGAAGTGTGAACCAATTTAGTTCGGTACATAGTAATTTAGTAACACATATATCTTTTCAAATATGTTTATTGGGCGCCATTTTGTTCCATCATATTGGATCCCTACCAATATTTTACTTGACTTTTGGGCATAATTTAAAATACATACAATAAGTAGTTTTTACATTGACACATACCGCCATTTTGTTACGTCATATTGAATTCGTACCAGTTTATCCCATTTTCGCATTTAATTTTGCTGCAAAATTTAAAGTCAGTGGAACAAGATTTTTTTGATTTTCTAAAAAATTTATTTGGTTGCCATTTTATTCCGCCCTCTTAAATTCGTACCACAACTTAACCAATTTATTTCTATATCACACTTAATTCTTGCACAAAAATTTAAATTAATTTAATAAATAACATTTTCATGCTGATTTTTAAATTATTTTATTAGGCCGTATTTTGTTTTACTATCTTGGATTAATATCAAAATGTTATCAGTTTATTCCTATGTAATACTTGATATTTGATATTTGTGCAAAATTTGAGGTAAATTGGGTAAATAATAATAATAATTTTTTTAACTTTCTAAATGGTTTTCCTTAACGATCCTCTTGTTGTTAGCAATCCAGTAAAAAAACAAAAGTCTTCTTAAATTGTTGAAGTTTCGCAACTTTATTGTTACATCCTCAGGACACACATATATTCCATAACCTGCGTGAAACTCATATTATCAGTTTTTACCTACTCCGTTGGTCCGCAGATATTTTCATTATATTAGTTTCTATATGGTTTTCATTAACAATCCTCTTGTTATGTTAGAGTGGTTTATTATTTGGGGTTAGGATCCAGAAGAAAAAAAGGCGTTTTTTTAAATTGTCGATGTTTCGCGACTTTATTGTTGCATGCTTAGGACGCATATATTTCCAGACAAAAAATAATATTCAACTATAAAATAACATCAAAAAGATCCTTAACGAAAATTATTTAGAAACATAATATCAGGGAAATATCCACGAACCAACGAAATATAAATCTATATACGTGTATATAATCATTTAGGAACTTAGTATCTGGAAAACATCTGCGGGCCAACGCAGTAGGTAAAGACTGATAATATGGGTTTCATGCAGGATAAAGAATCTATATATGTGTACTGAGGATGCAACAATACAGTTGCGAAATGTCGACTATTTAATAACCAAATTTTATTTTTTTACTGGATCCTAACCCCAAATAATACACCACTCTAAGATAACGATAAGAGGATTGTTAACGAAAACCATTTAGAAACTTAATATCTTGGAAATATATGCGGAACAACGGAGTAGGTAAAGACTGATAGTATGGGTTTCATGCAAGATATAAGATCTATATAAGTGTCGAAACGTCGACAATTTAAAAAAAGATATGTTTTTTTTTCTGGATCTTAACCCCAAATAATACACCACTCTAACCATTTTTTTTTTAACATTTTTCCACCATATTGGGTTTTTACCAAAATATTACCAGGACATCACCATATGACCCTTAATGTTTGGTCAAAATTTGAAGTAGTATTTAAGCTATGTCGCAAACTCGACAGACAGACAGACGGACCGATGGAATTGATAAAACATATTTTTTGGCATCTAGGGATGCAATAACGTGAAGATAGGTAAATCCTGAAAAGGTGATTTTTTCACGAATTCAAAAATTTTACTTGGCCGCCATTGTGTTCCGCCATCTTAAATTAGTATCCTAGTTCTACTAGTTGATCTGTATACTACAATTAGTTATGGCACACAATTTGAAATCAATCCATTAAGTAGTTTTTCAGGCTGAATTTTTAAATATTTTTTTATACCCACATTTTGTTCCGCAATCTTTGATTCGTACCAAAATTTTACCAGTTAATTCCAACATAATACTTGATGTTTATACAAAATTTGAAATAAATTGGATAAGTAGTTTTTTATAATATTTTTTTTAGCATTTAACTAGGCCGCCATTTTGTTTTGCCGTACTGATATATGATTGTTTAGTTTTGGTCAAAATTTGAAGTCAATCGGGTGAGTCTTTAAGCTATGCCACGAACTGACAGACAGACAGACCGACTGACCGACGGAATTGATAAAACATATTTTTTGGCATCTAGAGACGCTAAAACGTAAAGATGTGTAAAACCTGAGAAGATGATATTTTATTTGGCCGCCATTTTGTTCGGCCATCTTAAATTAGTACCACAATTTTAGTAATTGATCACTATACCACAATTAGTTATGGCACACAATTTGAAATCAAACCATTAAACGCTTCTTCAGGCTGAATTTTTTAGCTACGCCGCGAACAGAGAGATAGACAGACAGACCGACGGAATTCAGAAAACATGTTTTTCGTCATCTAGGGATTCTGAAACGCAAAGATCTGAAAAATCTCGGAGGGTGATTTTTTCACGATTACAATACTTCCCTTCTACGAGGGAAGTAAAAATCCAGACTGCTGGAATTTTTCATTTTACGGCAGAACGGTTTAAAAATGCATGTTACATATAAAGATATTGTTTGTAAAGACCTATTTTGTAATATTTTCTATAGAAATTAATTAATGAAGCCTATGATTTTTCGAATGTATCAACAAGGCAATGATGGTTATTTCTCAATATATTCCAAAATTTGTTCTCGTCACAAACATGACTATATAGGTACTTTAAAATATTTGTAAACGTGTTCCTCTTTTCTCAGGAATTCAGCAAGTAGGGAAACCAAATGTCTAAAAACATTCGAAGTCGACTTTGAAAAGTAAACATAAAATCATGTATTAAGTGAGAGCTTAATAATATTACCCACATATATATACCATGGCTCTTTTAAAGGATTTGTTAAATTGAGAATAAAGTGGTTTATGTGGACCGCCTAATTGCCCTCTTGTACGGGACTCTAATGCCAACGAGTTATATATGCTTTTCAGTGGTAATACATTGCATATGTATGCGGACTAACTCCTTTTGTTTAAAAGAAATAAAAGAAAAAATTAATACTCCCTACAACATATAGAGCCTTTCAATTCTTTTCGAGCACGAAATGCGAAGTAATGCCCGTAATTAAGCCAACACTTTAGTGTTTTCGTTTATTTATTTAATATATTTATTAAAAGTTTTTACATGAACACGACAGTCTTGTTCTGTAGATATGAAAAGAAAACTTTTTCTTTTTATGAAATAAAAGTTTTTCTTTTGGCCGCAGTTAACAAACAGGGCAAGTAGAACTATAAACACCATTTCATGCCTCTCTTAAGAAGTGGCAAGAAAAGAATATACACTTTTGGTTTAGTATTAAAAGATAAATATAGTATTCCTTATTTAGTTTACATGTTGGTTAAATAGAGAATAGAAGCAATCGCAACTGAATGTGTATCAAAATCTTACCAGTTCATTTCTTGTCACCCTTGATTCTTATACAAAACACCCGCACAATTCTTACGGGAAATGCAGACAAGTTCTAAAAATTTGATATGTCGCAGTACTCGCCTCCTGATCGAATGCTTTCATAAACACAACTCAGTCCTACAACTAGTTTGCAATATACAAGCTGTCAAAATTGTTTTGTGTTTCTCATATTTTATGCAAAACTTTATTTTTATTTTCTTAGATACTTAATACCATCAAACAAGTCAAAAAAATGCAACTTCTACTAACAGCTGATGTAGTAAACACACTTTTAGTTATAGTGAATACAACCCAACCGAAAATGTTAGTACAGTTAAAAATTACTGTAAAATGGTAAACGTGGAGGCCTGGAAAAACCTCGGAGGATGGTTGACAAAAGTAAACTTTTTTTAATAAAAATCAAATTTACAAACTATATGTGTAACTATAAAAAATATTTATATTGAAAACAAAATTTAATGCTATTATTATTTGTTTTGATGTAGAGTTATATATATTTGGCCCCTATTTTGTTCCACCATCTTGCATTCGTGCTATAACTTTACCAGTTTTTCTCTACATCACATTTAATGCGTGCACAAAATTTGAAATGAATCTAATAAGTAATAAGGCCTATTTTTTAAATATTTGATTAGGCCGCCATTTTGTTTTGCTATCTTATATTCATACCAAAATGTTACTAGTTCATTTCTATGTAACACTTGATTTTTGTGCAAAATTTGAGGAAATGGGATGATTAGTTTTTTTGTCATATTTTTTTTAACGTTTCATTAGGCCGCCATCTTGTTCCGACAAATTAGATTTTTACCAAAATATTACCAGGTCATCCCCATATGACCCTTAATTTTTACAAAAATCTGAAGTCAATCTGATGAGTGGTTTTTAAGCTATGGCGTAAACAGACAGATAGGCAGACAAACTGACAGACAGGCAGACAAACTGACAGACGGACCAACAGAATTAATAAAACATATTTTTTGGCATCTAGGGACGCTAAAAACTGAAAATATGTAAAACTGGATGGGTGATTTTTTTCACGATTAAAATAATTTATTTGGCCGCCATCTTGAATTAGCACCACAGTTTTACTGGTTCATCTCTATACCACAATTAGTTATGACACACAATTTAAAATCGGTGCATTAAGTGGTTTCAGGCTGAATTTTTAAATATTTTATTAAGCCGCCATTTTGTTCCGTTATCAGGGATTCGTACCAAAATTTGATCAGTTAATTTCTACATAATACTTGATTTTTTTACAAAGTTTGACATAAATTGAATAAGTAGTTTTTTAGTAATATTTTTTTTAACATTTCACTAAGCCGCCATTTTGTTTTGCCATATTGGATTTATACCAAAATGTTACCAGGACATCCCCATACGACCCTTAATTTTTGACCAAAATTTCAGTCAATCGGGTGGGGAGTTTTTTAGCTATGCCGCGAACAGACAAACCGACAGACCGCCAAACAGGCAGACAGACAGATCGACGGAATTGAGAAAATTTTTTTTTCCACATCTATCTTCATTTTGTTACTAGAATCTTTATTTATAAATGCTAATTAGATAAAAAAACTTAATTGGCCTAAAAATTTTAATACAATCAAACCAATTAAATGAGTTTCCCTATTCCTGTTTCTTAGTTTTGTAATTTACCCTTTTTCACCAGAATTTGCGTTTGAGACATAAAATTTAACATTCCCATAAAGCAAAACGACCTTTTACTTCTATTCAAATTCAGTATAATAAAACAAGGATAATTTGTTTAACTGTATAAGTTGCGTTCTCAGGCACAAACAAATCAAGAAATAATCAAACTGAGGAAAATGCAAATCCGTTATTCAAAGTTTTTAATGTTTAAGGGTTAACGGCCTTAAACTTCTTTATTGCAATACCCACTGTTTTAAAGTTTTATTATTGAAATGCTCTAGTTTCTCAAGAAATGTGTTTTTCACCTTTTATTAAACGAAAACAAATTTAAATGCAGATTTAAAAAATCATTAATACTTATTGTTTTAAATAGGTTGACAGGTTTGTATACTGGTGCAAAAGAAAGCGTTGTTTGTTTCTTAGTTACATATTTTTTATAAGTTTCGCGAAACTTGTAACTGAAACGGGCTACACGAAACAATATTTCTATTTCAAAACGTGCTAGTGAAACCTGTTGCTTATAGTTTTCTCTGAATAATAGTAATATGATCAATATGATGATATATTTCTGATGATGATAGAAAGTAATAAAAAAAGATTAGAAAAATAAGTTTTTACTAGCAAAAAAAATTATGTACGTAAATTAAAAGCCATATATGATGTAGAAAAGAGTTATTGCACTGACTGTTTCAAAATTGAAATAAGAAAACTAATCCAATAAAAAAAACAGTAAAATTTTTTAAATTCGTGTTTATTTATTTGTAAAAGTTAAAAATGAAAATAAGTAAACTAGTAAAAAGAAAGAAAGCTAAAATAAAATACAATAAAAAACAGTATAAAAATAAAAACGAAAATGTAAAAATTAAAAAACTAAAAATAATAAAAATAAAAAAGTTTCAACATAATAAAGCCGAATTTAATAAACCGTTGAAAATTTAATAAGAAAATTTTAAACGACTGAAGTTTTTTTTTGATTATATTATTATTTTTAGATTTTTTAGTTCTATTATTTTTACATTTTTATTGTTGTTTTTAAACTTATTGTAGTCTCTCTGCGATCCTCGGTCTACCTCCTTTTTGACGAATGTTTACTTTTTATTTTTCACGCCAATAATGTTTTATACCCAGTAAAAAGCAAATCCTGGTTCTTGGGATTAAACAAATGCCAAAATGGAATCCATTACCGACGGTAGCTGGTGTATAAAACAGAAACCGAAGCAAAAACTTTAGTACCACCTACGTCGATATATATATATATATATATATATATATATATATATATATATATATATATATATATATATATATATATATATATATATATATATATATATAGCGAGAGGGTGGGTAGTTGTGACTAACTAGTTAGAACAAAACGTGCTAAATCTAGTGGGGCTGTATTCAAAGAGAGGGGACCTTAGATTAAAACACTTTGTTGCTTTGCCAAGCTTTCGGCAACTGTTTATTGCCTTCCTCAAGACAGCCTAAAAATTGTTATTATTTTGTATTAACATTTATTTTAAAAAAAAAAGTTGTTGTGGACTTACTACTTGGTTTTACTCTTGAAGAAACAACACTGAAAAATTCTCAACATTGCTAAAGACCTATATACCTATTATTTACACCTTTTTATCACTAGTTTTGACTTGGATGTTGTTATATTAACACATTTTAAAATTCTTAAAGATTCGGTTTATTCCAACGTGCAGACACTGTCGGCCATTTTACGTATTTTAAAGGCAAATTATTATTGTAAAATGGAGATCGTGTTTTTTTTAATTTTTGCTCTCCTTCCCTTACTTCACACTAGTTGGTTTACGCGTTTTTTGTTTTTCAAATAATTGTCGACTGAGCACGAATCGGTAACGACGGTTTCCCAAATGTATAGTTGGAAAAGAAAAATGTAGATGGCGCATTAGTAAACAGTACTCTGCAAAGCTGGTAACCCAATCAGCACAAATCTTACAAGTTCTGTAATTGTTGGTTAAACGATGAAAACATTTTATATTCTGTAGTACACTGTGCAGCTGATAGAGGGACATGTTCCACCATCGTGTTGTGAAATATTTTTATATTTATTTGCTATGATTAGAAAAAGGGGGAAAAAACAAATTACGTGAACAACACAACACCATGATTGAACTTTTCCTGAAACAAAAATGAAAAGGAAAATGGAAAATCATATATAAATGCAAATAATCAATGTACAGTGCCCTACAGTATGAATATATTAGGACTAAGTTATTCAGAGATTTAGACAGCATTAGAGTCATTAATAGAAACAAAATTGTCCTTACTAATTCTTAACAGATATGAATATATTGTGCTTAGATTATTGATATCAGTTTTCTTATTCATTGTGTTTGTCCCTTGGTTGTGTATATGCATCATTTCAAGGAAATTTCTTTTATAATATCTTTTTTCTTTAGCAAGAATTTTTGCCTCGGTGAATCGAATGCTGTGTCCTGTGTCTATGAAGTGTTCTGATAATGCACAAGATTTTACAAACCTGCGGCAGTCGCTTCTATGTGAAGTAATTCTGCCTGACAAATTTCTAGATGTCTGACCTACATATATTTGATTACAGTTGTTGCAATTTATGGCATATACAACGTTATTATTTTCAAACGTGGAAAGTGGAGTCTTAGTTTTTGCATAAAGTTGTGAGACAGTTTTTATTTGTTTTTTGGCAAACCTTAGGTTTGGACTATCTTTGAAAACGTCTATTAATTTATCAGTTAAATTTTGAATAAAAGGAAGTGGGTAATATTTTATTGTTTGTGTTGGCTGACTGGTGTTTTCCTCTGTCGTTATATTATGGATTGTATTTAGTTGTATTGGATTTTCATTTGTGTTGCATAAAAACTTATTTATGATATTCAGAGGATAAGAGTTTTCAAGGAGTATATTTCTGAGCCTATCTAGGCTTTCCTGTTTGTAGTCTTTATGTGAGAGCTTAATAGCTCTATTTTTTAGAGCAGTTATTAAATTTATTTTCATTTTGGTAGGGTGGTAAGAATGATAACTTATGAATCTGTCAGAGCACATCGGTTTGCGATACCATTTTGTTTTTAAAACATTGGTTTCGCTTCTGATTACCTTCATGTCAAGAAAGGGAATACTGTTGTCTGATTCATATTCCACCGTAAATTTCAGATGTTGGTTGTATGAATTGAACATTTCTGGTGCTATTTCTGCTCTATTTTTAGGGAGAGCCAAAATAAGATCGTCCACATACCTCTTGACAAATGGGATATTAAAAGGTAGATTTTCTAAAGCATAGCTGACTAAGTCATCCAAAACAAAATTTTCTAAAATAGGAGAGATTGTAGAGCCCATAGGTGTACCAAAAATTTGTTTATAAAAACTGTTGTTAAAATTAACATAGTTTGAATCAAAAATAAACTGCAACAATGCTTTAAAGGATTCAAATGATAATTTACAATGTTGGGAAATTGTGTCCCATTTTGCTGTTAAACATTCTTGTATGACTTCATATGGGAGATTCGTAAAAAGAGAGACAACATCGAAACTGACTACTTCGTAGTTATCGGGAAGTTGATAGTCATTAATAAATGAACTAAAGATGAAAGAATCTCGCGCATAAAATTCATTGTTAGTGTTGTACGCATCTGTCAAAATTTTAGTTAAGAAAGATGCGAGAGGGGCATTGGGTGCATCGATGGCAGAGGTGATAGGTCTCATGCTTAGGACTGGATATATATATATATATATATATATATATATATATATATATATATATATATATATATATATATATATATATATATATATATATAGCAAAAAGCAAACATATATAATTTTTGCATGTAAGCGGCCTACGAGAAGACATTGATTTCGATTTGTGTCACGGGATACCCCTCCTGCGATCGATTTCTGGGCCTTTACCCTCATCAGGCAGGCTTGTATCTAGGGAGATCTCAATTAAGAAATCATCGATGGGACACAATCAAAAACGAAAACGTCTATGTAAGTGGAAAAGTTCCACGAGCCAATCATGATGCTTGGCGCCCCCTATTGTGGCTCCGTCTTTTTCAAGATCAATATCTCGTATAATTCGAGTGAAATGCTCCGAGTTTTTTACGTATGAACCAGCTTTTTGAAGAGCTGGTTGCACTAACGATAGGTCTGACGGGCGCCCCTGGTTTGTTTATTCTTGGTAACTTTATTAAGGACATCTGCTCGTGGTATAATTTTTTGTTGAATTTCGGGGTGTATTGGTGAACTTTTTATTTCGTTTTTAGTGGTGTTTTCTAAGTACGTAGTTGGGTCCCTTTCAACAGGCTTATAAGAATTGCCTTGTAGGATACCCTCTATTTTTTGTATGTAGTCTTGGTATATTCATAACTACGGTTTCCTTTATCTGCTGGAAGGATTGTGATGTCTTTATTTTTTCTAAGATTTGTTAGGGCTCTCTGTTCAGTAACATTTAGATTTTGTTTCGGTGGTTTGCTTGATGTCAAAATTCTTGCCGCTCCTTGTCGACTCTCCTCTGCTTTTGTTTTTTCAGAGGAGTCAAGGACAGCTTCCACTATTATTTCCTTTAGGAGATATCGCAAACCCTTACTTAGTTCGAATTTTTCACTTTCTGAGAGACGTAGTTTGATATATTGTGCACTATTTTATCGAAGTCTACTGATGATATTTGTGGTTGACTTGACTCTTTTAGGAGATTGTCACACTTTTTCGAAAGTTTATTAGCCTTAATATTCTTATTTGATTCTGTTTAAGGGTTAATGCTGTTACTTAATTTAAGGTGTAACTTTAAAAAGTCTTTTTCTGTTTCAGCTAGTTGTTTGCTGGTTTGATGGATTTGTTCTCTTAGTAAGGCCTTACTAGCATTTCGAAGTATGGTATTAGTTTTAGCATGATAAGACAACCGTGTAAAAGTAGGAAGTAAATCGCTGTCACGACACTTAATTTGAAAGGTCAGATTCAGGGGCGTGCGGTAAAATTTTAAGAAAGGGAAGCAATTTTTAGAAACTTACCTATTTGTAATGTAATTCGATTCTTCGATCATTTTTTGCAAATTTGTCAATGACGTCATCATAAAAACGTCGATGCTCCTACATATTTTGGAGAAGTTTATTTTCAATGGACAACAGGGATGTATGCGAAAGTCTCTCCTGCCCCGTTAAATTTCTCACGAAATTTTTTATACATTTAAGTGTTGAAAAATTGCGTTCTGCTGATGAACTTGTGGCAGATATTGTCAATACTAATTGACACAATTTCGACACTTCGGTGTAGGCATCTTCCAGCTCCTTGTCTTTTAAAAATTGCATTAGTTCCTTAGCGTTATTTTTTGCGCTAATGTCATCAGTTTCGTAAATCACTTTTAGTTCAGACCGCAGTAACACTCGGTCGAAGAACTGGCCATAATGAAGAAGAAGAGATTTAAACGCATCTTCTGGAAAAGTTTTTCCTTTAAATGCATCAAAATTGCTGAGCTCGAGGAATTTAAAATCATTTAAACCGTTAAATCTATAGTTTATTTGTTGCTGAATTTGATCGATTATTTCATAAAGGAGGCGTCTGTATGATGTTTGAACATCTCCCACCTTGTCTGTTCGAAGACGCTTGGCTTGTGGCTCTACATTTAGCGTCATCGTTTTCTCGCAAGATAGGTCAAAGTCATCTCTTTTTTGGCTTAATATGGATTTAAAATCATCCACTTTTTTTAGGCATAAAAGCAATATCATTTGTTTTAGTTTGCAATATATTAAAAACATTGTTCGAGAATGAAAATATGTCTGAAAATATATTCAACAAATAATTAAAATTAAAATCTCGTTTCAAACAGTACAAAAACCCTCTCGAACTATTTATTGCTTCTGAGTCCCAAAAATTCATTATTTTCTATTATATTCTCAAATAGTTCAATCAGTGATTCACGATTTTCAGGTACTGTTAACACAAGTCTTCCATAATAGTTCCACCTAGTAGGAGCTACCTTGAGCAATCCTTTGTGGACAATGGAGTTCATTTGTCCTAATTATCCTGCCGTCACTGCAGCTCCATCATAGCTTTGAGCAACTAATTTTTTCTTTCCATACACTTCTTTAGTAACGTTATAAACTGCTGTACGATTTTCGGACACATTCTTAAAACCTAAAAATCGCTCTTAAATACTTCCGTCTGTTTTAACGTAGCGTATTACTATAGATAATTGGCTAAAATTAGTGATATCAGTTGTTTCGTCCAAAACAATAGCAATGAACCGCGCCTCGCCAATCTTCTGCTTAATTCTTTTTAGAATAATGGTTGCAACAGCGGAAATTAAATCATTCTGGATTCGATTCAAGGTTCCGTGAAAAACGCTAAATTGCTCTAAATGATTTTTTAAGCAATCATCATATTTAGCCATTAAACTAAGTAAATCTTGAAAATTTCCTCAGTTTGAAGAAACCCTTGTTTCGTCATGACCTCTAAATCCCAATTCGTGCTTTCCGAGAAAACAAACAACATCGATAAGTCTTCTTAATATTTACCTATTTTTATCGACTAGTTCATTGTGTTGGCGGTGACTAATTTCCAACTGTTTATTAAGGGCGTGTTCAATTCTGGTTTTGCCGAAGACAACATGACGGCCGGCAAATGCGCTTTGGATATAATGTGTCTTTTTACAGCTTTATGGAAATGTTTAAATCGCAAAAACCAGTTTTATTCCAGAGACCTTTTTCATTTTCAAAAAGTAAACATGGCCAACAACATAATTTACTTATATTTTTACACCCTGTTAGCCATTTAAATTGTTCGTATTGTTTTTCCGGATAAAAATGTCTAATACAGTTTTTCATTTTTGTGGTTAAATTCTTCATAGGCGATTTTGCCCTTCCTTTGGAAATTATTTGAAGCTTATCAGCGAAGTTTAATGTTGAAAATCCCTTTATTATTAAGACACACACCACACATTCACGCACACTTTTCTTACTAAATTCTCCAACATTTTCAACGTTATTACCGACAGCCGAAGTTGACGGTATTTGCATATCCACGTCCGTATCATTGTCTTCCATATCGCATCATGCACGAAACGACGTACGTATTACACAACACACGGATAGACGTTCAAACAAAGAACCTACTCCAACGATAGCTTCCGCCCCCACTTAAAGCACAGGACTGAAATGCAAAAATTGCAAACAGCCGGTGGAAAGTTCAATAACCTCTGGCTCGATTCACAGGAAATCAAGCAAACAGGACTTGGCTGCAGAGAAGCTAGCGGCCCGCATAGGTTCTATTCGATTTTCTATTGCTCGGCTCGATCGGAGTCCAGGCCGCATTTATTATGTGCTTGATAATTAAGATAATATTTTAGCATTTTTAATATAAACTAAATTAATGGTTTACTATTTTAAAAATTACATTTTAGAAGATGCTTTGTAATTTTTTTGGGGAAGCACTGCTTCTCTTGCATCCATGGACTGCACGCCCTTGGTCAGATTTCATAAAAGATTAGTTTTTTTACCTCTAATAAGAACCTATATATACATACATATATATATATATATATATATATATATATATATATATATATATATATATATATATATATATATATATATATATATATATAACATACTTCTTCCGTTTGTTATTCGAGTTTGACCGTGTCTAGACCTAAAAACCATAATTTCTTAATTGAACAAAACCCAAAATAATGTAAATCTCTTTTCAGGTTTTTAATCGCTCCTCATATAAAAAAAACGTTAACCCAAATCCGAGGGTGTAGCGTCGCAAATAAAAAAAAACTTGAGAATGAAACAATTTTATTCGCGACGCCAAGCAGCTGCGATTTGCTCATATATTATGTTTGATATTTATTTAGACGATGGCGTATTAAAGCACTGAGTTTACATATTGGTTTGGGCCTGCCTTTTCCAGTATAAGTTTTTAAAAAGAGCGACTGAAGTAGGATATAAATCCGTTAAAACACTATATGTACTTTAATACATCTAAAATATGTTTAGGTATTATATGTTAGGTATGTCTCTCAATTTCGAAATATATAATAATATACGGGTGGGTTTGACATGCAAACTTTTTTATTTTATTTACTTCTTATAAAAGAAATTAATGAGGGAATTAGAATAGTTTAACTTATAAATTATTTAAAGATTTTACATCAGTTGTTTTGTTAACTGTTAACGGTTAAATTCAAGAAATACATTTTAAATGTGTAACACGCCGCTTCCGATTATAGATATAAAAATATCGTTACTAGTTATACATTGTTAATTAGTATTTTTTAAATTACAAATTACAGGTACAACTTTTTCTCATATTTTTTATTGATACCGGGGTGTAATTAAAGGTAGGCATAGAATACCATATTAGGTTATTAAAGTTGAAAGAAGTTATGTACAGCGATGTATTTTTGTAGATATAATAGAGACTATTCGGACGCGAGAAAGAAAGCTTCGAAAATGCCAAATATCTCAGGTACCGCTTAACTGAATTTAATGAAAATATGTACACTTAGGTATGAAATTATGCCGGATTCAATGCCCATTGATGCCAAGTTTACCGTTTCTCTGTTATAAAAGGAAATTTATTTTTTTTAATGGAACATCCTATATTATATTACTTTTCTAAATTCTGCGTAAAATTCTCAATACTATTTATTAATTTATTAAGACCACTTTTATGACAGTTTTTGCGAAAATAAGGGCCTAGTATCCATAATTTAATGTATTGCCTTTTATTACAATACCTGCACACAAAAGATTACCTGATATGTATGACAATGTCAGTTTTGTTGATTTACAAACATGGTTCGTTTAACTGCGACCTAAAGAACTGAAATTTTGATTGAACTGGGTGATGGGAATATAATGGAAAACCTGCATGATGTTTATAAGGTAAAGGAAAGGTAAAAGATGCTGTACGTTTTGGCAAACCTTGAAAGGGCAGAGAAAAAGTTGTAAAATCAAGAAAGACCTAATACAATAAATCAATGCAACTAAGTAAAGTGTTTAAATGTTGTCCATTCACTTCTTGACAGTAGGCCAAATATTGTGGGGAAACATAATAACATGAGATATTTTTCCTTACTTTTGTTACAATATATATATATATATATATATATATATATATATATATATATATATATATATATATATATATATATATATATATATATATATATATATATATATATATATATATATATATATATATATATATATATATATATATATATATATATATACATATATGTTTGGAAACCTTATTTTCTTGGGCCTAGGTTAATAGTAAATCACAATTTTTCATATTAAGTAGTCAACGTTTCGCTCATTGTGTTGAGCGTTCTCAAGATTTTATTTTAGTTTGCTTGATCTCTAAAAAAGTATTTTTTCCATTAAAACAAAAAACACAGGAAAAATATATACAAAGACGCAAACATTAATATACATACTAGAAACATTAAAAGGGTTAAAAACTTAAAATTGTTACATTAATAATACTCAAACTTAAAATTGTTACATCAATAATAATCAAAACTAAACGTTTTATTTTACCAAAAAGTAGCATATGTAAAATATTAATGTAACAATTTTAAGTTTTTAAACCTTCTAAAACTATGTTTCTAGTATGTTTATAATGTTTGCGTCTTTGTATATATTTTTCCTGTGTTTTTTGTTTTAATGAAAAAATACTTTTTTAGAGATCAAACAAATTAAAATAAAGTCTTGAGGAAGCTCAACACAATAAGCCAAACGTTGACTTGATATGAACAATTTTGTTTTACTATTAACCTAGGCCCAAGAAAATAAGGTTTCCAAATATAAATATAAGGTTAAAGAAAAATTCCCGATATATATATATATATATATATATATATATATATATATATATACATATATGTATATATATTACGAAATTTTAAGTTACCCGAATGAAATGAAGAAGTTATTCCTTGAAACATAATCTTTTTTAGTACATAACGACATAACGTTAAATCATAATCACAACTCTATTACATAGAGCGAAATATATTAGCATTTAACTTAAATTTCATTAAGTTTTGGTTACTACTTATGTGGAGTGCCTCATCCTTCTTACAGGACTTGAATGAAAGCCTTCAACGCGTAGTGCATTAATAAAATTGAGTGCCACCTCTATGTGTGGCAGAAAGCTGTCTATCATCATTAATGCTTTATTTTGAATCACTCTTATACACGTCGCTGTTCAACTGCCTACTGAAAATAAAGAAAAGTATTTTCTATTGCATTGTAAACAAATTTTTAGCAATATTTATAAAGATAATATAAGAGAAACCGTGAAACCAATAATTTTTAAATGCAAATGTTTAATTATTATCCTTTTTAATATAATTTAAATTTAATTTTTTTTTTCATTTAGGTGAATTTAAAAATAATATTTCAGAATTCTGTATGCAGCAAACATTTAAATATATGTTTTGTGTAATACATAGAATAAACAATTACTTGATTTTGTAAATCACTTTATTAGAAATCCGTTTGCTTATTAAAGTATAAAATAATATTCTTATTTGAAGTACATTTTTGTTAATATTCAAATAAATGACAATATTGGTTTCAACCAAGTTAACATTTTTTCCCTTTACAAAGTAAATATCTTAATCTTCTTTTAAAAACATTTATCTCATGATATAATTTAAATATATAGATTTTTTTATTTTAATTAAATTGAATACCTTAATTAAATATTCAGGTACATACACATATCTTTGAATTTATTTAAAAAAAGTATTAGAACAAAAAATTGTTTTTGTTATAAACAAAAATAAATTTGAAAAAAATATTTTAAATACATTTTACTCTATAACTTTTTTTGACTGCCTATATCTCAATATTTGTGGCTCTTTATTTGAATATATTAAATACATTTTTTTAAAATGGTATTTAACAAAATAGCAACTGCTTTGCAGTGAACTGATTGTTTATTTAGTCAGATTTATTAGAAATGAAACTACGAACAAAATTAGCCCTGTTCAGTGCACGTGCCCTTTATAAACTGCCCGACAAAAGTTCATTATTATATTTAATTCAATTGTCAATATTTCTTAAACGGATTGAACGATTTGAAAACTAATTACGTTGGATGATAACCGGTTTAAATAACTTTCAACAACAAATACAATTATTTTTGAAAAGGAGGTAGTGGAAGTGGTATTAGGAAGTACTGAAAATTGTCTATTTTTAAAATTATTCTTAAGCCCTTTCGATTCGTTAATTCGATTCCTCAATTAATTTTTATGTAATTCGTTCGCATGGATTTCATGCATTTTATTATTTGGCAAAATACAAAAAAAAACAGAAAATTTGATGCGGACGAATGGTTTGCCGAAGTCAAAGCATACGTAGCTATTCGCTCAAAAGACGGAAGCGCCGCGCAACGAGTCGCACGGACGAACGGGACCCTCCACACTATGTGGACGAATAAATGAATGATCGAATAGTGCAGAAGAAAATCCGAGAGTTTTCTGAAAATTGTTTTTAGTGGTTTCGGCTACTCTATTTGAAGTAAGGTTAACATCATTGATGTACCTCAATAAACAAATAAGTGTCGCTGGAAACTAGAACCAAATTTTCGGTCCTTGAGCCACAATGCACGACAACATAGAGTTACGGTTAATTCTAGAACAGCTTGAAATCGATGAAGTTAATCAATTGCTCTTACCTTGACTATCTCCTGGTTTTAATTGCACTGAACTTGCGTGAGACATATTTGTAAGACTATTGACTAATCCGCAACCTCCCGTTCATGATACCTTAGTACTCTAAGGAAAGTTCTTCCGGAGTTAAAATCCTTAACTTTTGTCGGATATTTTAGAATTGTTATTACAAACGTTTATTACATATTTTATTAACACATAGCTGAGATTGTTTTTTTTTTTCGTCTTACCACGAAATTCATTTTAGTAAAATACTGGCCCACCTTCGCCAGCTCAAGGGAAACCCGAAAAGAAAAAATTTTCAAGTATTTCGTAAAAATGGGGGATTAGGTTTTTGTATGAGCGATATTCAGGGAGGAAGTACATGTGGCTCCACGTAAAATAGAATTATGTTATGAAATTGAGCGATTAGTAAATGTAAAAAGAAATTTAGTATTCTATCTTCCGCAAAAAAATCTTTGGTAGTATACTTAGTTCCCAATTTCATCTTCGAACGATTTACTAAAATAAACTAAAAGCTAATTTGACAGGATTTTAAATTTTTACCTGGTTCTTTTCTCTGTATCTCCCCCCGCAAGCTGATGAATAATTATGCATAATGCCGAAAACCCCATGTTTTCATTTTGCTGAAAACGGGTAAGATAAAAACATAAGAGCATACTACAACAGCAAATCTTTATCGACGATGAGCAAAAAAGTATTAGCTTAATTTTCTTTTCTTAGACGAGCTGATAGAAATCAGGTATTAGTTATTATAATAATACATTAGCGACCGTGGCCGTACTTTCATATAAGGTAAGGAGTTGCTCTGGCACTTAGAGTGTGGTTCAAACAATAACAAACCAGATATGTTTGGTTTTAAATACTATTGAAAAATTTTAATTATTCCTCCCAATAAATCAGCCCTTTATGGCATACATGCATGCAGTACAATAGGTTTTTTTACCTAACTTTTATTAGCTTCACTTTTCTGCCTAGCTCAAACTTTGTAATAGGTTTTTCATCCACTTCCTCAAAATCGAGTAACACTTAAAAAAATCGGTAAATTTCTTTTACCCGGAACTTCTCTTGTAACTTCCCTTGTTATGATTTTTTTTTCATTTAATAGCAATAACGAAGTGAGACACAATTTAGTTGAGTACATAGTCACAGTATATATGTGTTACATATACTGTCTTTTCAAACATTTCTATTAGGCGCCATTTTGTTCCATCATATTGGATTCCTACCAATATTCTACCAGTTTCTTTCTATCTATGCCTTACTTGACTTTTGGGCATAATTTAAAATAAATTCAAAAAGTAGTTTTTTACATTGACACATACCGCCGTTTTTTTACGTCATGTCGAATTCGTACCAGTTTATCCCATTTTCACATTTTATTTTCCTGCAAAAATTAAAGTCAATTGAACAGAATTTTTTACGATGAATTTTTTAATTTTTTATTTGACCGCCATTTTGTTTCGCCATCTTAAATTCGTACCACAACTTTACCAGTTTATCTCTATATAACGCTTAATTCTTGCACAAAAATTGAAATTAATTTAATAAGTAGTATTTTCAGGCTGATTTTGTAAATATTTTATTGGGCCGCTTTTTTTTTGCTCTCTTGGATTCATATCAAAATGTTACCAGTTCATTCCTATCTGATACTTGATTTTTGTGCAAAATTTAAGGTAAATTGGATAATTAGTTTTTTTAGTAATATATTTTTTAACACTGTTCCCCCATATTGGATTTTTACCAAAATATTAGGAAGTCATCGCCATATGAACCTTAATTTTTGATTAAAATTTGACTTTGATCAGATAAGTAGTGTTTAAAATATGCCGCAAACTGATAGACAGACAGACCCATAGACGGACCGACGGAATTGAGAAAACCTATTTTTGTCATCTAGAAGTGCTAAAACGTGAAGCTATGTAAAACCTAAGAGAGTGATTTTTTCAAGATTACAAACATTTTATTTGGCCGTCATTTTGTTCCGCAATCTTGAGTTAGTAACACAGTTTTACTAGTTGAGCCCTATACCACAATTAGTTATGGCACACAATTTTAAATCCATGCATTAAGCAGTTTTTCAGGTTGGATACAATGTTTGTAATGATGAAAAATCAACCTCTCAGGTTTTCCATATCCTCACGTTTTAGCGTCTCTAGATGCCAAAAAATATGTTTTATCAATTCCGTCGGTCTTTCTAAATATTTTATTATGCCCTATTTTGCCCGGTCATCTTGGATCCGTACCAACTTTTTACCACTTGATTTTTAGTTTTTAGGCTATGCCGCGAACTGACATACAGATGGACAGACTGACAGACGGAACGACGGAGTTGATAAAATATATTTTTTAGCATCTAGGGACGCTAAAACGTGAAGATATGTAAAACTTACGAATGTAATTTTTTTTCAGGATTCAAAACATTTTATTTACCTGCCATTTTGTTCCGCAATCTTGAATTAGTAGCATAGTTTTACTAGTTGAGCCATATACATCCAGCAAAATTTGAGATGAATTGAGCAAGTAGTTTTTTAATAATAATTTCAATTGGATTGGAATTGAATATTGGATTTTTACCAAAGTGTCACCAGGTCATCTCCATATGGCCCCTAATTTTTTACCAAAAATTGAAGTCAATCGGATAAGTAGTTTTTTAGCTATGCCGCGAATAGACAGGCATTCAAAACATTTTATTTGGCCGCCATTTTGTTCCGCAATCTTGAATTAGTAACACAGTTGTACTAGTTGATTCATATACATCCATGATACAAATAATTGTAGCACACATTTTAAAATCAATCCATAAATAGTTGTTTAGGCTGAATTATTAAATATTTTATTATATATCCACTTTGTTCCACCATTTCGGATTCGTGCCAAAATTGTATCAGTTGACACTAAAACGTGAGGGTGATTTTTTCACGATTACAAACATTTTATTGGCAGCCATCTTAAATTATTACCACAATTTTTACTAGTTTACTCCTATACCACTATTAGTTATCGCACACAATTTGAAATCGATCAATTAAGTAATTATTTCAGGCTGAATTTTTAAATATTTTATTAAGCCGTCATTTTATTCCACCATCTTGGATTCGTACCAAAATTTTACCAGTTCATTCCAACATAATACTTTGATGTTTGTGCAAAATTTGAGATAAATTGAGCAAGTAGTTTTATAATAATAATTTTTTTAACATTTCACTAGCCGGCCATTTTGTTTCGTAATACTAGATTTTTATCAAAATGTCACCAGGTCATCCCCATATGTCCCTTACTTGTTAAATTAAAAAAAGTTGAAGTCAATCGGGTAAGTCGTTTTTTAGGTATGCTGCGAATAGACGGACAGACCGACGAAATAGAGAAAATATGTGTTTCGGCATCTAGGGACCCTGAAACGTGAAAATTTGAAAAAAACTCGGAGGGCGATTTTTTTACGACTACAATACTTTTGTAATAGTGTCATTTGTGCAGATTCGACTGAAAATCGATATCTAGCATACCACAACTTAAAACTACCAGGCCTCTATTATTCTGGCTACATATTAAAGTAATTCACCAAACTATGATATCTAGAGAGTGTACGAAGGAAGTCTTGTGGTAGAAATTTAAGACGTTTATAACTTACTTTTTTTGAATAATTCACTCCGTACAATAAACCAATTGTAGTTGGCCATGAATTTTTTTCTTTAATTGAAGGTGTCAAAATATAATTAATTTTTTCTAGATTTAAAAAAAAAACGGTTCTCTAAGAAATCTAAAAAAAACTAAATTTGTATTAACTTATTAAAAATGTAACCTAAACAAACTTCTTTAGAATGGTTTCCATACCGACGCACAGTGGATCCAGGCTATGTATTTTCTTGGACATTCAAATAAAAACTAACTACCAGGAATTTTAAAAATGTTGGGTAGAATGCCGTCTCTAGGTGTATACGTAATAAAATTTGTATATTTTTTGGTCCTAATAATCTTTTCTGCATAAAAAATATACAAAATTCGATACTTTCGAGTTTTAAATTTCATTAGTGGAAACAACCTACAGCTTCTGCTTTTTAGAATACTAATTGCAAAAGAAATTTGTGATTACATATTCATAAGAAGTATTGAGTTTTGTTATTGCTTGTTAGTGCTAATGAAAAGATATGGGAGGTTAAAAAGTAGGTTACTGTATATTTTTTAAATTTCTAGTTTTAATGGATGTATCAAAATACAAGAGTTCTAACCATTCTACACCACAACTTGTTACGTTCTGGACGCGCGTTTCGCTAACCAAGTTAGCATCATCAGCAGATGATATAAAAAGTTTTTATTTATTATATTTTAATTGTCATTACAATGAGACCATTTTATTAAATTTTTGGAATATTTTTCTAGAAATTTCAAAAATTATTTTAATTTACATGCACTAAGATTTGACTTTAATAATTTTAAAAATTGCTGAAAAAAAAAATGTAAAGGTAATTCAAGAAGTTCAAAACAATACTAAGCCCTTGTCGCCAATTTATCGTAAACGACAAAGTAGCGTTGGGGTAAATAATATATATATATATATATATATATATATATACAGGGTGATTCAGAAATAAGTACCGAAAATTTGCAGGTATGTAAACCTTGACGAAATATAAAAAAAAGTTTTATATAATTTTTCTCTAAGCCTCACCGTTTAGAATATACAGGGCATTAAATATGTGTGATAAAAAAGACATTTAAATATGTAATATCTGTTAGGAGAGAGATATCAATTTCAATTTTGGAACCTGTTATCAGTACATGTAGACCCATTAACCCAACAAACGACAACCTTATGGGTCACTTCAGAGGCGTAGAACAGGGATATATGTCTCGCATTTATGCTCATATCTTTTTACCACTCGGTATATTGTCTATTTTTATTATAAACTTTTATAGCTTAGTTTTTTCACTAAAAATTATTACTCTTAAAATTTTTTCATACGAGCTGTCGTTTCGGAGTTTTAGTCGAGTTAATGCGTCAAAACCCTTTAGGATACAACATTATTTAAGTATTTCCATTATTCATAACAAAATGTATGCAAGCCATGGCTGAATAATTTTAGCAATTAATAAAGATGTAACAAAATCATGTGCGAATAACGTTTTATTAACTTGAGATAACAAAATACATAAAATGAGAAAAATAATTCAGAATATTACAACAAGTGTTTAAAATGTCGTCCTTCAACTTCTATACATTTTTCAGCATATGTGATCAGTTTCCATGTAATAGCACTTAGCATCTGCCTGGAATTAGACAACTCAAAACAAGCATCTTTTATTCTTTGGGTTAGTTGTTCAGGGGTGGTAATTGGAACTGAATAAACATTTTCCTTTAAAATACCCCAAACGCTGTAATCTAATGGGTTGAGGTCGGGCGAACGAGGCGGCCAATGAATAGGCGCATCAATTCCGCGACCTATCCATTTATGAGGGAAATTAACATGTAGCCAAGCCCTAACTTCTCTTGAGTAATGGGGCGGCGCGCCATCTTGCATGAACCACATATTATATCGTTGTAAAACAGGGACATCATCAAGCAGTTGAAAAAAATTATTTCTCAAAAACTCCAAGTAGTTCTGACCATTCAAGTAAGGCGGCAAAAACCAAGGTCCAATAAAATTACTTCCAATAATACCCGCCCAAACGTTTATTTTAAACTGATGCTGGAAGCTTGTAACATGTGTGGAATGGGGATTATCCTCCGCCCATACATGCGCATTATGCATATTAAAAATTCCGTTTCGGGTAAAACAAGCTTCATCAGTAAATAAAACGAATTCAGGAAAATTATTATTTTCTTGATACTTCTAAAGGTACCACTCACATAAATCAACCCTGGGCTGAAAATCCGTTGGCAGTAATTCTTGTACCTTTTGCTTATGGAAAGGATGCAAACCCATATCATTCAATGTACGCCACGTTGAACTTTGGGAAATTCCAGTTTGAAGAGAAATTCTTCTGGTACTTGTCTCAGGATTGATCTCAAGCAAGTTTAAAATATTTGCTTCGTTTCCAAGTGTTCTGGTAGAAACATGTCGCCCACGCCTATGTGCGGCAGATTTAAATGTGCCTGTCTCCCTTAGACGACGATCAACCGAAATAAAAGTTCTCCTGTTTGGAATCTGTCGTCGTGGAAATTTTTCAGAATATCTCCTGACAGCCATTTCTGAATTTCCGTTGCATTCTCCAAGGACTAAGTGCATGTCTGCATATTCATTATTAGTATAAACAACCATAATTATTTAAAAGTATGAGCAAACAATTTTTTATGAACTGACAACTAGACAACCAAATTATTGGAATATGACAAGTACATTCATTTTCGTTTCCCCCCAGGGGGTCGGTAGGTTTTGATACCTTGCCGATACGGGGGTGACGATCCCGGGGCCCTAGTTTCGTTTGTGATGTCCAGTATTGTCCTAATTTATGTAACCCTTTGCTTTATAATGGAAGTTGACCAATATGAAACAAAGATTACCGCACAGGGAGTCGGAAACCCAGTGCCGGTCGGTGTCGAGGGTGTTGGAGCAGGCCCTCCCCGACCGTCAGCCAGCTACTGCGGGATTTACTCGGTAGGAAACCAGGCCGATGAATCTAAAACCTCTACTGGAGATCATACTAAAGCAATACATAAGAATAAAAGATATAGAAGTGAAATAGATAGCAATGACAGCGAATCCAGTTTTAATTTCCAAAAAACCTCGACTGAAAAATTTTTCCTGGTAAAACCCATCGAAGGATCGTTTCAAACGATGTCACCTTTTTTAATATACAAGTCACTAACAGTTAAAATTAGCAAATTCAAAAACGTTACAAAATTAAGAGATGGAAGCCTCTTGATTGAGATCATTAATCCAGACCAAGCCCCAAATCTCCTCGAAACAAAATCAGTAGGTAATTTACCAGTAACTGTTATACCACACCCCAAATTAAATATTATTAAAGGAACAATCAATTGCCCTGACGTAAATAACTGTCCAAAAGATGAGATAATCGATAATCTATCGGAACAAAAAGTAGTAGATGTAACCAGACTTAAGAAAAAAATAAATGGTGAATTAATAGACACTAACATTTACATAATCTCATTTAAATTAAATAACATCCCTGAATTTCTTTATGTAGGATTTAACAGGTGTAAGGTTAGACCCTACATTCCTAGTCCCATGATGTGCCGTCAATGCCAAAAATTCGGACATCTCGCACAACACTGCAAATCTGACCCAATTTGCCCATCATGTGGTAAAAACAAACACGAAGATAGATGTAACCCACCCCCTTTCTGTCCCAATTGCCAGGGTGAACACTCCCCCAAATACAAAGGCTGTCCAAAGTATAAACTTGAGTACCTATTACAAAAAATAAAAATCATGGAAAAACTCTCATATGCAGATGCCAAAATATTTCTTAAAGAAAACCCTTCTAAGTATGGAAACTCATACGCTACCATTACAGCCAACACCAAAAACAAACCAAAGCCCTCTCTTCGACCATTATTTATCCCATCAAACACTTCTTCCTCTCCACCAGGCACCTTGATTCCAACTTCACCCCCTCCGCCCTTACCCATAACACCAAACCCAAAACCTTCAACCACTCAAACCACATTGCATAGGTCCAAAACTTCACATTCGCAACATGATAAGAATAATCTAAACTCTCTTCATTCAACCACCAAATCCAAAACAGATATCCATAAAAAACCTGTAACAAAAAGATCACAATCTAACTCTTCAACTAAATCCAACAACTCCTTAACATCATCCAAAACACATACATCTAGCAAAACGAAACCTACAACAGAGAAGACAAGCACAAAAATCGCTAATAGTTGCAATAGAAATAATGAAAGCAAGAAAACACCTAATAATCTTCTAGACACTCCATAATTAAATGGCTCCACTAATTATACAATGGAACATTAATGGCATAAAACCGCGTAGTCAAGAACTGCAACTATTAGCTAAAAATATGAAACCACACTTTTTACTCCTACAAGAAACTAACTTAAAAATTAATGAAAATTTCAAATTAAACAACTATAACATTATTAGAAAAGATAGAGACAACCCCAGAAAAGCCTCGGGTGGAGTCGCTATCATAGTTAAAGACAACATATATTTCTCAGATATTCAATTGAACACCAACCTAGAAGCCATAGCAATCAATACATACATAAATAAACTAAAAATAACTCTCTGTAACATTTATTTATCCCCCAAAACTTCATTCAGCAAAAATGACATAAAAAACATAATCACCCAACTACCCTCACCATTTATCCTAATGGGAGATTGGAATAGTCACAATATTGAGTGGGGTTCTTCATATACGGACAGTAAAGGTCAAATTGTATCTGAGATTATTGAAGAACTTAATCTGCAACTTATGAATGATGGATCACACACATTCATATCATCAGCCTCAGGAACTTCATCGTGCATAGACCTTTCCATTTGCAGTCCAAATATAGCACTAAGCTTCCAATGGAGCACACTTGATGATACACATGATAGTGATCATATCCCAATAACTTTAGAATACATTCAACAAGATCAACCTACTCTGCATTCAGATAAATACAATCACAAAAAAACTAATTGGGACACTTACAGAAACGCCCTGCACTTCATCAAAATAACTGATAATGTTGATCTAGCTGTCGGTAATTTCATCAACGCTATCAAATTTGCGATAGATGTCAGCACCCCCAAAGTAAAGCACATAAACGGTAAACCACCAGTCCCATGGTGGAACAATAATTGCAAGGCAGCCATTAAAAAAAGAAAACAATCCCTAAATAAATTCAAAAGCAACCCTAATACTTTCCACTTCATAGAATATAAAAAGGCAAAAGCATACGCTAGGAAAACTATTAGGCTCGCCAGAGAGAACTCATGGAGAATGTTTACAAACGGAATCAATCCCAATGCTACCAGCCAGGAAATCTGGGAAAACATTAGGAAACTAAAAGGAGTCCCTCATACACCTATATCTATGTTAAAAGAAAAAGATACAGTCGTTACGGACAACAAAGAACTAACTGAAACCTTTGCTAAACACTACCATGAGTCATTTAGTGGATACGAAGATGAAGCTATTACGATTCCAGAAGGAAATTATACTAATATAAATTATAATCTGCCACTAACCTATAGAGAACTAATATCAGCGATGGAAAAATGTAGAGACACAGCACCGGGAATAGATGGAATTAGAGTATCACACATCAAAAACTTGACCACTGATGGTCTAAATCAATTACTCCAAATATTTAATACTATATGGAAAACAGGCTATATTCCTGACACCTGGAAAACATCAATTCTCGTACCTATTCACAAAACTCAAAAACCTAGATTTATGACTAATAGCTATAGACCAGTGGCTCTAACAAGTCACCTTTGTAAGTTGCTAGAACGAATGGTAAATAATCGCTTGACATATATTCTAATACAATATAACCTAATAACAAAAAACCAATTAGGTTTTCAAAAAGGATATTCAACACTTGACCATATAATTGGCCTCGAAACAGACATAAATGACGGATTCAACAAAAATTACCACACCACAACAATTTTTTTAGATATAACTAAAGCCTTTGACACAGTCAAAAGATCATCCATCATCCTAACATTAACTAAATGGAATATTAAAGGCAATCTCCTAAAATTCATCTCTACCTTCTTAAGCAACAGAAACTTTATGGTTAGAATAAACAATACTCTGTCCCCTCCATATCCACAGCCTAATGGAGTACCACAAGGTTCATCCATCAGTCCGACCCTGTTTATAGTTGCAATGAACTCTATAGTAAAGTATATACCAGAAAATCTAAAGATTAGGATGTTTGCTGATGACATAGCAATTTATCACTCAGGTAAAGACTATAAACATAGTGAAACACTCATACAAAACTGCCTGGACTCCCTACCAACATGGGCTGGTATCAATGGACTGTCATTCTCTCCTGGAAAATCAGCATGTGTTCATTTTTGTAAGAAAAGAAACTGTCCTCGACTAAGCACTGTCTCTATCAATAATACACCAATACCAATTAAAGAACATCACAAATTCTTAGGAGTAGTATTTGATTCTAGGCTGAGCTGGAATCCACATATCACCCAATTAAAATCAAAATGTGCACTGGACATGAGAGTTTTAAAATGCTTAGCTCATACTAGCTGGGGTTCACATAGAATCAACTTAATGAATATATATAAAACAATCATTCTCACGAAAATAGACTATGGAAGCCAATGCTATATAACTGCTCCCAAATCTTATATAAAAAAAATGAACCCAATACACAATAGAGGACTTAGACTGGCTCTAGGGGCTTTTCACACCAGTCCCACTGAGAGCCTATATTGTGAAGCCGAATGTCCAAGTTTGTACATTAGAAGAGAAACTCTACTATGCAGATACACTAACAATTTAAAATTTAAACCTAAGCTAGCCCACTACAAAAAATTCTTTCCCACATATCAAAACCCGGACACAAAACATATAAAATATAAAGGATCCTGCCACACGTTCCATAGCATCAACCAAAGATTATCCTTAACTTTTGCCCCTGTCCAACAAGCAACCACCAACACACTTCCACCTTGGACCATTCTACCTATTAAAGTAGATTTAAGCATGTCAGCAACACCAAAAAGTGAAACTAATAACCAATACTTCAACAAAACATTTCTAGAAATCAAAAACAATAAATATTTAGATTTTAACTTTATTTACACGGACGGATCAAAAACTAAAGAAAACACTGGAGCCGCATTCACAAGTAACCAAACTGACCGCACTTACAAATTGCCTCCAGAAACAGGTATTCTTACTGCTGAACTAATAGCCATCTCCAAAGCAGTGGATTATATATCTGACAACAACCACTCAAAGTGGGTCATAGCAACTGACTCTATGAGTGCGCTCAAAACGATTCAATCTTATCAACCCAAACATCCTATTGGAATAGATATACAAAATAAAACCAAATGTATACTAAATCAAAATAAATCGGTCATATACTTGTGGATCCCATCACACTGTAATATACCGGGAAATGAAAAAGCGGATTCATTAGCAAAGGAATCACATAACTCGCTCAACTTCCTCAACTTTGCCTTCTGGAAAGAAGACTTAAACATAACAACCAAAATTGCTTTTGCAAACATAACTCAACTAAACTGGGACCTCTTACAAGGAAACAATAAGCTTCAAGACATTAAGGAAATATTCTACCAAAGAGAAAACCTACAGACTCACTCTAGGAAAAATCTATGCCTCATGACCAGATTAAGGATAGGACATACAAAGCTAACACATGAATATTTGCTAAAAAAGGAAAACCCGCCAGAATGTGAAGGATGTAAGGCGCCACTAACTATAAAACATATTATTACAACTTGCATGAAATACGCTCATATAAGGCAACAACTAAATATGACTGGCAATATACAAGCAATTCTGCAATACAATAACATAACTACAATTAAAAAAAAAATCGAAGAAATTGTCCATATTGCTCAAAGAGACCTAGTTTTAAAAACAAACATAGAAAAAGACTCCAAGCCTCGGTCTCATTAAATTATAATTTTAATTCACAACAAACATGACACGTGTTTCGCCCTTTCGAGCATCATCAGACCTACAAACAACAGAGAGAACCTTAGTAAATAATCACACTCACAAATCCCAAAACAATAACTTACAAATAGAATAAAACACACTAAAGCACAACAAAATAAACAACTACTTATACATATTTGATGGACATTAAAATGAGGTTAAGTCTCACGTGAACAAACAAAATAAAATATTAAAAAAGTATTAAAAAAGGATTCATGTCTCTAGACGGGATCGAACCCAGACCACCCGAGTGAGACGCCGAAGCAACCACCCACAGACCACTGGACTAGTCGAATAAAAGAACCAAAAACTCTCACTCTATGAATTAGTGAATGAAATGAAGGTTGCCTACAATTATTATTACATTAAATTGTTAAAAATTAGGGTTGGTTCAAAATTAAAAACATCGTTAACGCAAGTGAGAATGGGGCTTTTTATAGCCTTGGTTATTTCCATTTTCGGTGAGAATACGTTTAGGAGATTGGGTAAGAAAATTCATTGTCTTAAATTAGCTCAAAGAAATTATCTTTTATCCAATAATATTGATGAATACAGATTAGGTTTGGGTAGCACAAATTTTGGTTTTCACAAGCGTTTTATTAATTTGTCTGGTGTTACTTTTACTCCTCAAGAGGAACATATACTTAATTCTAACCTTAAGTATAATTTTTCCCACAACATCAATACTGATATTAAAGAAACTCTGGCTATAGAGGCCGAATGTATTATTCAAACGACCGACATTTCTAACAAAAATATATTGCGGGCTAAAATAATAAATTTTCTGAACTCTAATTTTGCGAGTGACACAGGCTGTAACTACAACAGGGCTCACCTAAAATCTCTGGCACATAAGATCAAATCCAACGATCTGATTTGCACCAAGGCCGATAAAGGCTCTTGTTTAGTAGTTATGGAAAGAACTGATTATGTTGACAAGGTTATTGGTTTCTTGAACTCTGGTGATTTTGAAAGAATAAACAGAGACCCAACAAACTCATTTTTTACGAGGTTAAAAAGTAGTCTGGACACATTTCTAACAACCTTAGAATATTTTAACATGACAAAAGATAAATTATATCCTATGAACCCGAAAACACCCTTACTTTATGGCTTGCCAAAGATTCATAAAGATGGCACGCCCATGAGGCCAGTGGTTTCATTTATTGATTCCCCATGCTATAAACTTTCAGCTTGGCTAAATAGAGTTCTTAGGGACGTAACGGGTTTTCATAGCACATATTCTACCAGGAATTCCATCGACTTTGCCAGTCACCTGAAAAACGTTGATATTCCGCACAATGCATTATTAGTTTCTTTGGATGTCAAGAATTTGTTTCCTAGTGTGCCTCCCGCAGACTGTATTCAGCTGGTAAGGGATTTATTGGCGAGATCTTCTTTGCCACAGTTACTCGTTGATGGCCTCACTTCTCTTCTTACCTTAGTTTTAGACCAAAATTTTTTCAAATTTAATGGACAGTTATATAGGCAAAGGTCTGGGCTGGCTATGGGTTCTTGTTTGTCGCCATTTCTGAGTGAGGTTTTCATGAACAATTTGGAAAACAGGATAATGAATAGCTATTTTGCCTCCTTCCTAACAGCATATAAAAGATACGTGGATGATATTTGCATTGTGTGGAATGGCAACAGAAATCAGTTGGAAGAGTTTTTACAATTCGTTAACTCCTTGCATCCTAAAATTGAGTTTACATTGGAAATGGAAGATGAAGGAAAACTACCGTTTCTTGACCTTTTACTATCGCGGAAACACAGTAGGATAGAGTTTGAGGTTTACCGGAAAACATCGTCCACGGATAATGTTATTCAGTATGCTTCAAACTCTCCTTACACACATAAATTCGCCGCGTTCAACTCCTTTTTCTATCGGTTGTGTAATTTACCATTGTCAAGGGAAGCGTTTAATAAGGAGCGTGATATTATAATGCAGATTGCTGTGAATAACGGTTTTCCTTTGGAGTCCATCACCAAATTATATTACAAATTTATAAACAAGTACAAAATGTCCTATACTGTCATACATTCAAAACTTAGCGATGAGACAATTTTTTTCAAGTGCATTACTTTTTTCGGAAGTATTTCTCTCCAATTGGCAAAATTTTTTAAAAATATTAAAAATGTCAATATTTCATTCAAAACAGTAAATACTCTCAAGAGACATTTAGTAAGGACAAAGGACACAACCGATAAATTGTCCAGATCTGGGGTTTATGCACTAAATTGTAGCGAATGTTCCACGACCTATGTGGGACAAACAGGTCGAAAAATTTCCACAAAGGTGAGAGAACATTTAAGCCTTGTCAACAAATTCAGAAATACGCATGTAACTGAGACTGTTTCAGCTTTTGCCAATCATTTGTTGGAGTCAGGTCATGAATTTTCCATTTCTGACGTTGATGTTTTACATGAATGTCCGAAGGGGAAAAAGCTTGACCTTTTAGAAAAAATGGAAATAACCAAGGCTATAAAAAGCCCCATTCTCACTTGCGTTAACGATGTTTTTAATTTTGAACCAACCCTAATTTTTAACAATTTAATGTAATAATAATTGTAGGCAACCTTCATTTCATTCACTAATTCATAGAGTGAGAGTTTTTGGTTCTTTTATTCGACTAGTCCAGTGGTCTTTGGGTGGTTGCTTCGTTGTCTCACTCTGGTGGTCTGGGTTCGATCCCGTCTAGAGACATGAATCCTTTTTTAATACTTTTTTAATATTTCATTTTGTTTGTTCACGTGAGACTTAACCTCATTTTAATGTCCATCAAATATGTATAAGTAGTTGTTTATTTTGTTGTGCTTTAGTGTGTTTTATTCTATTTGTAAGTTATTGTTTTGGGATTTGTGAGTGTGATTATTTACTAAGGTTCTCTCTGTTGTTTGTAGGTCTAATGATGCTCGAAAGGGCGAAACACGTGTCATGTTTGTTGTGAATTAAAATTATAATTTAATGAGACCGAGACTTGGAGTCTTTTTCTATGTTTGTTTTTATAACTACAATTACTAAATTTCTGGAACTTACTGAATTAATAAATAAAATATAAATAAGTTTGGACACTAAAAAACCCAGGAGGTTGATGTGTCCATAATTCATACATCTCTCTCTCATTTTCGTTTGCCAGAGATAAGTCATGGCTTGCTTCAATTTCATTGTGGATATTAGAAATACACACATATTAGTGTATCCTAATAGGCCAATCAATAGAGATTTTTTGTGACAAAAATACTACCTGAATATCAACTGTGCGATTATTTAAAAGACATTCTTTATTAATTTATTTATCTTTATTAATCTCTAGAATTATTCAGCCATGACTTGCTTACATTTTGTTATGAATAATGGCAATACTTAAATAGTGTTGTATCCTAAAGGGTTTTGACGCATTAACTCGACTAGAACTCAGAAACGATAGCTCGTATGAAAAAATTTTAAGAGCAATAATTTTTAGTGAAGATACTAACCTATAAATATTTTTAATAAAAATAAGCAATATACTGAGTGGTAAAAAAATATGACCATAAATGTAAGGCATATATCCCTGTTCTACACCTCTGAAGTGACCCATAAGGTTGTCGTTTGTTGGGTTAATGGGTCTATATGTACTGATAACATGTTCCAAAATTGAAATTGATATCTCTCTCCTAACAGATATTACATATTTAAATGTCTTTTTTATCACACATATTTAATGCCCTGTATATTCTAAACGGTGAGGCTTAGAGAAAAATTATATAAAACTTTTTTTTATATTTCGTCAAGGTTTACATACCTGCAAATTTTCGGTACTTATTTCTGAATCACCCTGTATATATATAGAGATATATATCTATATATATATATATATATATATATATATATATATATATATATATATATATATATATATATATATATATATATATATACAGGGTGATCCATTAAGATTGCTAACTCGGTAACCGTTGATCACAAAATTATGGGGAAAAAATATTTATAGGTAAATTGGCCAAGGGCAATAACTGGAAAATATTTTCAAGTTCGAAAAATGACCGGTAGGGAGCGTAACAGCAACTCTAAAATGAAAATGCTGATTTTCTCTTGTAGTTTCCTAATTAAGGTTGATTGAAAATATAAGCATTGTATTCTTCAGACAATTATGAAACTTTTTGCTATTTACCTTTTTTTCCCTATTTTCAATAATAAAGTAGTGCGGGAAGGTTAAGCTTTTTTTCTTTCAAGCGTTTATATCTCTGTTTTAGATGAACCAATTACATTGAACTTGGTTTTAGAAAAAAGCACATTTTTTGTTCTTCACGTAGAGTTATTAGCAGTACGGTAATGATTCTGTTAGTGGTCACTAGATGGCTTTTTGTCGTAATACTTCAAATAATACAGATTTTCTAAGAAAAATCAAATGGTATGATATGGCTTTTTTTGTCCTAATTTAATTTAAAGTTATAAAAGGTATCGAATAGTCAAATAAAAAATCCGGGTTCGTATTTAAATTAAAAAAGTTGTTGATAGTCGCCCGAATCCGAAACGTCGAATTGAAAAACTAACCTCACCAATTTGTAGAGGAGAGAAAGTGACAATAATAAAGTGAAAATTATTTTCATCTCTCATTTCAACTAAGCCTACAATTTTGGAAAAACTTAAAAAAAAAACAAAAAATAACTTTTATGGTTTTTCTATAATTGTAAGCTTAGTTGACAGATGTAAATAAATTTCACTCATTATTGTCACTTTTTCTCCTCTACAAATTGGTAGGGTTAGTTTTTCAATCTGACGTTTCGGATTCGGGCGACCTTCATCAACTTTTTTAATTTAAATGCAGATCTGGATTTTTTATTTGACTATTCGATACCTTTTATAACCTTAATATAAATTGTGACAAAAAAGTCATATCATACCATTTGATTTTTTTGAGATAATCCGTATTGTTTGAAGAATTAGGAAAAAACGCCATCTAGTGACCACTAATAGAATCATTACCGTACATTTAATAGATCTACGTGAAGAGCCAAAAAAGCGCTTTTCTTTGACACCAAGTTCAAGATATTCGGTTCATCCAAAACAGAGACATAAACGTTTGAAACAAAAAAGTTTGACCTTCCCTTTGAAATGATAAATAAGAAAAAGTTGCAAAATTGCCCAAAGAATACAATGCCTACATTTTCGATAAACCTTAATTAGAAAAATTCAAGAGAAAGCCGGCATTTCCATTTCTGAGTTGCTGTTACGCTCCTAAGCGGCCATTTTTCGAACAAGAAAATAACAGGGTGTTTCACAACTTATCCACGAAATTTTAACCACATATGCACTGTTACGAAAGAAATTGATTTCAAAAAAAAATTTAATAAAAGTCCTACAGAAATTAAGTTATAATTCTGAGTGTCAATAACAAAATGAAAAATAAATATCTGTATTTTGTGCTCATCGTTGCTATATCACAACACTCATTAATAATTTCTTGTAGCAAATGTTGTACCAATCCACTAAAGAAAACAAATTCATCAGGAATTTTTTGTTTTTTCATATTGATAAGAACATGTAAATAATATTTAATCTGTATCGTGAGTGATCTGAATGAACAACGGTCGATTTTTGTGAATTTAAAAAAAGTATTTTGCGAGTTTATGTTTTTCGATATTTATTAAAAATGGCACATGTGTACAGTAATGACGAGTTAGTGGATATTGTTTTAGCGTACGGAGAAGCAGGGCAAAATTCGCAAGCGGCTTCTCGTTTGTATGCAAACCGATTTCCGAATAGGCACATACCACATCCACAAACATATACTTCAATTGTTTTACGTGTACGTGCTAGTGGAGATTTGCGCCCCAGACGTGGGGTGGATGGGGGTCGGGTTCGCCCACAACGCGTTTTAAACGCCGAAGAAGAAATTTTGCATATTGTGGAAGAAAATCCAGGAATAAGCACAAGGAGGTTAGCCCAACAGGTACCAGAAGTCTCACATGCGACAGCGTGGCGCATATTACATGAAGCCCAACTGTACCCTTATCACGTCCAGACAGTCCAGGCGTTGCTACCCACAGATTACCCCCTCAGAATAAGATTTTGTGAGTGGTTGTTGCAAAAAAATGCTCGAAATGCCTGTTTTACAGCTGATATTTTCGCAATTCACACGTTTGGTCCTTTGAAAATCCTCACGCAATAGTCCAGACAAACTTCCAACATCGTTTTTCTTTAAACATGTGGGCAGGTATTGTCGATGAACGTCTAATTGCACCGTTCATATTTCCAGATCGGATGGATGGTCACCAGTATTTGGAATTTTTTCGGTATGATTTGCCGGTCCTTCTTGAAGATGTGCTATTGGCGGTCCGAGCAAGGATGTGGTTTCTGCACGATGGGGCACCTCCGCATTTTCGTTTAGAAGTTCGTAATTTTTTGAATGAGGTACAGCAGATACGCTGAATCGGTAGGGGTGGACCAATTGCATGGCCTCCACGGTCTCCCGATCTAAATCCTCTGGACTTCTTTTTATGGGGATACTTGAAAAACGAGGTATACCGTACTCCAGTTCAGAATATTGAAGATCTGCGTGACCGAATCACAGTGGCTGCCGATAATTTGAGACTTCAAGCACAGCAGGAAGGAGGTGTATTTCAGTTAGTGCGCCGAAATTGGATTAGACGCGCCCAAGCTTGCATTGAAGCCAATGGAAACAATTTTGAACAGCTTTTATAAGTAAGTGAACTGATAAACTGTATTATTTTATTATCTCGATTTCTGTACGACTTTTATTACATTTTTTTTTGAGAAATCAACTTCTTTCGTAACAGTGCATATGTGGTTAAAATTTCGTGGATAAGTTGTGAAACACCCTGTATATATATATATATATATATATATATATATATATATATATATATATATATATATATATATAAACAAACAAACTGGCCGGAAGGGCTCGATATGCCCCTTTATCCCGTTTTATAGTAAAGATTTAAGGGGTTGAGCGTAAGCCCACTTAGAAGTTGGGACGAAAAGAACGCAAATAGCCGATAAAAGTGTCCTACATAATAAAATTGGGGGATATTTCCAAATTTAAATATTGGTTGCCAAGGCGGAGTTTTCAAATTGACACCCTAAATATTTACCGAAAAATATTTGCATACATATTACATAATTATAAATACTTAACATAACAATTAAATACTTATCATGATACGTAGATATTGTTTCCCCAAAAATTGATACGGGTCGACGAGTGCTTTGTGCTCACTTAAGGGTTGATTCGATAAATAGCTTCGATGTGTTTAATGTTCAACGATCCTTGAAGAGGGCACGTGCTTTTTGTGATAGAAGCGTCGATTTAAATTCCAACTTAAACTCTATCTAGAATTTAGATTATCGTTACAGTATTGAGGCTTTCATAGTTTTAAGATATTGTTCATTGCATCTAACAATATAATTTTATTAAGCTGAACTTGACAGATTTATATACTATTAGAACACATCCACATCAATGTGCGTTTTCATTGTCAGAGCGGATATTATTTGTGGTTGTTTTGTTCCCTGTTTTGTGTTAGTAATGTAGTATTATGATGCAAACGTTAAAATAACTACTAATTTTACTAAAGTTAAAAAATTGGCCTGAACGGCGAGCAGTCAAAGTTTTTTTGGACCTAGGCCCCCTTATATATATATATATATATATATATATATATATATATATATATATATATATATATATATATATATATATATATATATATATATATATATATATATATATATATATATATATATATCCTTTGGGTTGACCTCTAAAACAAACTGCAGAAATCTAGTTAAGAGGCGAGTACAACTAGTGCCAAAACTTAACAAACAAAACCACACCAGAGTCACCAAGAGAAGCAAAATCGAATGTTACGATTCAGCATAATCCTAAAGGTGTAGCGCCGAATCCACCTCGTAAGATAGCAAAACATTATTTTAAACAACTGAAAAACTGCTTATTTTGAGTCTGCACCCAAGAGATAATTTCCAACTCGGCTTACAATTTAGTAATAATTAAAGAAAAACATTCGTTCTTGCTTTGCTGCAGGCACGGACAAATATTTAAGTCGAACAACATCTAGTGCGGTTTCTGTTGGATGGATGTTCACCAATCTAAAAACTACTGCACGTGGCAAAACCGCACCGCATCGTTGGACGGACTGTTAAAAATTAGTACTCCACGTTTTTAAAAGGTAATGTAAGGTGCAAATAGATATTGGAATATTCATCTTGTGTAGTCGAAAAAAAAACATTATAACCAATCCTGTTTTATGATTTGGCGTATTCCACCCTTTAAAATAAAAATCTATATGTAAAAAATTGCTTGTGTATGAAAAAAAAGAAAATACATTTATCATGTTTTACTACCTTGCATAGTGGAAATAATGCAAAATGATATTCACCGTTTTTTTGGCAAGTTTAGTGTTTCTGGAATACATTTTTTTTTTATTTTTAGGATGCTGTTTCCTCCCCCTATAGTCAGTATAGATAAAAAAATATTTTTATTAAAAATAAAATACACAAAAAACTATTCAAAAACATCGTTTTTTTGGATAGTTTTTAATTTTTTTCGTTTCTCGTAAAAACCTCTAGATAACTATTATCCAAGTGTAACACATACGCTCTGATCAAAATATTTAGTTTCTGATCCTCCTAGTATAAATAAAATCCATATTAATTGCTATTATATACCCTATGTAAAACATCTGAAACCCTTAGTGATCACCGAGATGGTCACTGATGATGATGATTATGGCTTGGTACGAGCATAACAGCCGACAATAGTTTCAGATATACCCAGTACTTAATGTAAAAAATTAAATTAAAGATGATGTTAAATCATACAATCCCGTATATTAATATATATACACGAAATCACCCATACTAAAGCCAAGAACACTTTAAATACCGCATATAAAGCAAAAAATAAGCATGAGGCATACCTTTAAATACTTGGTATTTTTCTACTTTTCGGTATGTATATCCATCCCCACTAACCCTCAAAGAGATATTTAAAAATTTCTGAAGGCATTTTGAGTTAAAAACAGTGCGTCCTTGTTAAACTGTTTATTCTGACATAGCCGTCAAAAGTTCCGCTAGCAATGCCATACCCAATGTTTCGACTTCAGTTAAAAAAAAAATGTAAATCTTTGTCTTGCAGAACAAAGATAGAAGTGTTAGTATATTTAATCCTTTTTATCCCAGGAGGTATTTAGGTAAATTTTTCAAAATTCACCCTTAACACTGATTAAGTTGATTTTTACACCAGTCTCTAGAGAAAATATAGACTTTTCTTTGCGTATTTATTTGATTTACATAGCGAAATATATGGGCAGAACATTGCAATTTTCCAATTTCCAAATGGCTCGCCCTGTATAAGCCGGAGAATAACTTCAGTGATGTGGTTTTTGAATCACTTGAGGGAAATTTGGGATCCCATAAACAAAATACGCCCCTCGTTACTGTTCTAGAAAAAAAATAGTGGAATATGGGAAATTTGAAAAGTCGGAAACAGTTTTTTTTTAGTTTTTCTGCATTTCGATCGCTTTCTCGTCATTTGAGGTATAGGCATCCTATACTGATTCTAAATTTCCTTTATATTTCCCATCGAACCCCCTTTTTTACCTTCACAAAGTAGGAAGGGTTTCGACTCCGCAAAATGCCTCCAAAATTACCCCTTTTTTACGCTTTTTTATTTTTTTAAGGGAGATCCCGTGCTCCGATATTACCCGTTAACGAACTTGTCCTCGAAAAATTAACCAGCGACCTGTATTTTGAATCATTGGGGTTTCGAAAGAGTTCCCATATCGGACGCCACTGTCGGCTTATTATACATCCCACCGAAATCGCGTTTATACCAAAAGAAGCGCCGATTTATTCTCTACAATCGGTCCCAGAGAAGCCCATTTCCCCAACGTATCGTTACCGAGCTAGACCATATCGAAGATCAAAAATCACAAATTTCAAAATTTTCCTCTCGAAAAAGAGAAATGCGCGGACCGTAACAATAGCCTCGTGCGGTTATTGTTACAAGCTTTGCCTAAAAAAACATTTCCTTAATGAAATTAGGGTAGTTGATAGTATCTACGCAATAAGACTAAAATGAGCCACTAAAATTGATATTTGACAAAATGATCTTTATGAGCGTCAGTTCGTTGTGATCATATGTCCAACTTACATCTCCAGGTATATCTGAACCCTTCGACAAAGTCTATCATGACCTATTCCTTAACACAAGCTATACTCACAGGATATTTTTACCAATGCATAGCCAATAACCATTTTCTTGATGAAGGTAATGTAAACCTACTTTTATGTTGAAAAGAAAATATAATGCCTGAAGCTTCTCGGACAATACGAAATAAGAAATCTGTTAGAAATAGCCTTTTTCCAATAAATGTGTTACAAAAAATATTCATTATAGCCAAAACTGCCTACCCTGATTCCACTTATAAAGTGAAATGTTTGTAGCTATTATTGGTAATATTTCGAACAGATACAAAATCTTCCAAAAGTTACTTAAGTTAAACGACTAAAATGCTCTAGAATTACTTGTTCGTTTCCAAGAACTTTATTTACGTCACGACCAGAACAGATCTTATTTTTCTAGCTAGGTTGAGAGTTATGCAAAGTTTTATAAGACGTCAAAAAAACTCGAATATTTAGCTCTGACGGACACAAGTTTGCACGTTTACCGTAATCAAGATAAAAATAGAAACTGTAACTATAAATTTTACGTCAGTTTAAATATCTGCTTCAAGAAGGCTTGCTACGCCTTACTTTCGTTTATAATTAAGTTATACACAATAAACGGCAAAAATGCGCTCATTATTTAATGTGTTAAGTTGGTTTATAACTGCGTAAGTTTCCAGAACCCTCGAGATCTTGCAGAGAGCAGTGCAATTAAAAAGACAAGTTGCATTAAAACAAATATAAATGCTCTTTTTAAATGACTAAGTTACCTCTGAAAATATATTTATATCAAACCAAATAAAATATCCTTTTAAAAGCTACTGGCTGGGGATCTGGCTTTTTACGAGTGCATTTTAACACGTTTATGGTTTTACAATTTCATTCAAAAAAAATTTAAAGCTAAATTATAGTTGGTACTAATATGTTAAAATAAATTAGTAAACAAGTTCGGTTAATTGTGGAAGGTATATCTAGAAAATAGATAATGATTGTTAAAGTACTTCTTCAATTAGCTGGACAAAGAGATAACATATAAAGACTGTAACAATAGTCTGGAACGCACCGAATATCTGGCGAATTACTGACCTAATTTTTTTTAAATTGGTAAGCTTAGGTTCGAAATTACGGCGGAATTGTTTGGGATATCCGCGATGTTACCAAGTCTACAGTTTTTTAAAATCTGATAGCAATTTTTGTTTTTTTTATTGGACGCTCTAGATTTTATTCGATATTTGGATTCTGAGAAAAATTCTGAATACTCTTCTTTAAACCTACTTTAATGGAAGCTTCATAGTTTTCGCAATAGTCGCGATCAAACATTGATATTTAAACAAGAAAATGTCTTTTTTCACCTAAGCGGTGACTTAAAGATCAGGCTCATGATTCTTTTTTGTGTAACCAGCACTCTGTTCAGGTCCTGCGCGCTTCCCCATACTGCCAAACCATAGGAAATGACCTGGGTATGCATTAGCGTAGTAGACAGTTACTAAATTAGAAACACTTAATGAGTTTTTTAAAGCTTTTATCATAAAAAATCATTTATTTAGTCTCGAACAAGCATCATCTATATGCGGGCTCCACTCAAGGTTAGAATCTATGGTAATTCCTAAAAACTTTGAACTATGGCTAACAGGCAAAGTCATATTATTAAATAAAATATTTAGATTTATTGATTTGCGAATTTTTGTCTTAAATTCCATACAGACAGTCTTTGATAGATTTATTATAAGGTTGTTTTTTTACACCAATTTGAGAACTCAGTCAATGTAATCTTAATTTTCTCCTCCGAAAGATACTCATTTTTGGCGTTTGTGAAAAATTATCATTTATTTTTATTTTAAACTTTCTACCCTTCAAGAGAGAATTAAGCCACTTACTTAATGGTCCTTTAATACCTGTCTTTCAATTTTTTTAACAGCAAAGTCATGATCTATGGTATTAAATGCCCTTGTTAGATCAAATAGCAGAGCTACAACTTTTTTATTTTTATCAAGTTGATTGTATATATTCTGTATAAGGTCAATCGCTGCGGTTTCAGTAGAGTGTTTTTCTCTCAAACCATGCATGCTGGTGTGAGGTTAGAACTTTATTTTTCAAGAAAGGGAGTTAGCTTGTTGTAAATATTTTCGAGAACCTTTGAAAAACAGCTAAGTAAAGATATAGGCCTATAATTTTGCAATTAAAAGAGGATCATCCTTTTTAAATACAGGTAAGATATTAGCTTCTTTCAGTCGCGAGAGGAAAATACCTTCATAAACTGACATATTTATCAAATACACCAAACAGGCTAAATTTAATATGTTTGCCTCTTTAAACAAAGGGTTGCTCGGATATGATGTATTTTTCTGTAGCATTATTTTTAAAATGGTTTTTTGGATAATGTATAAACAGTTTAGAGAAACATCACGTCTTTAGCAAAGCAATAGGTACCTCATCGGGCCCTGTTGATTTTTTATTATGCACTTTTTTTATGGCGGACCTAACATCCTGTGGTGTTACATTAGTGTATTGGAAGTTATTAAATCACTTTTCCGACATAGTGCACTCCTTTGATAAACCGTTCCTAAAGTGGCAATTTAATTTATTTTTAACAACATTAGATAGATAAATACTAAAACTATTTACTATGCCTTTTGCATTAGTTAGCATTACATTATTCTTGCATATTTGATTAATGTATTTTTTTGAATTGTTTAGGTTTTTGCCGTTTAAAGAGTTAATTATATTCCAAGTGGTCTTTGTTTTGTTCTTTGTTTTTCTTTATTTTTCTGTTGTAATGGTTTTTTTTTTCTTTTTTAGTTTTTATGTTTATTTCTTTTTTAAGGAGATTATATTTATTTTTTAGTAATAAGTCCTCAGTACGCTTCTGTAGCCAGTGTAAGTTTTTTAAGTTGTTAAGATCGTAAAGAAGTTCGACAGAAAAATTAATTTTCTTTTTTTGGATCTATTTTCCCTTAACCTCTTTATTTGGACAGCTTACTGGAAAGCACTAACTGACTGCATCAAAAATTGTTCAAAGTCACCGTCCACATCGCTCAGAGTGAAGTTTATTTCAAATGAATTGAAGTGAAAATTAAATTGGTTAATCGAGCCACTGTCAACCACCCTGCGGTACCGAACTATTTCTGGCAATATGGTTTGTTCGTTATGCCAATATATAAGTTGACAATAATAATCAGATATTCCAGCATCAAATTTTACAAGAAAAAACTCTGGTTTGGATATGATGACATAATCAAGATACTAGTAATATTGTTTCTATTAGTAAAGAGAGAGAGAATAGAAATTCTATTGATTCTTAATCGACGAAGCACACAGCAAGAAGTTTGCGAAATTCTTAATAATAAATATCAGAACCGGAATCCAATAACAAGGTTTACTGTTGGCAACATTTTGAGGAAATTTAAAGTAACGGGACATGAGAAGGATACTTCACGATCTGGATGTCCAAAAATAGTTACTGACGAATATAAGGCTTTGGATATTTTAGTGAGCATAACAGAAAATACGTCTCACATCTCTATAAAACGCGTTTTGAAGGCGTAGAAATTTCATCCTTACAGAATTACTATCGGATGATGATTTTGACTGGAGTTTGCAATTCTGCGAGGCCATGATGAAAATCTGTAATACAGATGAACATGTTTTTGTACTTTGAACTGTTAATCGCCATAATTGCCGATATTGAGCCGGAGAAAATCATCATTGGGTTCGGGAACATCATTCAAGTTCAAAATATTTATTATAAATTTTGGACTGTTTAAAATTGGATTACAAAGTTTTTACTCAGAAATTAATAGCACCCAAACTTTAACTCATATTGCGCGATTATTTGTATTTAGATATCATAAGCCAATATAATCTAATATTTATTCATGTGATTGATTAAATTGTACAAAAATTTAACATTATTCTTATAGCTAACAGAAGGGATACCTGAATACCAGTTTTTCTATAAATAGAATTAAATATTAAAATATAACTAGATCGTTCAGAAGACAAGTTTTTAAGATCTTCCTAAATTTATGCCGGCTTTAAATATTTTTATAACATGCGGGAATTTTGTTGTAATAATATGGGCCAAGATAATCAAAGAGTTTTACTTGTTGATTCTTACTATACAACACATTCAAGATTATACAAATTTTCTAAATTTAATATGTTTGCCTCTTTAAACAAAGGGTTGCTCGGATATGATGTATTTTTCTGTAGCATTATTTTTAAAATGGTTTTTTGGATAATGTATAAACAGTTTAGAGAAACATCATATGTCCCACTCCATACGATAATGGCGTATCTAAGTAAGGATTCTACTAGTGTTTCTACATTGTTTTCAAAATGTCCCTTGCTAAGACTTCCCTTAATTGATAAAATATGTGTAGTAATTTTCTAATTTTGTCCGTAATATACAATGCGTGGTCTCGTCACTTTAGGTGCTGGTCCACAATAACACCCAAATATTTAATTTTATCTGTACTTCATATTTTGGAACTTATAGTACTCAATGGAATTTCTGTAAAGCTTGGTAGTTGATTACTTAATAAGGAAAACGAAATATACTTTGTTTTTGAGATATTCAGAGATAATGAATTGTAATCTAGCCATTGTTTTATTGTTGTTATACCATCATCCGCCAAATCTTTGACTTCCTACCAAGAATTTCCGCAAAATATAATAGCAGTGTCATATGCATAGGAAACAATTTGTCCTGGAGTATTTATGGAACATAAATCGTTAATAAAAAGTAAGAATAAAAGCGGAGGAACACTCACAGTCACTTTTGCTTTTTCACTTAACTTGTGATTGATTCTTATATATTGTTCTCTGAGGTAACTGACATAGATATTTAACACTGTGCCTCTAATCCTTGTATGTTCTAATTTATCAATAAGTTTATTATGAGGCACAGTGTCGAACGCCTTTGCCAGGTCCAAAAAGACAGTAACACTTTTCTTATTTTCATGTAGGTGGTTATTGATTTTTGATGTTAAAGAGTAGATAGCATCAGTTGTGGAGAGAGATAGTCTAAATCCGAACTGATTGTTTGAAAGGACTTTATATTTTGTCAAAAACCTTGTCTTTAGTGGTATTTCAAAAAAAAAATTTAAAAAGTTACTTATGACAGATATTGGTCGATAGTTTGATAGATCAGATTCAGAGCTAGCGTTCTTATAGATTGGAGTGACTATAGATATTTTGAACAGTCTGGAGACCGTACCCTGTAAAAGTATAGAATTTATAATATGTGTTAAAGAAATTTTAAAAAAATCAGAGGCTGTTTTTACAATTTTTGAAGATATATCATCATACCCCATAGCACAATTGATTTTTAATTTATTTATGTAATTTCAAATTCATCTACAGGGGTAAGAAATATATTTTGATTGTTAATTGTAGAGATGCCAAAAGATCTTGAAGGTTTTTTGATATTTTTTGCTAGTATTTGCCCAACTTGAGAGGAAAAATTATTAAAAATGTTTTTTCTACGTCGTCTAAAATAGGTTTGTTATTAACGTCTAATAAGTTTATGTGAGTTCCTTTATTTTTTTTGAATTGATAGCTTCCCTAATAAGTTCCCAACTTATTTTTATATTATTTTTATTAAGATGTATTAAATCTTTGTAGTAATTTTGTTTGCTTTATTAATTTAGTTACGAAATTTCTGTGATTTTTATATTGCCGCATTAAATTAGGGTTGTTTTTATTTTTAATTAATTGTTTTTTGAGATAATCACATGTTTTTATAGAGTTTATGAGGCCTTGGGTGATCCAAGGTTTTATTTTAAACTTGCTTTAGTATAGTTAGTAATTTTTACGAAGTCAGTGCATTCAGTTAAATGTGTTCTTGTTAATGAAATAAAATTATCAGTGGATGAATCAACTTCATTCTGAGAAAGTACACTATTCCAATTTTCTTGATTAAGCAAAAGACGAAATTTGTGAAAATTGATTTTTTGTCTTATCTTGGTTTTTAATATTTAGTCCTATTGGGTAGTGATCTGAAATATTATTATGTAGCATGTATATAAGCATTTTTTATTTGAATTTTATTTTTACTATTTATAAATATATGATGAATATATGTGCTAGTGTCAGTGGTGACACGAGTAGGGGCATTGATCAAGCTGAGATAGCCATATTTTGACATTATGGTTAAATATTTCATAGTATGAACATCTTTTTCATCTCGAATGTTCAAATTCATGTCACCAAATTCAGACCCAGTACTTACAAAAAATCAATGTTTGGGCGGGCATTATAGGTCGGAAGATAATTGGTACGTTTTTCATGGAAGAAAATTTAAACGGTGAATAATAAGTGCAACTTTTGAGGGATCACATTGTCCCAGCTTTGGCGGAAATATTTCCCAATCCTCGTAAGTCACTTTTATTGCCACATACCATAAAATATATCAATATTGTTTTCTTTTAATAAATAACGGAGTGCCCAACGATAGAATATGACTTCAACAGGATACTGTACCACTGCATTACCCGCGAGAAGTTTGGGAAAACACATTGTATTTATAAGAAATCCATTAAAGTAGATACGTATAGGGGGAAACACTATGTGTGTCAAAACACCATAAAATCTCTCATAACCTTTTTATGCTGATATTTTGTATCTTATGTATATGCATATATAAGATATTCAGGAGAGATCTAAAAGAAAAATGGTTAAGACAAGTAAAATATCAAAGTTGACTGAATCTCGTAAATTATCTGCCTGTGTTTAAACAATTTTAAATATGAATTTAAAACTTTCCTATTTATTTTGGATCAGTGTACACAAAATATAGCATTTACCGTAAGAATGTGCTCTCAAAGGCCACATTATAAGAAAACAGTTTTTCTCGAATAGCAAAACGTTTACGAAAAACCGAGAGTCCTTTACAGGAAACGCTCATTCCCCGGGGGAGGTCATAACCTACATAATATGCATCACTGATATCCAAATATTCCAGCAGTGGAAAGCCGGTGAAGCGTAAACGTGCGGGGATAATAGCAGACAAAGTTATCGAATCTCATAAATTTGACACTGATGTGAATATAATTTCAAGATGCACCCAGTAATGCACTTTTCACTGACAAAATGTTCATTCTAAAAACAAATTCTTTAAATAAAGAATTTGTCTTTTATAATATTTTTTTAGTAAATTACCATTGTTTGAAACAATTGCAAGCAATGTTTAAGAAATACTATTATAAATTGGTTGTGCATTTTTAATCAACAAATCGGTAAATTGTTATTTTTTTCAAAAAAGTATTTATTCATTTAGGAAAGTTCCACATAAAGGTCTTTGACAATTTTAAAGTTCGGTTATCCGCGACTTCGTTTGCTTATATGACTGTAATGAAAGGGATGTAAAGAGGTTCTTAAATCGCCTCATTAGAGTATCTCTTTATAAACCACGTTTATTGTTGCATTCTCTGGCTGTAAAATAGCCAAGCTACTACGCGAACTTACTCTAGAGCATGCGACATAGAGTTGACCATGGAACAAACAATCGTAGCGCAAGTCTACTCCAGCTCTACTTAAGGATTGCCCTTGAGCTTTGTTAATTGTCATGGCGAAACAAAGCTTTAAATGAAACTCTACACGTTTAAACTGAAAAGGATAGTCTGACGGAATTAAAGGGTATAAAAACTGTTTCTCCCAGACCAGAGCCAGAAATAATAGTAGACTCTATTACATTGTTTTGCGATGTTTTAACTTGTAGCCGAATTCTATTACACCATTTTGGTGGTTTTAAATTTCGAATAAGCATCACTGGTGCCCCCACTTTTAAAATTAACTCATGAGGAGAGGGATTTAGAGAGTGTAGGAACTTGACAGGATAATTAACCGCTTTTTCTTGGTCTATAACTACATCTATTGAGTTGTATGTTAATCGTGGAGCAGTGATTTTTTTCCAATAAAGCTAGACTTATATCAGCTGTGCTATGTTTTGGAGTTAATATAGCTCGTTCTTTAAACCAAGAACCGGATTTATTTTGAAAACTTTCAAGTCCACTATAAACATTTAAGGGGTAGTTTCACCCCGTTGGAAATTGAGTTTTGAAGAATCTCTCTGCACTCTAAAATCAAGCTGTTTACACAAGCTCATCTTTCTACGGCAAACAGTTTGAGAAAGATCGCAAAAACTAATCAATGACCCGTTTTTTTCAAAAACCCTGTATGAATGAAGTATGAAAGCATGTGTTCAAGTGTTTTTCGGAATAACTAATTGTTTTTTAAATAAAAAATGTAATGTTAAAGGGGTGGTTTTAGCCCCTTGTCTCGGTTTTTAAAAAAAATTAAAAAGTGTAAAAAAATAAAATATAGAGCATGTTATGTTCAAGCGTTTTCCGAGTAACTAACGGTTTTTTAAATAAAATATATTATAATATTTAAAGGATGGTTTTACCCCTTTGGCCACATTGTATGAATTTTTTAAAAATCCTAAAATATGTAAAAAAAATAAATTAAAAAACATGTGGTGAAGCGATTTTTCAAAAAACTAACCGGTTTTTAAATAAAAAAATATTGTATTATTTAATTGGCGGTTTCACCCCTTTGAACACCCTGCATGAATTTTTTAAAAAATCTTAAAATATGTAAAAAAATAAATTAAAAAACACGTGTTGAAGCGTTTTCCGAAAAACTGACCGGTATTTTGGCGACCTCTAAAAGGTAAAAATTGCTGCGCTAACCGGAGGACTTCAGGTCGTCCCGTTTTCGAATAAGAAAATATTGAAAAAGGGGTAAGAAACATTGTGACAAAAGAATTAAGTGTCATCTACTGCCATGGTTATTGATAAAAAATTGTTTTTAACATCTTGTTATTGGGTTGTGGAAAAAAATCAGCAACACATCATGTTAGTTTATATCGTTCGGTGTTTAATAAGGCTTATTTAAACATTTTGCATTTTATTTCAATATAGTTCGTATCGACTTTATCTTCAATAGGTAGATTATTTTTTAAGGATAATGTAATGGAAATTATAACATTGCAACCAGGCTGGGTAACGAAGCAAGATATGCGGGAAGTGTTGTTTCCAAATTTATAACAGCTCTTAGCATTAAAAATGCTCCCCGATCTGTTCGTCTATCCGTTAAATCTGAAGATCTTGATATTAAGTTCTAGAAACATTTGCTGTTCAACCGAAGCAATCACTTCGAGTAGTAGCTGCTGGCGTGGGTGTGCGTAAGTCAACGGTTTACGAAATTATAAAGAAACATAATGATCACCCATACAAAGTTCACATTGTACAAGAATTTAATGAAAATGGGCCAGATCGCAAATGATACATTTGTGAAGAAATCTTACATAAATGAAACCCAACTAAATTATTTGTATCGAACAAATTTTATTGATGTAATTAAATGTAAAAGAAAACAAGGTTCTGGCTTCAGTTCCAGGATTCTATAAACAAAAAATTAGAGGATCTACTGAAATTTACGGAAGATACGGAGATAGATTAACATGGGCTTAATAACCACAAGTCGGATATAAAAGCCCACCTTCGAGATCATTCAGCGCATTCTCTCCTGGAGTAAAAATCTCTAGTATCACAGGCCTGCAGGATATCTATATTTTCGCCTATTTTCAACTTAATGGGATCTCGAATTATAGCATTTGCTGTGAGACTAACTTCTACCTAGAATATCATAAATTATTAAGTGGAATGCAACATGGGTTTCGTAAGAAGAGATTAACTGCGACAACTATTGAAAATTGGTAAGATTTCATTTATAGAGCTCTAGGTGGAAAAGAACACGTATTGAGTCTTTTTTATGACCTGATTCAGGCTTTTGACACTGTCAGTCACAAAATATTGCTAAATAAATTATACACCATTGGCGTTCGTGGCAAAGCATATTCTTGGATAAAATCCTATCTGGAAAACCATAAGCAAGTGGTGGTGATTGATGGTGTCAAGTCTGATAGTAGGTTTAAAAAGGTTGGCGTACCGCAGAGCTCAATACTGCGGTCCCTGTTGTTTAACATATATGTTAATGATATGGAACAGTTGTGCACAATACCAGATCGCATGGTTCTATATGCGGATGATACTAATATGTTGATTAACCATGAAAACCTACAACTCCTTTCCGAAAAGGGCAACAAAACTTCTAAAGAATTTTGTACATATTGTTCAATGAATCACCTACAACTCGATATGAAGAAAACATGGTTTATGGAATTTCTTCCAAGAAATTCAACAACCAATTACAATTTATTAATAAGAGTGGCAGGGAAGTGAATAGAGATTACTAAGTCCTTAAAACTTCTTGGTTTGCGTGTCAATCAGAAGCCCAGTTGGGAGTGTGATGCTGATCATCTCCGTAAGAAATTAAATGTATCCTGCTATGTTGTAAGATCTCTTGTAAATACTCTCTCTGTTTTGAAGGTGTTTTATTATGGATTGATTTACTCTCACCTTCAGTATAGTCTAACTTTTTGGGAGAACTCGGCTCACATACAAAAGGTTTTTATATGTCGGAAAAAATTAATAAGCCAAGCAAGAAAAAGAACATCTTGCAAACCGTTATTTAAAAAACTTGTAATTCTTACATTACCCTTAATTTATATTTATGAAGTTATTATGTACATCTTAAGGAATCTTAGCAGATATGAAAAGAAAAGTAATATTCACCAGTAAAACACTAGGAATAAAGATGACTTACATTTACCTTTTTGTCGAACATCATTTGTGGAACATTTTTCGCGAAAAGATTAACTCGTTTATTGTCAAGATATTCCAGGATTAGTCGTCAAACTAATTGCTGCTGCTTACCAAGAAAGTGACTGGCGATTGTCCATAGAGTCACCTAAAAGAAGCTTAAAAGGTGTGTTGTTACATAACGGTAATTTGTATGCATCGGTTCCCATGGATCATTCAGTTATTTTAAACGAAAGTTATGCAAATTTGGCAATCCTGTTAGGCAAAGTGAAATATGCAGAGCAAAATTGGATTTTATGTGCAGACTTTAAAATTGTATGCATGTTGTTAGGTCAACAGTCGGGTTACACGAAAATGCCACGTTTTTTATGTGAATGGGACAGTAGAGTTCGAGATGAACACTGGACAAGAAGAACATGGCCACGCAGAGTTTCCTAGTTTGTCAAATGTCAAACTTAAAAAGATATCTTCGTAGGGCCACAAATTAGACTCTTAATGAAGGACATGGAGTTTAACAAAGCTATGAAAAACGTAGAAAAAGCAGCATGGGATAGTTTTAAAAATGCAGTTGAGGGGTTTTTGGGAAACAATAGAGATCCAGATTTTAAGGATGTGAGTTTGAAATTTCATGTTCTCCATTCGCGTCTCTACTATGTTTCAGAAAACTTTGGGGCAATTAGTGAAGAACAAGGTGAAAGATTATACCAGGATATTAAAGAAATGAAGAGAAAACATCAAGGAAGATGCAATAATTCCATGATGGCGGACTATTGTTGGGGGCTGGGAAGAAAAGCTTCTTGTGGTGAAACTTCTTCAAGTAAACATTCTTTTGGTAATAAGGGAGCTCGTTTTCATTCAACAAAGGACATTTGAACATTTTTTTTGTTACTTTGCATTTTGATTAGAAGCTTTAATTTAGAGGTAAAACATTGTTCCACTTATAAAACTACACCCCTTGTTCCAATGAATTTTGTTATGAAATGCCAATTTTGTTTTTTTGTCATTGTGAAATAACCTTATGTGATGGCCAAAAATGCATATTATTTTTGAATTCGGTATATCTGCGTTATATAATACTAATAAAATAATCTAAACTACCGACCAGTCTTTTTTGGAGGCCTGTATAAGTGCATCGTGCAATCTAAGGCAAAACGTCGCATAGTAATTTCAGCTTGACATGGTCTAATCCCAAGAACCATGATTTCTTAATTGCCTCAACATATTTTTATAATGTATCGCAGTTTCTTTATAAACGCATTTCTTTGTAACGCCTCGAAATGATTTGCATAGGTAGCAAAGCTCTCCAGAAATTGCTTTTAGCTGCTTTTAAATTTTAAGGCTGCAGCGTTTACTTATAAATACCTATTTTAAGTAATTGAATAAATTTGAATAATATGCAATTTGCCAACGATGTAAATGCAATTTTTCGGGCAAAGCAACTTGTAGCCAGTTTTTACCTTTTTCTTAGAAATTTTTACCTTAAATACGACATTAGTATTCAGTAAACCGTGATACGACATGTTTTATTATTAATAATAAGTATACATTTGGCGGTGTGAATGAAAATTAAGTTATTGCCGTTAGCATTTGGGGGATTAGTTTGTTTTGGGTGTTTTAACTTGTTCTTAAGTGTTTTTAGAAATGATATAAAGAATTTTACTTGTTTACATTAACAAATGCCAAATAAGTAAGGTTTTGGCTAAATTTGAGGTTTGTTTATAGATATCAGTGACGTATCAATGCCTACACAGTTCTGCATCTGCAATATTTGTGATATCACTGATCATTTATAGATAGACTTTTAAAGGTCAAAAGGTCAAAATCGACTATTTTGTCACATAAAAATAACAGAGAAATTATAGCAAATTCTTTAGATCAACCTCAGTTTCAAATTACCGCAACAAATAATTGTGTCGTTAAACCGGACATCGTGCAACTGAAAGTCACCAATAGACGCAGAAAAATTACCGAATGAAAGTAAAAGAACCGCTACAAACAAACCTCATTAATTTTTGTTTTGCCCCAGGTAAAGATAAAGTAAAATAACGCGTTACTAGAATACCATTTTTTTTTTCTGATCCCATTCTAGCACACAAACACAGAAATTGCTCCGCAAAGTCAAAATTGCTCTGAATGTTGTTTGGTCAACAGTCGGGTTGCACGAAAATGCCACGTTTTTTTATGTGAGTGGGACGGTAGAGCTCAAGATGAACACTGGACAAGAAGAACATGGCCACGCAGAGTTAGTTTGGTGCCTGGTTCAAAAAATATTGTGCGGGAAAATTTAGTAGATCCAAACAAAATCTTCACTGCATGTCAAGTTAGGAATAATGAAGCAATTTGCCAAAGCTCTTGACAAATCTAGTGATTGTTTTAAATATATATGGACAAAGTTTCTTAGTTTGTCAAATGTCAAACTTAAAAAGATATCTTCGTAGGTAGAAAAATTACCGAATGAAAGTAAAAGAACCGCTACAAATAAACCTCATTAATTTTTGTTTTGCCCCAAGGTAAAGATAAAGTAAAATAACGCGTTACTAGAATACCATTTTTTTGCATTTTTTTCTGATCCCATTCTAGCACACAAACACAGAAATTGCTCCGCAAAGTCATAATTTATCTGGTAACAGCATGGTATTATTTGTCACAAAAGTAGCACTAAAAGCTCTAGTTTGGTATCGTTCGGCTATAAAGAAAGATAAGGACCCATCTGCTAGACATATGTATGTTCGATACAACGTGTTCTAGATTATTTTAACGAACCTGTGTGAATTGTAACAGATATATGTCTTTACCAAATTTTCTCAGATTTGATGCTAAGGAAACCAGACAGAAAAGAAAAATCAACGGTTCTTTTACACAAATCCGGGAGATGTGGGTTATTTTGACCGAAATTTGTCGAACATCGCACATGCCGTTATCTCACGATTGATAAATAGCTCTCGGAATTTCATGAACGTTGTTCATCTCGTATGTATATCCCTAGCAAATCATCGGCAAAGTATGGTAAATGTATCATGATTTCCGACTCATCGACAAAAAATATGGTTCGTACTATTGCCTTACTTAGGCAAAAAGAATCGAATGATTTGTCACTTGTATCCCACTTTTTAAAGTAATGAACATTACAGTGGATAATTGATTCACATCAGTCAGTTTAGGAAACGAGTTACTCGTGGATCTCTATAAACTCACAATAATTTGAATACTGCGGAAAAAGTATTGAAATGAAAGAAGCTCAAAGCGATACTACTCTTATCCACAATGCACATAGGTTGCTGGAATAGCAGAAAACCCAGGCAAAACTAGTCATTGTTCAGAATTATAACGAGAGTAAAGCTGGTGTACCTACATTTGACCAAAAGTGTTCGAACATGTCCTATAATAAAAAAAACAAGAAGATAACCTTTGAATATTTTTTTGGATGCTGCATACGGCAAGTATTAACTCTTTTGTTATTTATTCACAAAATACCTCGAAAAAAAAGCCCCAAAAACCCTTTTCTCTCTTTCAATATTCGATGAATTTAGACCTTCGCGCTGCTGAGCCATGGATGAAACATAGAATGAACAGAGCTATGTTGCGTCGAAATATTCAAGAAGATATAGCTAACATTTTAAAAATTTCTCTTGAACCCGTCATACCTCAAGAGAAAAAGCCTGTTTTTATTGTCAAAAAAAGGCGCATGACAACTTCGTATTGTTAATAGTGTAGGCATCCAATTTGTTGTGAGCATCGAGGCAACATCTGCACACAATGTACTTGCAATTAACCTGAATTCTCAGTTTTCACTACCAAATGTTATGGTGTAGGTAGTCTGTATTATTAGAAAATGTGTTTTTGTTGTGTCTCAAGAACTTTATGAATAAAATAGTTTGGGAAAGTCTGTTTTTTTTTCAGGGTAAAATTGACGACAGTGTTAAGGTACTGTGACCTTAGTCCCGTGATCTAGGGTTTCAGTTGGTGTAAAATTCTAGATATTTTTGTATTACCCAACAAATTAAGAGACTGCAACACCTAATTGTTTCGATTTAGGGCAAAGGGAAATGTACATTTCACAAGTGAAGATCAATAAAAATTAAGACAAGAATGTGCAATTCGTTTTGTACTAAATAGACCCATTTGAGAATTTAATAAATTACTTTACTGTTGAGCGGAGTGATGGTGGGAAACCTTTTTTTCGCTATGCTCATCCGGTTTGATTCTACAAATCTTAGCAAATCTGGTCTCGTTACAAAGATGATTTTTACATTTTTTTAAGGAGCTATAGGTTCTAATTATTTTGTTGATTTGGATCTGCCGACGTCGCTAGAGGGCTCTGTTTGAAAATGTACTTACCTCCTACGAGATCTTCTCGTTTCAAGGCCTTAATGCCGAAAACGGAAAACATGTTTTCAAATTTCCGTCGGTCTGTCTGTCTGGTTTGTAACGGTGCAGCTAAAAATCTACTTAGTCCAAATGACTTCAAATTATTTACAAAAATCAGGGGTCGTATGGCGATAAACTGATAACAATTTGTTAAAAATCCAGTATGCCGGTATGGCTTAATAAAATGCTTTAACAACATGTGGTAAAAATCTATTTATTGGATTGACTTCAAATCTTGAATAAAAATCAAGTGTGACATGGAAATTTAATGGTAAGAATTTGGTACCCATCCAATACGAGGGAACAAAAAGGTGGCCTTATAAAGAATTTTAAAAATCGGTGTAAGAAAACTACTTCCGATTTACTTCAAATTTTACATAGGAATCAAATGTGTGATCATCAAGGGATGAAGAAGTAAGATGCTGTTACGATTCCCTATAGCGGAATAAAATGTTTAATAAAACATCACTTAAAATTTTGTATCAAAATCACCTGCGACCGAAATTAAAAGTTTTTCCATATGCCATTTATACGTTAGATGTTTATTATATACAGATACGACGAGTTCCTCCGTTATATAATGAATTACAATTTTGAAGTTATAGGCCTAGCAGAAACTTGGCTTTCTGATAGTCAACCCTCTCAAACATTTCAAATTTCCCGCTATAGTTATATAAGATGCGTAGAATGTATTTTCTCAAGATTGAATTCACTTAAGAAATCATGGTTCTTGGGTTTTTCGTACAATGTTATCGAATTCACTCTTAACTCTTTCATCTACCGTCATTCTTTTAATGCAGAAAAACTTTTAGACAAAATAGAAGATATGTTAAGTATAACAGTACCTTTTTTTAGAAGAACATTTATTATAGGGACCCTCAACATTGATTTACTACAAAAGTCTCAACAACTAGGATATAATGTGAGTAATTTTAATTTAATACAAACAATAAATACACTTACTTGAATAAATGTTGAAAGAAATACGCAAACACTTATTGATGTGGTTATTACAAATCAGAATATTAAAACTATCAAAACATATTGGATATTAATTTCCGACACTATCACGGATCACAATCTGATACATGCCTCATTTGATATATTGATGCATGATGTACGTGTGAGAGAAATAAAATGTAGGGAAATATAAATATGAACGCCTTTAAAGCAGCGGACGAATGACTCTACCTTGAGATGATATATACATAAGAACCAAAGTTGATGATAAATTAAATACATGTAATAAAAATAACGAATGCCTATTAAATACGCATGCACCCTGTGCGCTAAAAAAATTAAACGTTGATCATATACCCCATGGATAACAACGAATATAAAATTCCTTACTTGACTTATGAGATAAAGCACATCGTCAAAACAATAAATATAAAACGGAATCAATTCCACCGCGAAAAATTAACACTCTCATTGCCATAAAAAACCCTCATTTTGCACACTTAATACAAAAATAACTATTATAACTTCAAAAACTAAAATTATTCTGCAAATAAGACTTTACTAATATAAATTCTTTCATCTTAGTCTTATTCTTTGTTTGCAATGTAATAAATTGACGCCAGTTACCCATTTTCATCAAAATTATTTTAATTCTCAATTACAGACAATACTGAAAAAATATTAAGAAAAGGGGAATAACGAACGATGAATCCTTTACCTCCAGAATGTTTCAAAAACAAAAAGAGGTAAAAACAAAAATCACAGATTACTTAAAGAACAAAATAAGAGATATGATCTATTGCGTGTATGCTAAAAATGAATATGTTACAATGCAGACTTTGCTTTAAAAACTAAAAGAGAGAAATTAATGTATAACTAACTAACTTTAAAAATAAAAACTACTCCCCTTCACTGTCTTCAGAATCAGAACTAAATTCTTCATCGTCACTGCTGTCTTCGTCGGTACTAATTACAAGTGGCGCAATGTCTGAAGCATCACATATCTGTATTGTCTTCCAAGCTTCTTGGATTACCCTTTCTGTGTGGCTGACATAATTTTTCCAATGCTCTGAAGATACTTCATTTATCGCTTTTTCCCACATGGCCAAAACTTCCGATGGTGTCCCCTTCAGACTAGCAATGTATTGGCCGTATTTCCTCTTACACTCAGACCATACCATTTCAATAGCATTAAATTGACAATGGTATGGAGGAAGTCTTAGTATTTTGTGGCCCAAAGGTTTCACATATTCGTCAAGGTAGAATGTTTTTTCAATGTTACAATTTTTTTCTACAATGCTCCATATTTCATCCTTCATGGCCCTCTCTGGGAAGTCAATGTTCTTTTCTTTTAACCATCCAATCAATCTCTGCTTTGTCCATGATTTTCTTGGAATATCCTCTAAAAGGTCGGAATGATAGCTTGCGTTGTCCATCACTATCAAACTTTTTGGAGGAAGATTTGGTACCAGCTGATTTTTAAACCAGTTTTCAAAATTTTGCTTGTTCATATTGTCATGATAATCTCCGCTTTTTAGTCCACTTTTAAATATTAAACTGGCCCCCTTAATAAATCCTTCCTTTGATCCAGCGTGAACTACAATATATCGATGACCTTCACTAGCTTTTTTAGAACTTGTAGACATAGTGTTATCCTGCCAGCTGTTTCTAAACGAACCTTTACTAAAAATTCAAGTCTCATCAATAAATACGGTGGTATAAGCATCTTGTCCTAGATTTTGATTTTTGACATATTCCCTCAAGAAATTGATTCTCTTGTGGACGATGTGGGGCAAATCCATCAGGTATTTTCTATTATTTGATTTCTTCCACTTAAAACCAATACTTTTTACGTATTTTCTTAGCGAGGTGATGGAAAAATTAAAATATTCATTTATCTCTTTTAGTTTTTTAAGCAAAGTCTGCATTGTAACATATTCATTTTTCGCATACATGCAGTAGATCGTATCTCTTATTTTGTTCTTTAAGTAATCTGTAATTTTTGTTTTTACCTCTTTTTGCTTTTGAGACATTCTGGAGGTAAAGGATTCATCGCTCGTTATTCCTGTTTTCTTAATATTTATGATTGTTGTATGGCTAAGTTTTGTTGCATTTGAAGCTCGTTCAATTATATTATCAGTTTGCGGAAGGATTCCATTTTTAGCTTGCTCTTTTTCCAATTGAAAAAAAGCCAAGATATTCAAAACTATTAGCTGTGATTGCTGATTATATCTTCGCGGCATCTTGCAAAAGTTTAAAAAGAATCACAACAAATCAATGTCAATTTTGACGAATATAATCTGAAAGACACATAACCAAACCCGGCATTGACTGTTGTAAAGAAACGACAATGAGTTTTTTCAAAATGTTTTTGTCACTGTCAGTTAACATAAATCAAACAAAAATAACCAAAAATGACGTCATTCCAGAAAGGTAATGCGCCAACTATATTACCTTTTATTAAAATACCTGCACGCAAAAGGTTACCTGATATGTTCGACAAAGTCAGTTAGAGTTATGGCGATAGAATGCGAAACTTGCAAGATGTTTGTAACAGTTTCAATGACAAATATCCTAACAGAAATCCAATAACAAAATCTACCGTAAGTAAAATTAACAAAAAATTTCGTAAAACTGGAAATGTAAAAGATACTATACGTTCTGTTCTCGTCATTGGATCCGGCATAATTCATACCTAATCGTACATATTTAAATACAGGTAAGCGGTACCTGAGATATTTCTTTTGTTACACGCTGTAGTTAAATGTAGGACTAAAAACTGACGAAGTGAGTTAAAACTGCTTGTAAGATTCTTCTTTCTAACCATAGATATTAACAAAAATTTGAAAATTGACAAACTTCGATATAAACGGTTTTATTACACATTTGTCGGAGCTCCATTAATAGCTAAAATATAATTAATAACAGTATTAATGGGCAGGCATAAACTAATGATTTAAGCTAAGGTTACTCTGCTAAATAATACTTTAGAAAGAAACAATTAGGCTCCGAATCTTACTTACTTTGGTAGTGAAACATATTAGCATTCAAAAATATACGTCAAAATATTATAAGTACACACAGAGTTTTATTTTATCAAATAAACAATATACATATTTCACAACAGTAATAATATACAATATGAACATTTTACCATTTAATTTTGAACGTTTTAATTTGACAAAAATGACAAATTCATAAGTGCAATTTCCTCGGAAAAAATGTTGTTTACGATTTTTTCCAATTGAAAAATATGAATTGTGTGGATATTTGTTGGTATGAAAGCACAAAGGAAATACTCATATGAAAACGACATTATACAAAAATCGTGTTAAAATATGGAATAACCAGTCGTTTTTTAGTTTACTGTAAGTTTTGGCGATATTTAACAAACATAGTGTGTAAATCTTTGATTTTTACTCGTTAGTAACATGTGGGTTAAATCATATTACAATGATCTGGTTGCTATGCCCTTCACAGCATATATTTTCTTAAGAGCCATGCCACGTACCATCGCCATTATAAAATTCTGGTGTAGGATCACTATACCTCTTGGACTAATATAAAACGCAAACTGTCGATCAGGTATGTATTTTGCCAACTTTATTTATGATTTTCTAAAGCTTTTTCAATTAACAATTAGAATTAAATATCATTCGTTTAAAAGATTTTAAATATTTTACCATATCCATTCCTTTCAATTAATTCTTAGGTCTTGCCCATGCTTCTCGCGCCTTCTTAAAAATGAAGTTATTTAAATTAGTAATTTAAACATCATAATTTTCACCAATCTTTCCGTTAGTTCGACTTGATGTCGGGATGACAAGTTTTATGTAGGTGACAATTAAGCGGCTGTTTCAAGTTTATGTCACTTTGTATATAAACTGTAATAATTAAATATTATAAGCATTTGTCTATTTAAAGTAAAAATTTATTTTTTGGAAGATCGGGCTGAAGGAAGAACAAAAAACTCATCTAAGGGTTGAAAATAGTATATATAAAAAACATTGCTGAAAAAATCAGTAAAAGCACGGTTTTATTGGCAAAGCGAAAGGATGCCAAATACGGAAACATAACAAGGAACCCAGGTTCCAGCCGCATCAACAAAACCTTTGTAAATTATTTGGTAGATAGTTTGATGAAATTCAAGATTTGCGTGAGATTAAATTGTTCAAATACAAATCTTCACGAAAACTATATTTTTTACAAACTGTAAGGATTACGGAATACTTGCAATTTAATTTGCAAGAGCACAAGCGACAAAACTAATAACACTAATGTTTGAAAGTCAGTCAGTGCATGCATCTTTCTAAAAAATAATAGCATTTGGCTTTTCAACCAAGATATCAGGTTCACGGCACACCAAAAGCAAAAGGATAGTCTTACATTAAAATATAGATATTGATGAATTGAAATATGGATATTGATAAAAGTCATGATGATATTCCTATAAAAAATCCAAAGTTTTGGACTTTTACAAATATTTTAGATAATTTTTTGTACACAAATTAAATATTAAACTTGAACAGATTATTCTAAAATTGCACATTTTGTGACAACAGCATATTAAAAAAATCATAATATGAATGAGACTTAATAAAGACATAATGTTTAAGCTAATTGATAGCACATTCGTGTAATTAATAGTTTCTATATATTTCTAAGCTATTAGAATAAGCTTAGCTCTACCAGAATTTTTTAATCGCGACGGTACCTCAAGGTCCTGTTAAATTAAAATTCGTATATCTTGTTCTTCTTCAGGGCTTGATGGCACAAGATTTTAACCATTTACGTATTCAATTTACCATTTGTGTAAAAAAATCCCGGAGTACCGTCACGTGAACATGTGAGGCTCCATTTAATAGCTATGGAGGAGTAAATTTGCATAACATGCTCTATTATTCGAGAAACGCTCTTAATTGGATACAAGAAGCTCAGCATCAGTGATTTGAACTTAAAGCCTATTGTGTAATACAAGACGAATAATTATAGCAATATAAAAGCCTAAACATGTGTGTTTTAAATGTTGATTTTTGTTACACAAATTCGGAATAAAACCATTTGCATAGAAGTGACTAATTTTTTAGTAACCAAGTTTGGGTATAGTTACCTTTGTCAGTCTCCAGACTATTCGTATGTCTGTCAGCCTGACCCACCCTTCATATCAGATTTATTTATATAATCCTCAAGTTCATTTATATAATCAATTATCCCTTGCGATATGTTTATACATATATAAAGTGCGTGCGATATCTCTTACTTTATTTGATTATGAATAGGATTTATTATTAAGTAAGATCCAAGATCCAGTTAATCCAGTTGTAAATTAAATAAAATGTTTCTCCTAATGATTCGTTTCTTATTACAAAGAACATAAAAGTTAAAAGGGCTTTAGGTGCACAAGTATTACCAATTATATAACTTATTTTTACTTTGTGCAGATCCCTTGATAAATCCAGTTACTGATTTCTGTTCTACTATCTTTTCACTTCATCTTTATATCATGCTTGATGTTTATGCAAAATTAAAGTGACAGACGGAAATGGGAATATAGCATATATTTCCAGATTTAGGGGTCTGAAATATAAAGTAAGGATATGATGAACCATCTGAGGGTGATTTTTTTAAGATTCTGTTACTTCCTATTTCGAGAACAGTAAATTGGATTTAATAATAATAAATATAACAATAATAATAATAATCGTTTATTATTCGCCAAATGCAAACTGTGCATTATTATTTACAAAAATAAAAATATGATTGAATAAAGGCCAGCATTTCAGACTTCTACGCAGAAGGCAGATTCTGTTCTTACAACGCGGCCACATATCTTAATAAAAAAAGTTATATATAGGCGCAAACTAAACATACAATTTCATACTTCCAAAAATATTCTCAGTGGCGTCACTCAGAAGAGTACATGTCAAATTAAAGATAGTGACACAACATATTTAAATTAAGTATGACATAACCAAAAATACCATTTGCAATAAACAATATCTTTAAGTAATAAATATAATCTAAAGGTGTTAGAACAATATGTGCTTAGTACAAAAGACACGAAAAGAAGTACAGAAAAGAAAGATAGTGTGAAATAAGTATAAGGGAACTGGAAATATAGAGAAAAATGAAGAAGGCTGTTAAAGGATCGACTAGTATGTAGTTTTGATTTTCTATTCATTGGCTAGAAAGTAAATATTTCTTTAATTCGTGTTTAAAGGATTGTACTGAGAGTGTAGTTTATGATAACTCAAGAGGTAAAGCATTGATACATAATGCTATATCATAAGATTTTTTTAAATTTTGTGATACATACAGTTGCATGTAGTTTCCTTCTATTACTCATATTAAGCCATGAAAGTTCTTTAAGTTTGTAAGATATTCGGTTGCCTCTCCTGATACGAAAAATTAGTCGGATATAACAATTTTGAATCTTTGAACGATTTTAATCCGCAATATGCTTTTTTAAGTGTAGAAGATAAATGATTTTTAAAACGAAGCTAAAAATCAAGAGATAGTGTTAGACTCTTGGTATTTTTCACAATGGAAATTCGCTGACTATTAATTGACAAATCCATTAGATTATACATATCGTTAATGACATTTTTTTGCCAAACAGCAGTACTACGGACTTATTTGAATTTACTACACATCAGTAGATGCCTCAGAGTGAATTTAAGTCGGAGTTTGTCTTATTTTTGGCATCAATAAATACACTCAAATGGAAAAAATGAATAATACATGTTAGCATTATCATATTAGATGTGGAAAAAAGGTATTTTTGAAAATTTGGTTTTAGGATTATTCATACTCGATTCAAAAATCGGTACATTTACTTTACCCGGAACTTCCCTCGTAATGATTCTTTCCTTTTATTAGGAATAATGAAGTGTGACCAAATTTAATTTCGCACATAGTCATTTAGTAACACGCATATACTGTCTTTTCTTCAAACATTTTTATTGGGGGTCGTTTTGTTCCACCATATTGGATTCGTACCAATATTTTACCAGTTTCTAGCTATGCTACACATGATTTTGGGTATAACTTAAAATAAATTGAATAAGAAGTTTTTTGCACTGATTTTTTAAAAATTTCATTATATCGCCATTTTGTTCCGTAATGTCGAATTCTTAGCAAAATTTTACAAGTGTATCTCTATATCTCATTTTTCTGCAAGTTTTAAAGTCGATTGTATAACAAGGTATTTTACGAAGATTGTTTAAACAATTTATTTAATCGCCATTTTGTTCCGCCATCTGATAGCATATGATATGTTCGTAACACAATTTTGCCAGTTTATCTCTATACCACACGTAATCCTTGCACAAAATTTGAAATGAATCTAATTTTTTTTTTTAATATTTTAATATGCCGCCATTTTATTTTGCAATCTTGGATTTGTGCCAAAATATTACCAGTGCATTCTTATATAACACTTGCTTTTCAAGCAAAATTTGAGGTAAATTGGATAATTTTTAGTAATAATTTATTATTTCAATAGGCCGCAATTTTGTTCCTCCGTATTAAATTTTTACGAAAATGTTACCAGGTCATCCCCACATGATCCCTAATTTTCTATCAAAATGTAAGTTAATCGGGTAAGTAGTCTTTTAGCTATGCCAGACATACCGACGGAATTGAGACAACATGTATTTTGGTATCTAGAGACCCTAAAATGTGAAAATCCATGAAATCCTGAAAAGGTGATTTTTCACTATTACAAACATCCATATATCACACCTAATTTTTGAACAGAATTTGAAATCAATATAATAAGTAGATTTTTCAGGCTGAATTTTTTAATATTCCATTAAGCCGCCATTTTGTTCCGCCATTTTAGATTCGTACCAAAATTTTCATTTTGACATACTACTTGATTTTGGTACAAAATTTGAGGTAAATTGGATAAATAGTTTTTAAGAGATCATTTTTCTAACATTTGATTAGGTCGCCATTTTGTTCCGCCATATTGAATTTGTACCTATATGTTACTTATATTTAGGACCCTTAATTTTTGTCCAAAATTTGAAGTCAATCGGAAAAGTAGTAGACAGACAGACAGAGAGACCGTCGGAATTGAGAAAACATGTTTTTCGGCAACAAGGCAACCCGAAACGAGATCTGAAAAATCTCGGAGGCTTATTTTTTTACGATTACAATACTTCCGTCTTATGGGAGAAGTAAAAATGAAAATAATGTTATGTTAAGAATAAAAAGCACTTATATTTGGTACTTAATCAGACATTTCAGGTATCTAAAGCAATAGCAGACCGCCCTCTAGTTTTAGCAGATTCTTGGACACTGCCAGCAGAAATTTGGACTTCGGCAGCTTCAATTTGTTTTTTACGCATGAACTGGAATGGGAATTTTTTTATTCATTGCTATCATATTTGCTCTTTTTCAATATTTTTTTGCGCAGGTCGAAGCGCATGAATCCTTATTTGCTAGTTCGTTTTTCCAGAGCTTGTTCTTACATTTTTGATTTTGGAAGTTTTTTAGGAAAAAATATTTTACAGTGCTATGTAGGACAACAAGGCACAACTGCTTTTTTTCCTTGCCTATTTCTTGCACCATTTCGATCATTACTCAAAACGCTTGGACCTCAAAAGCTAAAAAACATATTTGAACATGCTTTTCTGTGGTAGCAAATAGTAAAGCACTAGATACATTCATTTAGTAATAGGTCGTCCAGCAGAGTAGCTAGTTAGCTATGTATTGCAGTATTAATTTCCTTTGCAGAGTATATTCTTCCGAAGTGAGCAATTTTAATTAATTAAATTTCATGCCTCCTTATGAAAATTTAATCTGATAAGTGGAAGGAATACGTTTGTTACCCAAAAGTTTGTTTCCCAGCAAAATTACGAAATTATTAAAGTTTAATATTACGAGCCTGTATTTGGAGCTTGACAAAAAATACCTTTTGCAAATGGATTCGTCCCTTCGACAATGAATAATAAATTAAGAATTAAGATTTAGGGATCGTTAGCAGCTGTAAATTTAATTTTTCAGATACCAGGAACTACCCCTCAACGCGTTGAAGTTCTAAAAAGCTAAAGTTTTTAACAATGTGATTGCAAAAAAGACTCCAGAAGTTCGTTGTCCTAATAATACTTTTTTGTATATGCCTCTTAAATATGTGGTTTTAAAAGTTATAGTCACGACTGGGTGAAACTTTTAGATATAATGACGCCCTGGAGCAGAATGAAACGTTCATTCTCAGTTAAATAAAGCAAAGAAACATTCGATTTAGTTTAATCGCTTCCTATTCTTTTAAATGAACTCATTGTGGCTGAACTTTTTACATGTTGTCAAAAACAAAGTTAGAAGTTTGAAAACACTGAGTGCAATTTTCTAGTTTGCGCTTTTAATTTTATTGTTTCATTTAGAGACTTATTCATTTAAACATAATAGTGGCCGTTTATAGAAGTTGAATTGTTTAAACGACTTCAAAAAAGCTCAATTCGATTCTATTTTTTATGTCGAAAATTCTGGGAAGGTTTGATCAGTTTGGATGAAAATTTCCGGAAGTATTTAGGATAGTGCCAGGCATATTGAAAAAAATGGCGACCTGATTCTTTTTTTGCGGAAGTGCTTCCGCGATAACTTCGAAATTCTTTCACATATAGACTTAAAATTTGTATATATCATGTATAATTAACCAAAAAATAAATGAGACATATTTGAGATACATCTTCCGATCTAGGGTGAGGGAATTTGTTTTCACGTCACGTTATTTCGGTTATAATAAATCTTAATGAATGTTGAAAATATTAAATAACTTGATTTTTTAAACCAAACACCCTCTGTAATAATTTATTTTTAAATTCTACACGTAATCTTAAGTTTTTTGTTAAAGGTTTGATATACCTAAACTTAATATTTTTTGAGGTACAGCGATTTCTTTAAAAAATTGGTATATTCCAGCTTCATTTTTGCGGTAAGTACGGTCTTTATTTTTGGGTGGAAAATTTTAATGTTTATTTAATTCCAAAAAACTTAAAATTAGAAAATATCACTTTATCAAATGACACCCCTGCATATTTTCACTTTATCTTAGAAACCATCAAAAAACCTTCTATTTTTGCAAAGTATGTCATATACCCATTTTTAATGGTTTTTGAGATTTTTTTTCAGTGTTTAATTTCTTCCAAATCTATGGAAATACATTTAAACAATGAAATAAAACCTTAACATAAAATTTGGTCACAAGGAATTTTTTCACTCCAAAAATCTAAAAAAAATTTTATAACTCCTAAAATTAAAAATAAGAAATATTTTATAACTTAGCGAAAAAAAAAATTATTCCTTTACAATAAATGTTCAGATATTTTCCCTTCATGGCGAATTTATACATTTATTATTTTTATTATATCTTTTCGAAGTCTTGTTAATATCAACCGAGTTCTAACCTGCATATCTTCCTTTGTGATTCCTTTTATGTAATCCCATAAGAAGAAATCTAACAGGGTAATGTCGCAAGACCTTGGTGACCACTGAAGCCATGCCCCATGACCGATCTATTTCTGTGGATAACCTTCATTCAAAAATTCTCAAACCTCATCACTCTACTTACCAAAAAAAGGATGCTTGAGTATACTATTTTTTCAAAGAAATGACATTTCCTCGAAAACTATTAAGTTTAGGTATATAAAATCTTTGATTATATTAATTACATATAGATTTCAAAAATTAATTAATATACAAGGTGTTCCATTTAAAAAAATTAAACTTTTTGCTGTTCTGCTTCTTTGGTGCAACCTGTATATGCGATGTTTTTAAATACTCACAGTTATGTGGAAGGTTGGCATTCTTTATCTATAAAGCATAAACTTATTTCATCGCAGCAGTGACTCACCCTGTTCATCCGTCCACTATTCCCATTCTGGAATGAACAGTACCGCTGAAGTTTTGCCAAAATCGCGTTTGCCGTTTTTGAAGGGTTTCTTTTCGCATTAATTCGAAAAACGTCTTTCGGCGCGCAGTTTAAGCAATGAGCAAGCCAATAAATAAACTTTTTTCTTCTTCAGCGTAGGACAGAGTCATTTTTTATATACTGTTACCTCCCTTATTTAAAGAACTGTAAACAAAATGGTCAAAACGAAATTATTAGAGCTTTTCATAAACCATCAGAATTTGTTGTGAAATAAAAAAGAGAGCATCGAAATTATCAATTTTTTTTATTAAATGTAATTTTTTTTAATCTTAATGCCAATAAACTAAAAAAATAATGGAATGCTCTGTATATTATTATATTTTTAATTTTTATATGAAATTCTAAGAATACTTGGTGTAACATACTCTATACCTAGCTCTAGTTGTTTTCAAAATATTGACGTTTGAAAATTAATAATTTCGTTAGTTTGAATGGCTATAGAATATATATGACTTAACTTAAAGCAAAATGGTTTACACTTTCCTATTTTACCCTTTCAAGGACTATCCCATGGTACTACCTGCCAAAAGAAATAAGGGCAGCACAAATATCGCAAGGTAGGGCTTGAAAATTAGCGACTCAAAGTGTCCGAGTTGTTAGTTTCAAACGTCATTATTTCGAAAACAACTGAAGTTTAAAAAGAGTGTATTTTCCGTTTTTAAAAAGATACAGTTTGGATATATTTACTTGTATGCCGTTCTAGTTTAAAGAAATATATTTAGGTATATATAACAAAAAACTTAAGATTACGTGTAGGGTGTTTGGTTTAAAAAATCAAGTTATTTAATATTTTCAACATTCATTAAGATTTATTATAACCGAAATAACGTGACGTGAAAACAAATTCCCTCACCCTAGAATTGTCTGGTGTCTGTTTAAGAGCAAAAAAACATTTTAATTTAGGGTGAAATAGTTTTCACATTTTCCTCTTACTTTTTCAAGACTTTTCTTATGGTATAAAATTTAGGTGATACCCGTTGTAACAATGATGGTACCTTCATTTCGTCTGGTGGAAGGAAGTGATAATCATTTCACTTTAAGTTAAGCCATTGAGATTCTTGAATTATTATATGGAATTTATTAATTTTCAAACGTCTATATTTCGAAAACAACTTATGTTAAGTATAGCGTATGTTTCATCAAGTATTCTTAGAACTTCGTATATATAAAAAAAATATAATAATATACAGGGCATTCCATTAAAAATATTACGTTTTCCAAAACAAATTCTGAAGGTTTAGGAAAAGCCCTAAAAATTTCGTAATGAAATTTTTAAACAACTCATCAAATAACGGATCTAGGAGGGGTGTCAGTATACAAAAATGACCCTGTACATCATGCAACAAAAACTTGCAGTTAGGAAAGAAATTAAAAATACATAGATACGTACCTACTGTAAACCTATAAGAATAAGAATAATGCTACACACTTGTCACAAAAATGTAATTAGTGGATATAACGGATATGATTCATGTATTCTATAACAAAGTTAAACCTATTGCTCAATTCGTTATTTATTTTTACAATACTTCGGAAATATCACACTATTTTAAACTGACTTAACTCTTCAGTGCATAAAATTACCTGCAAATAATACCAATACATTAAACGACTAAGTTAATGAATTGAGGAAATTAAGTTATTATGTAAAATATGTGTTACATGATATCCATCGCTATTAGTGTTTCACAAACCAGCCAGCGATATATCTCAATTATGCTTAACAATGGAAATTTATGGTAACGGAATACATGTTTTTAAGATTTATTTCCTTTTACTTTCTTCGTAAACGGAAAGTATTGTAATCGTGAAAATATCGCCCTCCTAGATTTTTGTAGATCTTTGCGTTTTAGGGACCCTATATAGATCCCGAAAAACAGGTTCTCGCATTTTCGTCGGTCTGCTTGTACGCGGCATAGCTCAAAAATTACTTATCAGTTTAATTTCAAATGTTGATCAATCAAGGGTCATATGGAGATGAGGTGGTCATATTTTGGTGAAAATGCATATGGCGGAAAAAATTATAAAAAAATCATTAATAAACTACTAATCGAAAAAATCTCAAATTTTGCACAAAAGTCAACTGAGATATAGGGATAAACCGGTAAAATGTTGGTGTTAAGCGAACGTGGCGGATTGAAATATGTAAAAATTCAGTACAAAAACTGCTTTCAAAGCCTCCGTAAGCGCTCGTGCAAAAAAAGAACATTTACTTTTATACAACTCGAATTTTTAAACAATTTTTACGAACAAGGCACAAAAAATTTCCTACTGGAGAAGATGAAATTCGATCAATCTAATATTGATTCCATCTTATCAATTAAGACACTAATTATTATCCTTAATATCAATGAGGATTGGTGGACACACATAATTCTTGGAAGAAATTTGTAATAAAACTAACAAGTAATTTTTTCAGGCTGGTTTCTTTAATTTCATTGGGCGTCATTTTATTCTGCCGTCCTGGATTCGTACTAAAATATTACCAGTTCGTTCTGTTACTTGATTTTTGTGTGTAAAAGTTTTCCATTTCATTCCTACTTAACACTTGGTTTTTTTGCAAAATTTCAGGTAAATTGCATATTTAGTTTTTTTAGTAATAATTTTTTTAACATTTCAATAAACGGTCACAAATGACAAACCCTTTAACAGTGTCTTAAATTTGAATTTTTGAAACTTGTTTCATTACAAAATTAAAATTAAATATACCTGGGTGTTTCAAAAAACATGGGCCAACGTTTAAAGAGAGATTCTTTGTATGAAAATAAGCCGAAAAGCTCTTATGAACATGGGTCCGCAAATATTTAAAATTTAAAAACAAATATAACTTTATTGAGTTATACCTAAACAACAAGAGCGGTTTGATTAAGATTTGGAACAACCTCTAGGTCTCTAAGGGCTATATTTTTAAAGTATTCAGCAGGTTTTACTTTAACCACGGGTAACCACCCTTGACAAAAAAAAATATTATCTTTTAATAAACTACTGGCTTTATCGTTTGGGGCAGTAAAAATACACAAAAAAATGTCTCTTGTTTTGTGATCGATAAGTCATTTTGGAGAAAAAAAAACTCTATTTTTATCCATGCTTCTGGCATCTCTGATCCAGTTTTAGTTTAAGTCAGAACTGCTTAAAACTCTACAAAAATGATTCATTGTATAATTTTAATAAAAAAGTTTTACTAAGTATATATCCGCAAATGCCCTTTTTTGAGACACAGGATTCTAAATTTAAAAAAAATCTAAATTTTAACACCCTATATCTCAAAAATAGGGCATTTGCGCACACATGTTTATTAAAACTTTTTCAAGGAATCGTTTTGTAGAGTTTTGAGCAATCTTTCGAGCAAGTCAATGTGCAACTAAAACTTAACCAAAGGTGTGTATTTTTACTTACACTAATCGATAAAGCCAGTAGTTTTTTTTTTGAATGAATGGCATACTATTTTTGTATTAAGAAAGTCAGGCATGGTTACCTATACCTGTGCCCATGCTTGAAGTGAAAACTGCTGAATCCTGTAAAAATATAGCCTTTAAATATCTATGAGGTTGTATCAAATCTTAATAAAATAACTCTTACTATTCCGGAATTAGTAAAGAAATGAAATTTTTTTGTGAAACGTTAACACTCTGTATCTTGAAAAACAAAGATACCTATATTTATATAAACTTTTATTTTATTTATATTAAACTGTATATTGCATTAAAATTTTTAAACTGTAAAGAAAAATAAAGCGAAGAATGGAATTTAAAAAATGTATGCATAAACTAAGTTTCCTTTAAAATCGATAAATTTGTACGTTATTTTCTAAATTCGATTTTCCCAATTTCTTGACCTACAACTAAAAAAATGTAAATTCATATCTTGTTGCAAAAATATGGAGCTTTTGAGCCACTAATTAATTTTTTCCCTAGAAGGTACCGAAACTCCGTGTACGCTACATTTTATAAATTCTACAACAATCAGCCTTAATACCGATCTAACTGAATTTTGTACCAGACCCAGACCGGTGTTTTTTACTTCTTTCGGCTAAGGTCAACCTTTTAGATGAAATTATTACGTTTCATGTTCATAGGAACTGTTCGCTTTATTTTTCGGAGATATACCCCGAACGTTGGCGTATGTTGTTAGAACAAAAGGAGACACCTCTTTCTGGATTTTTGGCTATGACCATGTTGGATGGTAACCTGTTTTGGAAAAATCTATTTAAAACTGCACTTTTAGTAACTTCTAAATTTCTAGTGAAATAATCGGTATATTATTTCATTTTCTTATTTTAAGATTTTAAAAGTATATTGCCGCCATATTGTATTTACAAAAATGCGTCGCTGTCATTTTATGAATAATCAATAACTAGTGATATGTTGATATGAAAAGGGAATTTCAAGCTCTATCCACCTGTGTAAAAAATTTACTGGGATATATTTAAAATTCTTGACTTAACCCTACCCCCGGAAAAACTGAAAGCGATATATAATTGTTTTTTCAAGGAAATAGGAGTCTTAATAGTCTTTATACAAAAATTCAGATTCCTATGTCGAAAAACACTGAAAGATGATGTGTATAATCTCTTCAATGTCATACGATATATTCTACGGCTTACATAAATATGCACGTCTTTAGTTGGTATATTAAAAGATAGGCAACGACAATACGTCAGAAACACTATTAATATTACTTGCTTACTTTTTATTATCTGTTTCACAATTTCCACGAAAATATGGAATAATATTCTGCTGCTTGATATGCATTATAGTAAACTCCAGATAAACACGTATAGTACCCACAGTGAATATCTTATAGAGTTTTCAAATAAACGGCATCCGGGCTTTAAAATGGTGCCTCAGGGCCTTTTTTAAGAGTTGCGGGAAATGCCGTACTATTTTTAAAAATATTTTCTAGCAGTTTAAATAAACGAATGATAAGTGAGAATGAAAAACATTAGAATATAATGCAAGATTTCGGACATAGGAATATTTTGTAAAACTACGTCGATTATTTTTTTTGTGACTAGACTTTATTCAAAATTCTTCTATAGTAAAATATTAGCAACTTAGTATAAAGTGATTTGAGGCAACTAAACATGTTAGTCTCTAAGTTAAAGGCTCCCCGTTTGAAAGTCCAATGTTCTTTCGTTTCTATGTTGAGCTGGACCCACGTCATTTGTGTATTTAGCAAACATTTACCGTTTGTCATATTTCGCGTAGAAAGTGTGAGTGAGTCCTTGCCTGAGCCGAATATTTGTTATTCATTTATTTGCCACCAGTTGTCAGTATAAGAACCTTAATCGTAAGAGTCAAAGTATATCTAAGAGAAGCTTTGCTAAAAGCTCCTGTAAGATTTGTGTCTCCGCAATATATTTGTAATTACTTATTAATATTGAGGGATGCTTTGTATTGCAGAGCCTGGAATGCATTGAAAGTTTTGTCGAAGATCTCTGTAATAATAGGTGTTGACTTACAGTCATAACGCCTTCTGGGAACACCGTGAAACCTGAGCCATCAATAAACCATTATATAATTATATGAAAAATAATTATAATCCTAATTATCCATTCAATAATATAAATTTGAATTTAGGTTTCACACTTCAAAACTTTGATAGATAAATTAATCCTTTATGCAGAATCGCACCGGTATAGAAAAAGAAATTTAACTACCTCCTGCTCTACTTCATTGCTTTTCCTTTTTACTTTTACTCTTCCACTCATTTTGAAAAGACTTTGGGTGAATAGAAAATATGGGGAAAAGCGCAGAGTGTAAAGCAAAAAGTTGCCAAGTAGTTAATGAAATAAGCCCCAGGATTATCGTTTTATGTAAAATAGTCAGTGATTTTGTTATAAGCTTAAGTAACCTACCTTTTACACTTACAGTTCTGACACTGACTCTCACAAGATGGATATTTGTGTATTCTCCTAGGGTGTGTAGAAAATAAAAATAAAAACCATGGGTAACCAATGGTATTCGAGTATCTGCTAAAAATATGAAAGTTTTACTTTTTGGCCGCTAAAGGAGGCATTAATGGCATGCCAGCCTATGTTTGGATGACGACAATGCTACTGATTCAAAAATCATAGCGAATGCGTTTAATAATTACTTTATAGAAGTCCCCCAAAAGCTAGAGTCTGGCATAAGGCAGTGTTAAAATTAATATAACTTTAAATACCAAAAATATGAACTAGGTTTTTTTAAACCAGTGTTGGAATGTCATGTGAACGACGTCAATAAATATTTAAGGAATTCCAATTCTTTTGGTATGGAGGGTGTTTCGGTAACTATTTAAAGTCCATAAGTAGTTTCATTCTAAGCCCAATAATTTTCCATATCAACATGTCACTAGAAAATACTATTTTTCCAATTCCATCATATTAAAAACTGCTCGCATTATTCCGCTTCATAAAAGGGGGACAAAGATAAAGTAGACAGTTATTGCCCAATTTCGCTTTTAAGTTCGACTTCTAAAATTTTTGAGGAAATGATGTTTAACCCGATATCTGTATCTGTATCTAGTTATAATATACTGACAGATGGTCAACGCGGTTTTCGTAAGGGAAAAAGTTTAAATTAAGCGATAATGCAGTTTGTTGGTGAGCTCTATAGCTCTGCCGATAGATATGTCTTTTTTTTTGTTGGATATAAGTAAGGCGTTTGACCTTGTTAAGGTCTAGTTGGGGCTAAGTTGAAAACATAATGCATGAGAGGAAAGGTTTTTGAGGATTGAGTCACGGAGATCGTCGAATTGTCGAAGTCATAAGTCTCGGGGTCTCTTTTGTTTTTAATTTTTGCAAATAATTTCCCTGATGTTGTAAATAAAAAAAATGAACTTCTTATGTTTGTGGATTATAATGCATATTTTTGCAGTAGCGGAACAAAGGAGAACTCATTGGCGCGACTACGTGGCAAGGTTGAAATTTTTAATTAGCAATAGATTATGTCTTAATACAAATAAAGCAATTTTTATAAATTTACGCCGGGTGGTTTAACTTTTCATGAAAGTTACCTCGTTTGAGTAAATGGTGAATCAATTGAACAGGTGGAACATGCAAAAAAGTAGCTAATGCCCTAAACTGGAACTTTCATTGCGATGACCTCTATGAAAGACTGTCCAAAGTGTGTTATGTCGTATATGGCTTGCGAGGTATAGTTACTAGAGATACCTTGATGTCATATTATTTTAAACAGTTTGTTTCCAGAGTTAAGTGTGTTATATTGTTTTGAGGGTTTATTCCTATCCATTTAAACAGAGTATTTCTTATGCATAAAAGCCATTAGAAGTATTGTGCGTATCATTCATGTAGGGGAATGCTTAGGTCAATGAGGTTTCTTCCGTTGCCGAATTTGTATATCTTGGAAATTCTCATGGTTGTGAAATGTAATTCTCATGGTTGTTAAATGTAAACTTGACGAGAAATCTGAAAAACAAGATACGACCTCGAAAAATTGACTATAGTGACCTGTATTTTGAATAATCGGGGTTTCAAAAAAAGTGCCTCTATTGGACGCAACTGCTGACTTATTCCCAGACGTATCCTTACCGAGGTGGTGAGCGTCGAAGGTCAAAGAACAAAAATTTCCAACCCAGGGAGATGCGAACGTAACAACAATAGCCTCGTACGACTATTGTAATAAGTAATAAAACTAATAAAGTTTTAACAATGGAGAATGATTCCAATCTTGAATCGATGTCATGATCGTTTGGTAATCTCCCAGATGTTTTGAACTCGTTAAATTCCATACTTTTTAGGTAATTAAGCCTCTTTAATTGGATTTGGAATAACGATAAGTTTCTCCACTTAAATCCAAACGTATTAATTCCCTTGTAAAAGGAATGTATTGTAATCGTGAAAAAATCAACCTTCAAAATTGTTTCAGATCTTAATGTTTCAGGGTCCCTAGATGCCGGAAAACATGTTTTCACAATTCCATCGGTCTGTCTGTCTGTCGTTCTGTCTGCTCGCGGCATTGCTAAAAAACTGCTTATCCTATTAACTTCAAATGTTGGTCATAAATTGAGGGCCATATGGGGATAATCTGGTAATATATAAGTGAAAATCCAATGTGGGGAAACAAAATTGCGATCTAGTCAAATTGAAAAATATATATCACTAAAAAACTACTTATCCAATTTACCTCAGATTTTGTCCAAAAGTCAAGTAATACGTTATAATCAAGTGGTAATCAATCTTGGTACGAATACAAGATGAAGAAACAAAATGGCAGCTTAAAAAAATATATAAAAAGTCAGGCTGAAGAAACAACTTAATAGATTGATTTCAAATTTTGTTAACTAATTGTGGTATAGAGATGAACAGGGAAAAATATGGTACGAATTCAAGATGGCGTAACAAAATGGCGGCCAATTGAAATATTTGTAATCGTGAAAAAAATTCCCGGTTTTACATATCTTTACGTTTTAACGTCTCTAGATTCCAAAAAATGTGTTTGCTCAATTCCGTTGGTCTGTCTGTTTCCGTTGTAGCTAAGAACTGCTTACCCTATTTTCTTTAAATTTTGCTAAAAAGTTAAAGAATATGTGGGGATGACCTGGTAATATTTTCGTAAAAATATAATATAGGGGAACAAAATGGCGGCCTAGCGAAATGTTAAAAAAATTATTACCAAAAAACAAATTATTCAATTTACCTCAAATTATAAACAAAAACTAAGTGTTATATAGTAATCAACCTGTAATATTTTGGTACGAATCCAAGACAGCAAAACAAAATGGCATCCTAATACATTATTTAAAAAATCAGTCTGAGAAAGAACTTATAAGATTAATTTCAAATTTTGTGCAATCATTAAGTGTAATATACAGATAAACTGGTAAAATTGTGGTACGAATTCAAGATGGCGAAACAAAATGGCGGCCAAATAAAATGTCCAAAAAATATAAAACGTAAAAAATCTTCTTATTCAATTGACTTCAAATCATGCAGCAAAATTAAATGTGACAGGGATTACTTGGTACGAATTTAACATGACGGTACAAAATGGCGGCATTAAAAAATTAGTGTAAAAACTACTTATTCAATTTATTTTCAGTCATGCCTAATTAAAGAAAAAAATCATAACGAGGGAAGTTCTGGGTAAAGAAAATTTACCGATTATGGTTTAAATATACGAATCTGACAAAGCAGTAAAAATATAAGAATTAAGTTACGAATTTTGCGGTCTGTGTCATATAAATCCTGGACAATGTTTACCCAGCTTAGGTATTATATTGATCTAATTATCAGATAAATTTGTACAATGCGTCCATGTATTTTTTTATATATAAGAGAGCTATACTCAAATATTAGTATTCATGAACTTGACAGTTTCTACTAAAATTACTGGAAACTATTGTCGCGGTAAATTACATCCGTACTTTATTTTGTAAAACCATAATTACCTACGACTACAGAAGACAGAGAGAGAGAGATTGACCGTAAAGACAAAACAAGCAAAATAATTAAAATCTACACAGGCATTAGGCAAGCGTTACAAAATCTAAAGAGCTATTCACATTGGGAAAAAGGACTAGTTAAACAGATGTAGCTGAAGGGTAAAATTGAATTGTGCAAGCGCATTGTACCGCCACACAATGATAGTCGATGTTACAAGCAAGAATTTAGAAGGATCCAAATAAGGCCTGAGTGATATAGCTCTAACGAGAAAACCTGCTTAGTTACATAACACAAAATACTTACGACGATACAAATTATTGAATTCTAAGTTACATTTGAATTTTATAAAGCTATTCGCTTTCTTGGGGATTACTTGAAAAGGCCAGCTAGTGGCTTAATTAAATAAGAGACATCTATGTTAAACAAAGCAGGCATGCTGTTAAAACTATAGAAATTAAACCTCCGTTTTTTTAATACGGCGTAGGCTGTATTTGGAATAATGATAAGTTTCTCGACTTGAATCAAAATATATTTTTAAAATGTACCCTTGGCAAAAAATCGGTAAATACCCTTTACCCGGATCTTCCCTCGTTATGATATGTTTTGCCATTTGTTAGGAATAGTGAAGTGTGACAAAATGTGGTTCAGTACATATTTACAGTATATCTGTGTTACATATACTGTCATTTCAAACATTTCTATTAGGCGCCATTTTGTTCCATCATATTGGATTCCAACCAGTCTTTTTCTACCTATGCCATATTTGACTTTTGTGCATAATTTAAAATAAATTAAATAAGTTTTTACATTGACACATATCACCAGTTTGTTACGTCATGTTGAATTCGTAGTAGTGTATCCCATTTTTACAAAATTTGAAGTCAGTTAAACAAAATCTTTTTAGTTTGATTTTTTTTTTAATTTTATTTGGTCGCCATTTTGTTTCATCATCTTAAATTCATACCATAACTTTACCAGTTTATCTCTATATCCCCTTGCACAAAAATTGAAATTAATTAAGTAAGTAGTATTTTCAGGCTGATTTTTCTAATAAATTAACTAGGACGCTATTTTGTTTTGTTATCTTGGATTTATATCAAAATGTTACCAGTTCATTCCTATGTAACACTTCATTTTTGTGCAAAATTTGAGGTAAATTGGATATTTAGTTTTTTTATTGACAGACAGACAAATAAACCGACAGACGGAATTGATAAAACATATTTTTATGGCATCTAGGGACGCTAAAACTTGAAGATATGTAAAACCTGAGGGGGGATTTTTTTACGATAACGAATTTTTTGGCTGGCAGTTTGTTCCGCCATCTTGAATTAATAATGCAGTTTTAGTAGCTGATTTTGAATTTGAAATCAATCTAATAAGCAGTTTCTTCAGGCTTAATTTTTAAATATCTTAAGCCGCCATCTTAGATTCGTACTAAAATGTTAATAATTGATTCCAACATAATACTTGATGTTTGTGCAAAATTTGAGATAAATTGTATAAGTAGTTTTCTGATAATAATTTTTTTTAAATTTTAGTAGGCCGCCGTTTTGTTTCGCCATTACCAGGTCGTCCCCATATGATCCTAATTTTTTGACCAAAATTAAAAGTCAATTGGGTAAGTATTTTTTTAGCTATTTCGAGAGCAAAGTGACAAACGGACAGACCGACGGAATTGAGAAAGCCTGTTTTTCGGCATCTAAGGAAAATTTTGGAGGGGGTGATTTTTTCACGATTACAATACTTCCCTTTTATGAGGCAAGTAAAAATAACAACATGTACAAAAAAAACAAATATTTGTTAAATACCCAGCTAGCACAAAACATCTTGTTGATGTTATGTGACGTTTTTTTTTTACAATCATAATGTTGTCAAGAAAACTTTTTCACACTTATAGGATGTGTAATGTTAAAAATAAACGTTCTTTAAAATTAATACTTCTCGTAAAAGTATTCATTCAGCCTTTGATGCCTCAAATAGTTCAAATAATCTCCATTTCACTGAGGAAACATAAACTAAAATAAAGTAATCAAAATTAAAACTACTTTTAATATTCAAACATAAAATTTTTACTTTATTTATGCCATTTTGATAGATGGCTTCGTGTTTTAATTTTCATATTTTTGCTTACCAAAAAAAAACAAGTTACGGAAAAAAAGAGTTTTCAAATCTAATTATGGAGAGGTTCCGGCGGGTCGGGCAACGGAGGAAAAGCGATGAGAAATATAAGAATAATTAACTTGTAACTACACTAATATTACACATAAACAAATGATTAATACAGTATATGTCGTTTCTACAGGAGACTGTTATTTACTTACCACCTCATTACAGTGAAGTATAAGTAGCAAGAAATAGTGTGACTGTTGAAAATGCGATTGAAGATGTACCAAAGGCAAAGTGTTTACAGAATTTTCAATAATTAATATCGGCTGCTTTTATACCACAAGCTTTTAAGTATATTCGTTCGCAACCTTAAAGGGAAAGTTCGACCATTAAATGAGAAATAAGTGGATTTATTATGCCAGGTGTACTTTATAAGGGGTTTAAATACAATATAACACATTGTGCTAATGAGCCGAATAATTTTTGTTATAATGTGGTGAATTCACTTTGAAATCGTACTCTTAGCCCTTTAATAAAAAAGGATTACCACATAAAGGCAGAAAACTATAAAGACCTGATGCTCAACTTCTTTTGTGTTATCAAAACCTAGGGTTTAATTTTCCTGGATTCTCATCTGGATTACTTTCCGGAGAATGGTGACGCTGTAACTGACGAGCACGGTGAGAGGTTTCACCAGAAAATTTCAAACTTCAAAAGAAGGTATCAGGGAAAACAAAACTGTAAGATGTTAGCCGACTACTGCTGGACTATTACGAGAGATGTCCCAGAGGCTGCTTTCAAAAAACGTGCTAAGAAGCGCAAAATGAGTGTCTAAACTTTCGATTCAATGATAAAAATGTGCTACTGAATTGCTTTTGTTGAACCAATAATATATTGTTATCTGTATGTTCATTGTACATGCTTATAAATTAAAATTTTGTAACAAAATAGACTTTCATAAACTAAATTCTTTAATAGGTATATTTAGTTACTTGGGTGTAGTTGAATCCAAAAAAATAGGTTTTGTTCAAGAATCAAAAAGAAAGTTGAAATTTGTTCCTCTATGATAATTGAATACTGTTTAACGTACTGAAAACTCTTTTGAAACCCCTACGAGTTTTTATATTAGTATTGATATACTGCTTATAAAAGGGCTTTTAAAAGCAATAGCATAACGTTATTACAAAGCATATAATAACGTTCTATAAAACTATTTAATTAGACGTGGATGGGATGTACAGGGGGGTTTTTTTTTTCGTTAATATTATAGGGTATAAGCTGAGCGGTAACAGATACAAAAAAACTAAGATACGTGTCGCGTTCTCTCTTTTAGTATTTAGTTTAATGGCGCGGTCAGATCTACGCTAACAGGATTGGTTTAGAAAATACAGGGGGATTCTCAAAATCTCCTGTTTTTTATTATCTTTTATTACTCGGTTATTTATGGCGGTAAAAAAAACTTTGAATACAAAAGTTTTATGACTTTTTACGTAGAATCCAGCGGCTTACTAAAAAGAATATAGATGTTTGAATTTTTGAGATATTATCAAAAGGAGCATTTTTTTAAATGGGACACCCTATCTCTAAGTATCTAGAAAAATTGCATTTTTCTTGCGATTGCAACAATATATAATACATTTTTCTTTGTCCTAAATAGCCAAAATACCAAAAAAACATTTTTTTTAGTTGGCCATTGATTGAATCATAGTTCTTTTATTTTGTAATAGATATCTTAAAAACTCAGTTACCAAGAATATTAAAACAATGATAGACCAAAACATCTACAAAAAATAACAACAAAATTATAATAACAACTCAACTATTATCTCGAATACTTAACGATTATCATAGTTATTTAATCACAAAAGGTGCGAAAATTGTCTTCCGTTCTGCTCGGTGCATTTTTGGACTCGGCTTGCAACTGAACGAGTGGCGTTATAAATATGAATATTTGGCACTCTTCCATTGCAATTAATAAAAGTTGCTGTAAGTTCTTCTAAACTATTATTTTGGGTTTTATATACTTCATTCTTGATAAATATTTAAAAATAAAAGTCTAGTGGCGTCAGGTCGGGGGAACGCGGATGCCATTTGTTTGGTCCATATGTACCAAACCAATTTTCGCCGAAATTGACAGTTAGTAAGTACCTTACCCTATGGCTGTTATGGGCTGGGTTACCGTCTTGTTGTAGATAAATATTATTTCTTGCAGCTAATGGCATGTTATCCAACTCGTTTATTACACATTCTTCCAAAATTTTGATGTATCTTTTGGCATTCAAATTTTCATTATAAATCTTGTAATTAAGGACTCTATTTTGATATAGTGCCACGCACACATGGAGCCCAATGCGTCCTTGTTGTACCCAAGCGGCGGTCTAATGAGGATTTATGTATAACAAGTATCGATTGTTATGTCGATTAAAAATTCCTTCGCTAGATATAAAAGCTTCGTCACTCCATATTACCTTTAGAAAAAAATTGGGATTCCCATTAATCTATTGCAAATACCAATGACAAAATTCTAGACGCCGTTCTTCATCTCTAGGATGTAAGCTATAAACGTTTTTAGAACTTTAGATTTACTTATGCCAATGTCTTTGTCAATATTACGGCTAGATAAGGTCGGATCAGCAGCAACACAAGCTAATATATTTATTTCAACTCTTTCTCTATTTCCAAAGTCTACTAAAGCTACGTCTTTATTTTTATTTCTCGGAATAATTTTATATTCAAACTTGTAACTTGTATTTTTAAAAACTTTATTTTTATTTAAAACACGAAATTACAATGAATGTTGACCGATCTAGAGCTACTTAATGACTAAAGATGGTTACTCATTCTCCTGTATTTATATAAAAATAATGCTGAAATAGCAAGAATGAATGAGTAATTGGAAATACGATGCTTAATTCTAAATGATTCATCGGAAGTGGCCATATAATTCCTCCCTCCTTAAGTTTGAGAAAATCGGGGTTGATTTTCGAGAGATTCTAATTTTATGTCCACTTTTACATTTTCTTTAGATTTTTCCTTTCTACAATAATAATACAAGAAACCTATGATAATTGTAAATATTACAATAATAATTATTATTAGAGTAATTGAAACTCCAGAGCTTACAAAGTCCATTTGTTTTAGGGGATGAATTATTATTAATCTTTTAGCATTCTCTAAATCTTCATTGATTTTGTCAAGATTTATTTCTTTTAATTCCAAGGGTTCAATATCTTGGATTAATTTTTCATCAATATTTATTGATGGGAGTTTTAGTCTTAAACTTATTGTTTCTAGTTTTTGAGAATCGTAAATATTATTTTGGATTTTTACTTTGCAATCTGAAGGCAATATTAAGGATACTTTGTCAATAGTTTCAACGCTATGTTGATTTGGACATTGAAAGTATATGCTTTCTTTAGAAGCAGGTATAATTATAAGGGAATTGTCTTCAAGTTGTGTTATAGAAGTTTTATTATATTTAATTGGTATTAGTGGACAATGGTTTGTCAAATTAATTGTTTGAGGTATACAGGGTTCGTTTTTATTTAGTGTGTCTCTAGAACATAAAGATATATTTTCTATTTTATAACAATTTTCTTTTGAGTTGTATAAGTCATCTGTAGATCTCAATAAATACAGATTATTTAAAATCGTTATTTGATTATTTATTGGTATTGGATATATTCGATAAAGTATATAAGGTTTCTCTGAAATTAAAGGTATTGCAATGTAAAATATAATTAGATCGTTCTTAATTGTCACATCTGCGTGTGCTACTTCGTAATATTTAATTATATTATCGAAATGAATACGACTCTCGGGCCTTATCTTTGTTATTATTCTGCGAAGTTCTTTACACTTAATAATACTGTGATGCATAATGTTTATTTCCGCGAAATTTATTGCAGTTTGCAAATTACTTTTTATGTCATGAATGACACGTAGATTAGTCTCAATATTGTCTAGCGTAACAATATAGTAAGACGAAGTGGTTGTAGTATGAGTCATATTAGTGAGGTCTTCCATTCGGGTTAATAACTTTTGCTGATTAGTTTTAATGTTAGTCAGCTGTGCGTCAAGATCTTTTGTTAATTGTTTTACAATAGACTGGGTTGCAGATAAATCTTTATGTAAGATTTCTTGATTTTCTTGTAATATTTTAATATAATTGTCGTATCTTTCTCCATCATCGGCATCTAATGTACCATAGAGATATTTTTGTGCTTTTCCTAGGAAATTAAAAAGTCCGCGTTTAGTTCGCTTTTGTGGGGTAGTATAATGTTTAACAAATAATTCGATTTATTCTATTTGATCGAAAAGGTTACGTGTTCTTATAGATAAAAGTTGGTATATAGGTGCGTATAGATTACTTAGGGTATTATTAATTTGTGTAAGTGTTAATTTCGAGTTTTCTACACAATCTTTTATATTAGTTAGATTTACATGATAATAGACATGATGATAACCTGTTATTATGTAACCTGTTGATTGGTAAACTGGTAACAAAGGGTTATTTAATTCTTCTATTTTATATTGTGCGTTGACAAGTAGTGGAAGTAGTATCAGGATCTTCTTCATTTTGTCAGTAAGTTCCTGAAAATTACGAACGTCTTTTAATATCTTTTGGGTGTCTTTGATTTTTAAAAGTAGTTAGATTGTATTTTGGTTCTAACTTTAATGGTAATTTTCGAGGTGTATGTAATAGTTGTTTTGTAGCTTCAGCTATTTCCGGGTCAATCTCGCGTTTTTCATTTAATTTGGCTAGGACATTAGCCTTTTTCGCACTTAATTTTAGATTTATTTTTTCATTAAGTTCATTGAATATTTGGGCGAGTTCGTGAATGTAATCAGTTTGTATTTGATTTATATTTTTCTCAAAATTTAATTGATAATTTAAATTTCCTTTTAATATTTGAAATGGTGTATATTCATGTGATGAATGTATACTGTTATTATAATTAAGGATTGCGATATCCATTAACTCTTGTATTGTTTTATTTCGATGTTCGTTTCTAAGGACAATAAGACTTTCTTTCAAAGTTGAATGCCATCTTTCGATTGGTGAGTTCGAATTTGGATTATAGGGTGTAGTAAAATGTAATTCGATCTGATAAGTCTTGCAAAGGTCTTGTACTAAATTACTTTTAAAGCTTTGTGCATTATCAGTTGTAATTTTACAGGGTGTACCATGATGTGAAAAGAATTTAATTAGATTTTGACAAATCTCTATTGATGTTTCATTTACAGGGTATGCTGTAGCAAATTTAGAGAAGTTATCTATTATTGTCAAATATTTTTGACCTGAAATGGAATATATATCCATATAAATATGTTCCATGGGTTTACAGCCTGTTGGTGTTGGTTTAAAAATTACTTTATAGGGATGTCTATCGTATTTGGTTTTTTGACATATTTCGCACGTATTAACAAAATTAATTACGTCTTTTTCAAGGCTTTGCCAATAATATCTTTGCTTTATATTTTTTATATTTTCAGTCATTCCTCTATGGGATGTTTTAGTGATATGATATCTTTCAATTAGTTCTTTTTGTTCATTTACGTCTATGACGTCCTCTAATAGTGTATTAGAAATAACAAGGTTGTAGGCGTTATTTTGAAAGGTTTCTTGGAAAATTCGAATTATTATTGGTTCTAATTCTTTATTAGGAAAGTGTAAACAATAAGTATCTGGGGGTAAATAATCTCTTAAGAGTCTTTGGATTATTTCGGTTATTGGGTTTTGATTTATAAAAATTATTAATCGCTTTTTTGTTTCAAATAATTTTTTAGTGACAACATAAGGTTGTTCCTTTTCAGTCCATTTAAATATGATTTGATTTTTAAAAGTGTTCAGGGCTTTACTAACATACGGGGCTCCTAATATGGGGTCTTCTCTTGACGTATGTATAGTTTCTGTGTCTGAGTTGTTTTGATTAATTTTTTCTTCGTCATTGATTTTACTTGTTGATGGCAATGGCGATGGTGTTTTAATTGGTTTATTTGGGGGTTTAATTTGAATGTCGGAAATTATATTAATTTTTGGTTTCTTCTTTTCTTTATTTATCTTTTTTGGTTTTTCGAATAGGTTTTCTTGGGTGTCAAAGAAATGTTTTATTTTTTCATGCCAAATATATTGGTCGTCAGAATTTTCTTCTTTTTCGCATACTGCTGACATATGTGTCAATGGTGATTTTATTATTTCGGTTGGGTACAATTCTTGAGGTGGTCTTGAAAGTGCATCGGCGTTGGAATTTAAGGTTCCTTTTTTATATTGAATATCATATTCATATTCTTGCAATTTTAGTCGCCATCTTACTAATTTTGAATTCGGTTCTTTTATTGAGAACAGCCATTGTAATGGTTTATGGTCTGTTACAATTGTGAATTTTCTGCCAAATAAGTAAGGTCTGAAATATTTTGTTGCCCAAACAATAGCAAGAAGTTCTTTTTCTGTTGTTGAGTAGTTGCATTCTGATTGATTCAGATTTCTGCTAGCAAATGCTATAGGTAGGTCGTTTCCTATTTTTCCTTGTGAAAGTATTGCTCCAATAGCGTAATTTGAAGCGTCAGTGGTCAAAATAAAAGGTTTATTAAAATCTGGGTGTTGTAATATAGGGTCATTAGTTAGGATATTTTTACATAGATTAAATGCGGTAATGAATGCTTTGTCATGATTTATTTTAACGTTTTTCTTTAAACAATGAGTCAAAGGTTTCGTTATTTTTGCAAAATTCTTTATAAATTTTCGGTAGTAACCGACTAAACCGAGAAATGATTTTATTTCTTTTGGTGTTTTAGGGATTTTAAAATTTTTTATTGCTTCGATCTTTTTTGGATTTGGTTTGATACCGTCAGGGGTAATAACATGACCTAAAAATTCAATTGTCTTATGCAAAAATTCGGATTTATCTAATTGGATTTTCATATTAAAAGAGCTTAATCTGTTAAATACTTGTTTTAAAGAGTCTAAATGTTCTTGAAGACTGGTTGAAAAGATAATTATATCATCCATATATACAAGACATATTTTTCCTTGTAATCCGCGTAAAACGTTATCCATTGCACGCTGAAAAGTGGAAGGTGCATTTTTTAGTCCGAAGGGCATTCTGGTATATTCATAATGTTCATTTTCTACATTAAATGCTGTTTTTGGTATACTTTTTGGGTCCATTTCTATTTGATGAAAACCGCTGGCTAAGTCAAGTGTTGTAAAATATTGACTTCTACCAAGTTTATCAAGTATATCTGCGATATTTGGAATAGGATATCTATCTTCTATAGTCTTTTCATTGATTTTTCTGTAATCTATCACTAGACGCCATTTTCTTTGTCCTGATGCGTCAGCTTTCTTCGGGACGATCCACACAGGGGAACTCCAGGGAGAATTTGAAGGTTGAATGATACCGTCTTGTAGCATTTGATCTATTTGTCTGTCTACTTCTTGTTTATGTATGAATGGGTATCTGTAACTTTTCGCATGTACGGGTATTTCATCCGTAGTCTTAATGGTATGTTTGACTTGATTGAAAAATGTTAATTTATCTCCGGGTTTATGTAAAATATTTTGAAAGTTTTTAATAAGTTTAAAAAGTTCTTTACGTTCTTCAAAGTTTAAGTGTTCGTGCCTAATTAGTGATTTTAAATCGATATCTTCGATTATGTTTTTTTCATTAATTTGATTCTGATTTGGTTCGAAATTTATTATTTCAAAATTGTTAAGCTCGATTGGTTTTAAGGGTAAATTATCATTAGTGGTTTCTATTAGAGTAAAATATTTTTCTGTATGGTTAAAAATATCAATAGCATACGTATTATTTTTTACTTCTATTAGGGTAGGTTGAATTTCTATATTTTCGTCTAAATAATAGGGCATTAACCAAGTAGTGTCATTTGGTCGCGAAGTTTTCAAAATTACTTTTTGAATTGGTTTAGGTGGTATTTCAATTGTATATTCATCAAAATTTTGCCTATATTGAAAGGGTATTTCTAAATATTGGTTTTTCAATTTTTTATTTTTTAAATCAATATTTAAATTTAATTTACATAAGTCTTTAATTCCGATTATTCCATCAAAATATTCATGGAATGAATATAAAATAAATTCTATTGGTTCGGTTATACCAAAGCTTAAAAATAAAGGAATAGTAGCTTTACTTTTCGCTTTCTTTGAACCTGCACAAGTTTGAAGTGTGCTTACGTAAGGTTTAATACATTCGGGGAAATATGTTTCTGCTAAAGAGGGTCTAAGTAGGGATGCATGAGAACCTGTATCAATTAGTAGTCGAATATTATAATTCGGTATTTCTACATAGGGTAATTGATTTACTTGAAAACTGTTTAAAGTTAAGCAAGGTTTTCGTCCGAGGCTGGTAGATGAAAATTTTCTATTTGCTCGACTAAATTCTCATTATCTAATTCACATGTTTCATCAAAATTTTGATAATCTTGATCATAATTGTCAAATTTGGGGTTTTCTTCATTATATAACTCGTCATTATTGGGTTCATTATTTTCTAAATGCGTTAATTCTTGGAATGTAAATTTAGGGTGATGTTGTTGTTGGGGTTGCTGTTTATAGAAAGTTTGTTGTTGTTGTGGTTGTTGTCTGGCAAAAGTTTGTTGTTGTTGTCTTAATGGTGGCATTGTTTTTTGTACACTCACACCTGACATTGGTTGTGGGTATTGTTGTTTAGGATATTGATTGCTTTTTTGATTAAATGTTTGATTTTGTACTCGATTGAAAAATTGATTTGGTGGTTTCGGTTTAAAAGATGAATTTGGAAAATTATTCGATCTATTTACCAAAAATTTATTAATATTATTTATTGGTGGCGTTTTCTGATTGCTAAGTAAATTATTTGATCTACTATTTTGCAAATAATTATTTTTAAAATTATTTTGACTAGTTAAGATTTCATAATTGGTTACAATATCGATTGCATGGTCTAGATTTTGGGGATTTTGAACGATTAGTAAAGTTCTTAATTCGCTTGAAATATTTGCAAGAAGATTTTGAGTTGCTGTTAATTCATTTTGTGCTATAATTATATTTCTAGCTTCAATATTACTTATTTCTGTACAAGTTTTCGTATTTATTTTGGTGACTAAGGCTTTGAGTTTTTGTATGTAATCTAAGGTTGATTCGCCTTTTCTTGAAAAGAATATTAATTGTTGTTGTAAATTAGCTCTTGTTATTGGATCACTGAATTTTTGTTTTAATGAGATTTTTATTTCTGGCCAAGTATTAAGATCTGGTCTAGTTAAAAGAAAATCTTCGGCTGATCCTATAATTTTTGATTTAATTGCCAAAATTACAAATTCTTGTTGGGAAGTATCAGTATTAAAATATCTTGTATAAAAAGTATCTATTTGATTAATAAAAGATTCAAGACGTGATGGGGTACCATCGAAAGTTTTTAAGAGTGAAACAGTACTTCTCAAAGCGTCTGCCATCTTATTAATGTTAGTATCTATGCTTATACTAGGGTTAAAAATATTTTCTAAATTAATGTCTGAATAAAGTTCTGTTAATTCACTTGCAGATTGATTTTCAAAACTACTTTGTAATAATCTACTTGTAGAAGGATTTTCTAAACTATTTCTTCGAAATGTTTTAGGATAAGTAATGTCTTTACTACAATTCTTAAATTTACTCATTAAATATGTACTTAACTACTGTTAACTGCGTTAACATTTGTTTTCTTTACAACTAAAATAATTAGTGAAAGTTATTTAAATAATTGTTCAATACAATTGCTTTAATTCAATTATTCACTTTTCTTTCTTCACACAAAAAATTTGTCTTTGTTCAAAAAATTAAAAAATTTTCTTTGTTCAAAAATTTCAAAACTTAATTAACAGGGATCTCAACTATAAGGGAAGTAAGTAAATATCTTACAATGTGTCCCAAGTCTTGGTCCTGTATCAAACGATGCTTTGCTGAAGAGATGAACTGCTCAGGTTGGCTACCGCTTGTCTTGGACGCTAGCACAGGCCAAATCGTCCTTACTGGCTTCTCGAATGGCGTACCAATAATCGATGTACCAGGAGTTACAAGTGCCTAGTTCGGTCGTAGATGTTCCAGATCCTTTTCTTAACTGTTGAAACAGAAAGATGCAGCACTGATAATCCTTATGGAGATGAAACGTTGTTACACTCCGATTTCAGGATAACCTTTTTTTCGCACTCCGAAAAGGAATCCTACCGACTGCGCCAATTTTATATTCAAACTTGTAACTTGTATTTTTAAAAACTTTATTTTTATTTAAAACACGAAATTACAATGAATGTTGACCGATCTAGAGCTACTTAATGACTAAAGATGGTTACAAATTTATTACAAAAAAGCAAGAATGAATGAGTAATTGGAAATACGATGCTTAATTCTAAATGATTCATTGGAAGTGGCCATATAATTGAATAAAGCACTCAAACATGTTTATCTTTTCGTTGTTTTGAAAAACATTTATTTTGAACACCTTTTTTTAAAAAATATAATCGAAAATGGAATTTGACAATCAATACTTAATTGTTATTTAATTTCATGACAAGCAAACAAACAAAATCAAACGCCTAAGGAATTCAGTCCATGGCCAACTAAAAATACATGTTTTTTGGTATTTCAGCTATTTAGGATAAAGTAAAATATTAAGCATTATATATCTTGCAATCGCAAGAAAAAGTGCAATTTTTTAGATACTTAGATACAGGGTGCCCCATTTAAGAAAATGCTAATATCCCAAAAATTAAAACATCTATATTTTTTTAAGTACGCCGCTAGATTCTACGTAAAAATTTATAAAACTATTGTATTTAAAGTTTTTTTTATCTTCATGAATAACCGAGTAATACAAAATAATAAGAATCGGGAGATTTTGAAAATCACCCTGTATTTTCTAAACCAATCAAGTTAACGTAGATCTGACCACGCCATTAAACTAAACACTAAAAAAGAGAACGGGACGCGTGTCTAGGTTTTTTGTATCTCTTACCGCTCAGCCTATAACCTATATTATCATCGAAAAAAAACTAGCCTGTACTTTAATCCTCCTTGTGTTGTCGACATTCGGACATTTCTAGCACATGCTAAAGATGTTAAAAATAACATCACTTCAGGATGTTAGCATTCAAAATTTTATATATTTACAACGTACTATCTAAGTTTTTGTGCTAGCTGGGTAGTATATGTGTATGCAATTATATATAACATACAACAAAAAGTGACGAATAGAGAAATAAACGACACTATTACTATTAAATTTTATAATAAATACTTAAGAAAAATAAATAAAAGTAAATTATTTGACAATTACGTTTTTTTGAGTTAAGGATATTTAATACTTTCGAGATATTTTAGTTTTCATAAGCTATTATGATAATGATAAAAATATATATATATATATATACAAAACCTAATTTAACTCGTACTCACCAAATACTAATTTATTAATTTGAAAATTTAATCTCCGGACTTTCAAATTATTAAAATTACATAAACCGATAGCAAAAGAGATACCTTTTAGCAAATAGGGTTATATGTATATTACACACCTCAGTGCTTTAGCTTGAAAAGGGTATTTAAAAAAATGTAAATTTAATTATAAAACTGACTATTTTTATCGCCCTTGTATCTGCGTTTTTTTTAATATAATATTATTATTACAAAAAACGGGTGAACGGATTTCATGTCAAAATATAATTTGGAGGTTGACCCATCAAAATCAGCAAAGCCGTTTAACAATATACGCGAACAAACAAAAAAATACATACAGGTAAAATTCAGAACCTCATCCTTTTTTGAAGTCAGTTAAAAATATAAGAATCCAGTTGTATTTTGCACTTTATGTTGAATATCTGTTAGAATTTAAGTTAGGCATTTTGCGATCTGTGTCGTATAAATCCCGCCAAATAATTGGCCTTATGAATAAAAGTTAAGTAATTGCTGATTAGTTAAGAACAAGTAATTGCTTCAAGAACTTAAGAATAAAAACCTTAAGCATTTGCTAGCATTCCAGCGCATTCTAAGCAGTTGCTTTGTCGACTTGTCAAGGCCATTTATTTGTTTACGGTGTCTTCAGTCCTAACATATTTCGTTATATATATGCTGTAATTTTCTAAGAAAGGTAAATAAATAAAAATATTATAATTTGCATTATGTCGGATACTAGTTAATATACTGACTCTGAAGAGACTCCAAAAGACAAGCAATTTATTTTCGTCAGTAAATTAAAAGAACATAAGGTAAGACCCCAATAGCATTTGGAAATCGGTATTTTTGGAACCATAGATTTTTAGCCTCAATAAATTCTGCTCCAGTTATGGGAAATTTTATCCATATGTTTGCCGTACTCACAATTTTGTTCATAACGTAAGTATATATTTTGGAGACACTGGTTTGATGAACACCGATTTCTTCCCCAACTGCTGAAAACGCAGAAAAATTTGTATTTTATGTAAAGCCGATAAAGCTTCACCACGTGTTTCACCACTTTCTTCCAGGAAATAGTTTGCAAGCCATTGTACATTCTCACGATTAAAGCGATACAATTTTCTATAATCTTCTTCTATGCATTCCTTACGTACTTTGTAGAATTTCACTTTCCGATTCAAATACTTTGCCATTTTAGGGTGTAAATCCGTCAAATACCACAACAAAACTAATCTAAGCAAATGTAAGGATAGTTTAGTGAAGCTTATACTATATTAAGAAAATACTTAACATTTTTAAGCAAAACCTTTTACTTTGAGCTTTTCATTTGATTTGGTTAGACATTACAATGATCCATTTATCGGATAAATGTGTACAGAGCGTAAATGGTGCTACTATAATTACTGGAAACGGTTGTCGGGATAAATTACATTCATACTTGATTTTGTAATGCCATTATTACCAAGGACTAGAGGAGATATTGTCTATAAAGGCAAAATGAGCAAAATAATTAAAATCTACTCAGGCAATAGGCAACCGTTACAAAATCTAGAGAGCTATTGACATTGGAAAAAGGGTCAGTTAAACAAATGTAACTAAAGGGTTAAATCGAATTGTATATGTGCATTGTCCCGCAACACAGAGATAGTCGATGTTACAAGGAAGAATTTACAAGGATCCCAATAGGGTCTATGGGTGATATAGCTCTACTGAGCAAACCTGCTTCGTTACAGTACACAAAATGCTTTGGACGATATACATACAAATGATTGAAGTCTAAGTTAAATTTAAATTTTATAATGATTTGAGACCTGTGTCTTCGTTTTATTAGCTTTCTTGGGAATTTCATTAAAAAAGACGCTAGTGGTTTAATTAAGTAAGTGACATTTATATTAAATAAAGCAGGCATGCAGTCAAAACTACAGAAATTAAACCGGCGTTTTTTATTACGGCGTAGGTTGGCAATAAAGTGTAGAGGAAAGTCGTAAATGACTCGAAAGTTTAGCGACGAAAGTAATAACTATCGAAAGTCAACAGAGTTATGAAGTAACTCATAGAGAAAAATTATAAATTTTATAACCGTTCTATAATTTAACGGCAGGAAATTAAACCGGAATAAAAGATGACTATCGAAACCACTTGCGGTTATATATTTTATTTTAAAAAGTCAATAATTTCTCTAATTTTCTTTCTATATGGTGCTCAAGAAATACCACATAGGTCTGGTAGATATGAGATCAGATTGGAATAATAGATGATTTTGAATTAAATATATCAAAATTTTCGTGGCGTGAAATTAGAGTGCCATCAAATGTAGTAAGTAGGGCAACGACCTATTACTGCATTGCCTGTTCGAGCAGAGACCATAATTCTACGCTAATTAATATATAACTTCGGCTTACTGCGATTGTACTAATTATAATTATATAGACTAATTATTCAGCTGCTGTTGTAGCAGTGAGCATTAGCCATGATACCTAATAACAGATAATTTTAACTCATTAGCAAAGAAGAATTACCTTTAAAAGTGATTTTAGAATGATTCTGATAAATATTAAAAATTATACTGGCCTCTTGTTGAACCCTAGGGACACACGAAAGATGTATTACTCTTTGGAAATAATACACAACTTGAATATTGGTTGGAAATGGTTCACTGGTTTCTTAAATCGAAAAGAGCAAAGTTTCATAACTTTAAATACATAGTTTTTAGTTAGACAGTTTTCAAAATTGAGTATATTATTACTAGAATATATAATTTGCCTTGGTATGAGGTCTTGGATGTTTTTTGACAATTGAATTATTTTTGTGATTTATATAATTTTCCTGATTTAATTGTAGAGTAATATCTAACTAATAGAATGAATACTCACATTGGAAATTCTGCACAGTAACTTAACACGGAAATATAATTAATTAATTTTATTTATGTTTTTATAAATAGCACTTTTGCAGTTAAGATCTTTTTGCGACTAATATTAATACAACGGTATACATTTTCATTAATATTTAATTGTCAATGGGGCCATCATGTTTTGCTTCACCCTTTTGCTGGAACGTGAAATATTATTGTCATATCCTGTAAGTAGTCTGGTTAATGGAGCTCATTGAACATGATTTCTAAATACCCTTGTTTATTAAAATAATGTAATGACAACTCTGACTCAGTATCTGACAATCTTAACTTTTATAACAAGTAGCACCTATATTATAATATAACATCCTTTTTTTATAAATCAAAATGAATACATTAAAAATACTTAACAAATTATGGTCAAAATGGTCAATATGGGGATGACATGGTAACATTTTGGTAAAAATCCAGTATGGCAGAACAAAATGGCGAACTATCATAATGTTAAAAAAATTGTAACTAATAACTATATCCAATTTACTAAGAAAAATCGGTGTAAAAAACTACTTCATCGATTGTTTTCAAATGCCCGAAAATATAGTGATACTAGTTTATCGCTAAACAAAAAAACTTTTGATACGAATCAAAGATCGCGTTACAAAATGCCGGTCTAATTAAATGTTTATAAAATTGGTCTGAAAAACTTCTTATTCGATTAATTTTAAATCTTACACCAAAATCAAGGGTGATATAAGGATAAACTGAAAAAATTTTAGTAATGGGTCATTATGGTGGAACAACATGGCGGTTTAATGGAATGTTTAAAAATATCAGTATTAAAACCTGCTTATCAAGTTAGTTGAAGTTTCGCACAACAATCAAACTGGATGAACTAGTAAAATTTTCAAGTATAGTGTCAGGGATAGTATAGGGATAAACTGGTAGAACTTTGGTGAGATATTATGATGAAACAAAACGGCTCATTGGTCTAAGTAAATGTTTAAAAGATTAGTATCCAAAAATACTTATCCAATTAAGTTGAAAACCTGAAAAAAGTCTGTTATAAGGATCAACTGATAAAATGTTGTCAATTCTATATGTCAAAACAAAATGTCAGTCTAATTAAATAATAAAAATGTAGCGAAACATGTTACGTGTTATTAAACCAATATAGTAGAGTGTTTGTAAATAATACTTGTGTGTTTACATTTTACATAATATGCCTAATTAAATGTTTAAAAAGCCAGTAAAACTCCCTTTCCTATGATAAAAACCTCCTTTTTATGGGTGAAAATAATAAATGTGTCATAATTGATTTTTTTATAGATTACGTAAATAAACATACAAAAATAAAAAAAATAGTATGAACATTAAAATAAAAAAATAAATTAATAACACATAAAGAAATTTTAAAAATGGAGTGTCGAAGCAGTGATTTTATTTAAATGGGTGTGGTATGTGAGTGAATGTGTGGATGTACATGCGTATGTATGTATCCATGTATGTATGTTGAACCTGGACATTAAAAGTTGTGGATATGAAACACTTACATTTTTTATATCTAAATGATTGTCAGATTTGTAAATAAAACAGATGTATTGTCATATATTCTTATTTACGCATGCGCAATAAATTCGAAGGGAGTGGTGACTTTCGGCTTGACAAAAACAATATAAAAAATTGGTAAATTTCCTTTACCCGGAACTTCCCTCGTTATGTTTTTCTCCCTTTGTTAGGACTAGTGAAATAGTGATCGAATTTAGTTCAGTACATAGTCAGAGTATGTGTTACTACTATATTTTCAAACACTTTTATTGGGTGCTATTTAGTTCCATCATATTCCTACCAATATTTTACCACTTTCTTTCTACCTATGCCACACTTGACTTTCGGGCATACGTTAAAATAAATTCAATAAGTAGTTTTTACATTGACAAATACGGCTATTTTGTCACGTCATATTGAATTCGTACAACCAGTTCATCCCATTTTCACATTTAATTTTTCTGCAAAATTGAAAGTCAATTTAACAAGGTTTTTTACGTCGATTTCAAAAAAAAATTTTTTGGCCGCTATCTTAAATTCGTACCACAACTTTAACAGTTTATCTCTATATCATACTTAATTCTTACACAAAAATTGAAATTAATTTAATAAGTAATGTTTTCAGGCTGATTTTTTAAATATTTTGCTATCTTGGATTCATATCAAAATATTACCAGTTCGTTCCTATGTAACACTTGATTTTTGTGCGACATTTTACCAGTTTATTCCAACATAATGCTTGATTTTTTGTGCAAAATTTAAGATAAATTGGATAAGTAGTTTTTTGATATTAATTTTTTTAACCTTTCACTAGGGCGCCATTTCATTTCGCCGTATTAGATTTTTACCCAAATATTACCAGGTTATCCCCATATAACTCTTAATTGTTGATCAAAATTTGATGTCAATCGGGTAAGCAGTCTTGAAGCTATACCGCGAACTCGTAGACAGACCGACAGATGAACCGACGGAATTGATAAAACATGTTTTTTGGCATTTAGGGACACTAAAACGTGAAGATATGTAAAACCTGAGAGGGTGATTTATTTTACGATTACCAACATTTTATCTGGCAGCCATTTAGTTCGGTCATCTTGAATTAGTACCATTATTTTACTAGTTGACTACCGCAATTAGTTATGGCACACAATTTGAAATCGATCCCTTAAGTAGTTTTTCAGGCTGAATTTTTAATATTTTATTAAGCCGTCATTTTATTCCGCCATCTTGGATTCGTACCAAAATTTTATCAGTTGATTCCAACATAGTATTTTGTTGTTTTGAAAAATTTGAGATAAATTGGATAAGTAGTTTTTTAATAATATTTTTTTGTAATCTTTTCATTAGCCTGCAATTTTGTCTCGCCATATTGGATGTTTACCAAAATATTACCAGATCATTCCCATATGACACTTTATCAAAATTTGAAGTTAATCGGGTAAGTAGCTTTTAAGCTGTGCCGCGAAATGACAGACAGACAGAGACCGACAGAAAGACCGACGGAATTGATAAAATATATTTTTTGGCATCTAGGGACGCTAAAACGTGAAGATATGTAAAACCTGAGAAGGTGATTTTTTTTCACGATTACAAATATTTTATTTGGCCGCCATCTTGAATTAGTAACACGTTTTACTAGTTGGTCTCTATACCACAATTAGTTATGGCACACAATTTGAAATCAATGCATTAAGTAGTTTTTTAAGGTTGAATTTTGAAATATTTTATTATGCCGCCATTTTATTCCGCTATCTTGGATTCGAACCAAAATTTTACCAGTTGATTTCAACATAATACTTGATGTTTGTTTAAAAATAATAATTATTTGCAACATTTCACTAGGCCGTCATTTTATTTCTCCGTAATGGGTTTTTACGAATCCATATGACCCTTAATTTTTGACTAAAATTTGAATTTAATCGGGTAAATAGTTTTTTAGCTATGCCGCGAACAGACAGACAGACGGACCGACGGAATGAAGCAAAACATGTTTTTAGCATCTAGGGACTCTGAAACGTGAAGATCTGAAAAAATCGAGGGTGATTTTTTTACGATTATTGTGATTGTGATTGTGACACACCTTCAATATGGAAAAATAAGAATATACAAAATATAAGAGGTCTCTATTTGTAGTATAACAACTAGGGCATTTAGGTTAAATCAGAAGTGGTATTAGACTCACTTAAATGGCAAAACATGGGCGTTAAAACTTCTAAACATACCACAGTCTCAAAAGGGTGTTTAAAAGGTAGCTTAACAGCGGCGTGTTTGTTTTCATCTAGCACTCATTTCATAAATTTGAGGAGAAAGCAGATCATTTCTGCTTGAAAAGGAATTTGTCCAACTTATCTTTACTAAAATATGTGGATTAAATGAATAATAAAAACAAGCTGATAATTTTTTGTGTGTAAAAACAAGTATTTTATTAAATGTGATTAATGCTGTATTAGAGGTATACATTAGTTTTACAGAACAAGTACTATCAAAAATTTAATAAGAGAAATTAAACATATCATATATAAAAATTAACTTTTCCCACATCAATAAGCATTTATCTGGTTCGCTAAAAGACATACATTTGTTTTATTCGCCCAGCCTAAAGTAGCTTCAAAATTAAAAAATAATCTCCATTCAAGTTTTCCTCTCTACTATTATTAAGACACAAGTTATAAGCGCAAACAAGGTATTAAAATCAGCTTAAAGGGACAATGATTTAGGTGTAAAAAAATAAAAATTTTATCGATAAGTTTTATAAATAGCTGACAGTGTCAAGTAATAGACAAGTTTTGTAACGTATTGCATTATCTGAAGATCCAGATCCAATCAGCGTATAGGTGGGATATTTAGGTAACCTGTAAAATTGACACGTGGAATATTATCATTAAATACAGCTTTAATAATATAGGTAATTGAAAATAAAACAATACAGTGTGTTTCATAAAATTCTAGACAGCCTATACGATTACTTTTACGTCAGATTCACCTGGTTTTTCGTAATAATTCCTGAGGGTGATATAATTCTAATATACAAGAGGTTTGTTAAATGTTTTTTTTATTCTAATAACTTTAATATTATCAATATCCATATCAGTTACCAAAATAATACTCTGAAGAGTTACTACTCCATTAGAATACAGAAAAATTAAGATAGTAGCTAGACGACATTTTGAAGAAAATAAAAGTAAATAGAGGGTGCCAAGTAGTACATGTTTTGAAAGGTCTTTTTAACACTGACTTATCTCCAAAATCATCCAAACATTCTTGGAGACCTACAAAACTCAAGTGTTTTATTTTATTCCTTATGCGATCCATAATTAAAATGTTTTATAAGCAAATAAGTGTTGCACTTTCCTAGGTACAGGGTGTTTCATATACAAAAAACAAATAGAAAAGTACAATATCTTGCACCCACGCTCATAAAAACATTTTAGTTTAGGATCACGTGAGAAATAAATTACTTGAGTTTTGTAAGTTTGTAAGAATCCTTATTTCTATATTTTTTACGAATGGCCGCCATTTTGAAATTGGTAATTTTCATGTCTTTATATTTTGAGGATAAATTAAGCTTGCAAATGCCTTTCGAAAGATGTACTACTCGATCATTTTTCGTTACTAAATATTTTCTTCAAGTCAGGCGTCATCTTAAAATTTTTAACACCTTTTACCACACTTTATAAGTATTGTACTCGTATATTATCTATTAGAAAATTAGTAATATGTTTTAGATGTACGTATTCAACTTTTAAATTTAGGAGCAAAGTTTTGCGGAACAATCCACTATTATTTTATTGTTTTTCTGTAGTCTAGTATTAAATATTTAGTGTATTATATTAATAACTGATTATTCTATTGTCGGTAATACTGAAGTTAAGAATAAACAGCCAACTATTTATGAAATCCCTGGTATATTAATATCCTGTTTATTTATGATACACCATGTATTATATGTATTATTTTATTTTCAATTATATTATAAAAGCTGTATTAAATGAAAATATTTGTTGGATAATTAAAATGTGTCAATTTTACTTGCTACCTAAATATCCTAGCGGTAAACAGATTACATATACATTTTCCAATAAAACAATACTTACATTAGAAAACTCACTAATAAAACTATACAATGTACATAGTTATTTAGTTTTTAATTTTATTTTTGAAACTTTGAATGCTTGAGGCTTTAACGGCAACAGGTATTTTATTATATTCCAATACACATCTGTAATATGTCAAGCACATGTCATGCCTTGAGCACACCCGAGGCAATGAAAGATTCCCGCATCGTTTAGTTTCATGCTCACATTTTGATAAACAAATTTTTTCTTGAGAATGTCTATCCTATCTTAAGTCTTGATATATAAACAAATTATTCTGCATGGCATAAAATACTTTTGGTGGATCTTATAATTGATATATACGTTGGATACCCAAAAGGCAACGAATACATGTTTTTCATTGCCTTGTTTTTATTCATTTATTTATTAAGGAATGCAAAACGGGACGATCCCCGTAACAGTATTCACTAACAGTACATATAAAACATAATTAGCAGTAATGTACACAAATCGAGAAGAGACAGAAAACATTTATCATACAATCAGTGCAACGAGCAGACTGAAAAAAAATATTAAGAAGTATGACTCCAATAGAATCTTTTTAATTTATTACTAAATGTTGGCAGAGAAAAGAAATAAATATCCAAATCAGTCAAGTTCGAAAGTGTATTATAAGATTTATAGCAGGGATATAAGAACGAGTTTAAGTGATAGTTAGTATTGCTTGTTTGAATGTGGAAACAAATTTTAATTCTGGTGTTGTATAATGGAATATTTATATTTATTAAATTAAGTAAAGGCACTGAATCGATCATATTATTTAGAATTTTATATACAAATTTTATGTCGTACATATGTCTTCCGTCCTCAAGTGACAATAGACTTAGGTTTCGTTTAATCAAAGCGAAGTTTATTGTAGAACAGATCAAACATCTAGTTTATTGTAAAAAAACATTGTAAAACTCAAAAAGCACTGTCATAAAATTTGATTAAAAAAGCAATTGTTTAGTATAATTAAAGCGAGCAAAGTTTATCTATGGATGCTAAATTACATTATATTTTAAGCCAAATTTTAGGGTTTTTCACTTAAAAAACAATTACTAAAGTTCTTGAAGGAGATTTTGTATAAAATTTAGTCATATCCCCGGTGATAACAAAAGCTAAAATACGCCACAATAACTTCTGTAGGCGTTAAAAAAAGTTTTTCTATTTATATACATTTAATTGTTTATTATTTTAATATTATATAATTTGTAAATTGTATCTTATATACTTTTATGTAAATAAGTTTTATGTTATATGAATATACAATTTTAATTTAAAATTAAAAACATTTTTGAAAATAGGTGGTTTAAGAAAAAAAGTATTGAACAATGCATTAATATTCTTTTTAACGAAAGATTAATTGACAGCCATTCCGATCTTTTTGGCCCTCTAGGTTTGAGCCCCTAGATTATTATTATATGGCTACTTAAAAGAAACTATACCTACAAACCCTATTTTTAAATGTTGTCCATTTGGTGAGGGTAATTATGGAATAAGTTCAGAGTTTAACTTCTAACGTAACTGGGAATATATTAAGAGAGTTTTCTAGAAGAACGTCTATTTGTGTGGAAAGACAAGATATGTTAAGACAAAAAACCCAGCATATATTTTTTTTAATTTTTCATCTGTTAATAGCCTTGTATTTTTCAAAATAAAGTATTATATTTTTAATAATTAATTAGTTATCTTACTAAAATGAATGCAAAGCATGGGTTAAGTGACAGGACTTGACAAGTTTTTGATGATTTTGAAGTATAGGTACGAGTTACAAATAAAAGTCATGTCCCATAAGAATGTTTAAATGAAATTGACTAAAAAATATTTTTGCAATTTTGAATTCTAAATATTTGATTTAATACACCATATCTAGAGTTATTAAGCAGCTATGAACAAATAAAAACCGAATTTTGAAACGATGGGAAGGTTGGAGATCGGGAGAATAATTAAATGAAATTCGTGATTTTACTTATTAAAAGCTACTAAACGGTACCATTTTATAGATACCTACCATCGGTACTTGTTTCGGTTATTGCTTGATAGTAGCCATATATTCAAAGTTGAAACAGAAAAGCTCTATTCATTTTTTTCAATCTCTACGAGTTTCCTTTTCGTATATATTCAAAATACTTCAATTACTGACTTTCATTTGTTTATAGTTATAAAACTAAAAGCGATATGGTTCAAGGGTTTCCAAACTTTTATTCTCACGTACTGCTCATGTGTATTACGGATCATTTACGTACCACAAAACTATTAAAAATTTCGTTAGCATAGAGATGGCGCTTATCTTTCAGAAAACTTAAATCTGCTGTACCACTTTGAGAATCTCTGCATACCCTAATGGTGGTATATATACTCGTACCACAGTTTGAGAATCTCTGAAAGAAAATAATTTATTACATTTGACTAAAAATTAAAATTTGTAAAATGTGAATATAGGTTATTTTATTAAAAAATACTTTTCTTCGTTTATAACTTTTGTTTGGGACAGTTTTGTATTTGACAGTTTCGATATTTTCAACAAAAACCTCAGATAAAGTAGCAGTTCATATAGTGAAACACCCTATAATTGCTATGTCAAGTTTTTATAGTCTTACATTATTTTTCAGAAATCAGAACTTTTTGTAGAGAACTTAAGCAGACAAGCTGAAAAATATATTAGTTGTTTCGGTAAAAAAATGGATTGGTTTTTAGAAACTAGATTACTAATACTCTAAAGAATTGTTAATAGGCGTGCCCTTAATTGATTATGGTGAACTTTATTAAATAATGTACTTACCTCCTGACTGTTTAGCGTACGTGTGGGATGTAAATCAATCTAGAATGGCAGATTATCTGTTTGGTTAGTCAATTTTGCACCAACGTCGAGGGCTTTGCGAGTAGTTCAATTTATTTGAAACACTTGATGTACGTGTGTGGATATTTGGCAAATGTTTGGCGTTTACACACTTTACAGAAGTAGTACAGTATTTGTTGCCTGTTTCTGACTTCGTAACAGCTTAATTTTCGTAATTTTCGTCGCTAGGGATCTAGTCTAATAAATTACTATTAACTAAATAAACCTACATATATTTAATACACAATAATATTTATCTGTACAAAGAGTCTATATTAACTATGTGTCGAATTTGTCAGTCAATGGACCAGAAGTAAATTTGAAAGTCAATTAGTCAAATATGTTTTAAGTGTGTGTATTAATGGCCAAAATATGAACAGCAAACTAACGCCCGACAATAAAAACCATTGTATACTATATTCAGGAAACAAATAATTTAATAAATACGTTCGTTAGGCACATCTCTTTTTAAATAACCTATCCGATCATGCCCAAACTTCTGTTTTACAACATTCATCTAGATTTATGTAAAATACCAATCTGGCAATATTAATAAGCAATCCATTCTTAAAAGTCCACGCCACACACAAAACTTTATTTCCAAATTCAATATTATAAATTTGTGAAAATAGCAATAACCGTCTCACTTTCAAGGAATCCCATCTTTCTTCCGTCATTTTTTAATAAAGGGCCTCTGATTTAATAGTAAATAAGGTAACAACTACCTTTTGCTAAATGGTACAAATACAATAAAACTCCAGTCCATGTTATTAAAATAATACCTTAACATTAGACTTGGATAATAAGACTAATGTTAAGGTACATATGTTTGATAAAGTCAACTTTGCTCAAATCAGTGACTATTTTAATGGAGTTTAGTTTTATTATTGACTCCAAGGACATCGATACTACTATTGACAGGTTCTATGATGTTGTTAATAATGACATTGAAAGGTATGTACCTCAAAAGAATATATTCGATAAGAAATCTGTAGTGGTACAGCAAGGAACTAAAGAAACTTTTAAATTACAAAAACAAACTTTTTAAGAAATATAAATATACAGGTCAACATTCTGATTATTTAGCTTATTCAAAGTAAAAAAAAAAAACAAAATAGAGTTATACTATCTATAATGCGATAAAATACTCTTGAAAATGCTTCAAATAAGAAGCGAAACGTCGAGCTAGTTGCAGAAAAAAAAGTTTCATTAATTAAACCTATACCCAAGAAAAATAAAAACTTTTAGTATAAAGTATGGTTTAAGAACAGTGAAAATAAATATATATATATATATATATATATATATATATATATATATATATATTAGTTTTATCTAAGAACACAAAAATAAATATACCAGGGAGCTTTTAATATACCCAATCATGAGATAAAAATTACGTCATTTATGTTACAACAGTCCCTTTATTTAAATCATTTATGTTATTTTAATATCATTTTAAATCGGATGAATAGAAAGTTGAATCTTGTTTTTTTTAACGTTGAGATTATAGAGTTAATAGTGTTCGACCTCGTTAGTACAGGAAGATTGTTATGTCTGTGTAAATAGATAGTGAGATATCATGTAATAAAGTTAAGATATTACCGTCCTTTATAGACGATTATGTTAATGGTGATTTTCATATGCCTTATAATCAAATATTAGCAAATTAGTTTGAAGTTCATACAATTTCTGACTCAGATAAATGTACTAATTTATTTTATGAAAAATTACGGGACTGAATATCCTGTGCTGTTCCTAAAAGTGCTCAATACACTGTTAAAGATCATAATATATAAACATATCCTAAATGGTTTTCAGCAGATTTAGTTCGTAAAATAAAATCTAAGAACCAGTTACCCACGCGTAGTCAACAGGGCAAAGCTAGTGTTTTTCAATATAGTGAATATCGTGGATTAAAACGTGGTATTAGAAGGCAGGTTGATTATGAGTATAGATTATATGTAAGAAATATAGAAAAATAACATAAACTTTGATCTCACTAGTTTTTGGATGTTTACGAACTCTAAAAGGAAAAAGTCAGAAACTTTGATCCCACTAGTTTTTGGATGTTTACGAACTCTAAAAGGAAAGAGTCAGGTGTAACCACATATTTTATAATGAACTTTCTTTAGAGGGCCCTACTCATATTGCAAATGCTTTTGCGCACTATTCTTATTCAGTATATCTGCTATCGTTGAACATTCTTCGAGTTATAGCAATTTTTAATTTTCCTTCATAACATCGGAAACAGTTAAAACTAATATTAAATATTTAAAACATACGAAAATCACTGGCGATGAATATATTTGCAAGTACTGTTCTGATATTCTAGCAGTAGCTATTGCCCATCTCTTTAGGGTTGCCTTACAAAGTAAAATATTTCCTAGTAGATTAAAAACAGCAATTATAAATCCAGTTTATAGAGCGGGTAATAAAATAATAATATATTTAATATTAAAATTAGTGTCTCTAACTCTTTTGCAAAGCTATTTGACATAATTCTGTTTGATTATACTTGGAGTAACATTAAAAATAAAGTAGTTTAACAACAACATGTTTTTATTGCTGGAAAATCAACTGTTACCAATTTGTGCGTATTTACGAATAGTACTTTGAATCAGTTGATAAAAAGCAACAGTTGGATCCAATCTATGTTGACTGGGCAAAGGAATTTGACAAAGTGAACCATCAGATGTTGCAGGATAAGCTTGTGGATTTTGATTTCTCCAGGGGTGCATGCCTTTTCATAAAGAGCTATTTAGCATTCAGAATACAGGTGGTAAAAGTGGAGAAATCATTTTTCATTAAATTTTTTAATGACATTGGGTCATTGTTTGTGAAATTGCATAATGCACTTGTTCGTTTGCAGTTGGAATATGCCTCAGCAATTTGGTCTCTCGATGTTAAGGTTCACTGTGATGCCGTTGAATATGTCCAAAAAAGATTTTATAAGTTTTTATATGTAAGAAAAAATAATTTTTATCCTTATCTGATATCACATAATTCTGTGTTAGTAAGTTTTAAGTTTCAAACACTTCAAAAAGGAAGACAAATTTTCAATCTGTGATATTTATTTATTACATTTTTAATAATACAAAGTTCAACAAATTTAACATAATTAATTATATACCTATTTATGTATCTAAAGTAAGTTTAAGGATAAGAAAAGATAAGTTTTTCCAAGTGTCAATTAAAGCTGTTTCCGTCTTATTTTGATGCACGAAGAATGCAATGAATTGTCAAAAACCATGATCGACATTGTTAATTGTAACACGAAAGAAAATTTAGGGATTATGCAGTAATTTAATGATGAAAATCGAAATATTAGAAAACAGGTGATACCGTGTCCTGTAGTTTTAGGTTATAGGTGTAGTTTAGTTAATGTTTCTCTTACACATAATTACCACGTAACTTTGTTATATTTGGTGTTTGTAAGAGTATCAAATAAACAAAACAACTAAATAAATTAATAAAAGATTGTCGGATAGTCAATTTTCTATATTTTATTTATTTCTGTTTCAAAAAGTGTATCTTTTGGTTTATTGGCAAACTGTAGCCTCGTTGATATTCTGTTATTTAGATAAATCTTGTTTTAATTTTTTTTTCAAAAAAAAACCATATTGTAAGAAATGTAAATTCACTTCGACATCCTCTTAACTTTAAAAAATTATTATTATTGATATAAATTCTAACTTTCAGATAAACTTGAAATATTACTTTACATCTTAACGAACCCCGAATACATTATTTATTGTTAGTATGATGATGTTCATAACATGTTTGACTATGTAGTATGTCTTCCAACGCACTAACTATACCAGGATCATTAATAATAATTTAAAATAAATTGCCTTTTCCTTATAATACTTATGAGCCGCGATTGGAGTTAGTGAGCTGGATCTTAACAATAATTCGATGGATAATTAAGCCAGTGCCAGTAATGTCAAATGCATCAAGGACATTTATCTGTTAAAAACTAGATAACTTTGAAACTAAAATCAAGTAATCAAATATATTAGCACCTGATAAATAAAATTCCTTGCAAATTCATCCGTTATAGTTTAGAGAAAGCAAATTTTGAAATTTAATTTTTAAACTTTGTTATAAAATCTAGCATTTTCATAAACAGCAGAAGTTTGCATACAATACGAAAACTTTTTTAATTTAAAAGTTTTGGTCTAATAAACAGCAGAGAATATGAAATCATTAACATATTTTCTACAATATTCACAGATCAATGCCGCTCAGCTCAGAAGCGTCTGCTGAACTTGTATTTTATTTTACGGAAATTAATTATAGCACGGCCTGTTTCATAGCTGGGTGATAATTCTATTGTATATGCAAAACGCGATTACGATATAACTGGCTTTTATCGCATAAAATTGATAGCGGTCGGTAGAATCCAGATCTTTTAAGAATCGAAAATTCGGTCTACAAGAACTGTGTAGTTCCATTAATCTCGGTTAAATTTGTCTACACTCGGGATTACGCTAAACAGTTTAAGTACCAAGCGGTCATATACAATCCCTAGACTTAATAGACAAAGATGCCGTGATGTCATATATATATATATATATATATATATATATATATATATATATATATATATATATATTTCACTGCCTTCGCAATATTTGACTCACTGACCGCTACGGCCTCTGACACAGTGTAGCTATAGGCTTTTGTTATTGGCGGGTATGCTCACCCATTTAAATGCTATACATTGACTGCTACAGCCTAGTAAGCATACTATACGTACTAAGAGAAAGATGTTCTATCCATAGAAACTTTTTTATTTACGACAAATGTTACATTACAAATCATTTTTAACCGTACCTGGATAATTCGAATTCTAAAATGTTTATGGAAACATAATAACTATTAAAATTTCTATGGCTCCAAAAGACAAATTTGATCAACAATTCGGGTATTATTCTAATAATAAAATTTAAAAAGTCATAGGTACAACTCAAGACAGATATGTATTTATACAGTAAAGTAGGGATATGTTAAAATATTGATTGTTTAGTAATTTGTCTTTCAGTGTAGTTCCAAAACATGCAACACTACCAGAGATGTTGGAACCCAAAATATATGTGCTAATAAATTTGGGTGCAACATAACAAAAACATCCTTCAAATTTTGAGGTTTCAAAAAAAACAGTAGTTCACATGCCACAACACCAAACTAGTTACAAGTTGCCATTTAACATCAGATGAAAGACAGAACTTTGTTTTATAGGGGAACTTAAATTTTGAGTAACCTAGTGCGATTTTTTATTTACATGAGTTAAGAAGGGGTCATTGTAGACACCCAGACTTTTTATTGTGTCCATCACTATTATCTTTGTGTTGACAATTTTTGAGTCTAGACTTATCAAAAAAATTTTCCCTTATAGCCTTCATTCCGACACACATAGCTGCAGACTTGGTAGGATTTAAAAATAGTTATTAGTAGACAACTGATCAACTCTTGCTAAGGCGACATGTAATCTGTCAATTATATCATTATCATCAATCCACATCATCAGCGTACTGATGTATACCGTGTTCCACATAAAAGTACCCACTATACTTATATCTTAAAATCCGTAATAGATACGAAAAAAAATTCATACAAAAGTTTCTTTAAATTTGAAGTGCTTTTAATGTGTCGATATATAGTGGGTGTTCCAATTTTGCTGGGACAACATCAACTCTAAAATTTTAAATGGGACACCCTGTATTAAGGTTATGTGTGATTTTCTGAAAACTGGAGCGATTTTTCAAATCACTATAAAATATTGCAAAAATCTAAAATTAGCCATTTGGATGGTAATTTTCGGTTTATAAAGCATCAACGCATATACGGAATACCAAATTTTTGTTCTATAACTAAATTCAATGGTTACAGACAAAATCCCAATTTAGCAGAAAATCTCAATTATTTTTTGAATATGTGGTACTCACAAAAACACTATAGGAGGCCATGGAATGGACAATATTTCTATTTGCGTAACTATGGTCCTAATTTTATTCTATATTTATTTATGGCTAAATTTTGAATTTAAAGCCATTATTGAAAATAATTATTAGAAACAAACTTCTTAAGTAACATAGCTATCAACATAAACAACAGATTACATGGAAATAGAAAAACAGGAAAAAAATTGACTACATAATTGATTTTGTACATACTGGTTGTTATCTGCTATACACAGTCATTTAATTGTTTCAAGTTTTATACACTCTATCTTTAAGTGTACTCCATAAAAAATAATCTGAGGGTGTCAAATCGGGACTTCGCGGCAGCCATGGAATCTCACCGTTATTATATCTTCTCCACAGTGGTATGGAGCATTATCGCGTTGTAATTCCGAGTCCACCCGAATGTATTCCAAAAGATCATTGAGTTTTTCCATAATTTGATTTCTTAGAAGGTTATACAAATATTTGTCGATTCAGATAGTAGTCAAAACACACAGGGTGCCTATTATGCGGTCGTTTATAATACCACACCATCCTTTAACACTTTGATGTCCTTGCGTTTTAATTTACTTTACCAAATGTTTATTTGTCTCAGAATAGTAGTGAGTATTTTTTATGTATTCCCGCAGTGAAAAATATCGCCTCATCTGATCTCATCTCGGATTTTATTTAAAATCCCTCTCTTAAAATGCAGGTCCATCATCTGCATACAAAAATCCAGTCTGGTCTGATAATCAGCTTCACTTAAAAATTGAACTGAAAGAAACTTATATGGGGATATTTTGTTTTCTTTTAATACTCGATGTATAGTGGTCATGGAAAAATTCAAATCTCTTTGTACATCTCTTAAAGAGTTGGTAAGATATTCAATAAAATAGAATAAAACCTCCATTTGAGAATCTTCAGAGACAACTGAATGGGCTTTTTCCCTATTTCTATATTTCATGAGTTGAGAAACCACTGCAAATGTTATCAAAAATTTTCTTGTTTGGTATCCTTGCCATGGGATACTCTTTTAATGCAAATGTTGGACTTTTATTATTTTCAATGTAACAGTTATACAAATTTAGTCGCTCTGGACTTGAATATTGAGCCATTTTTAAAATAGAACAAGTAAACGACGATACAAGGAAATGTTTTTAAAGTCTAATTACATCAAATTTAAATGATTTCAATAAAACAACAACGTCTAAAAACACAAATATATTGAAAAACTGTCAAATTTAAAACACATAGTTATATTATCCATTCCATGGCCACCTATAGTTTTTTTTAGTATGCAGTATATTCAAGAAATAATTGAGATTCTCTGTTAAATTGCGATTTTTTCTGTAACCATTGAAGTTAGGTATAAAACATAGTGGGTTTACTAAATCTAATTTTTTTCACTTTAAAAAGGTGCAAGATTGATTTCGTAGTATGTCCACCCTGTATAGGTGGGGACAACACTTTTGTATTCCGTATATGCATTGATCCTTTATAAACTGGGAATTATCACCCAAACGCCCAATTTTAGATTTTTGCTCTTTTTTATATCGATTTGACAAATAGCTTCAGTTTTCGAAAAATCATAGTTTAAATTGGTAACTTCTGTTTATTTTTGACAAGGAGTCAAATAATGGACAAAAATTGGGACCCCCTGTATACATGGAAACATTATATTTTAAAAGAACTTCAAATTTAAGGAAACTTTTATAAAACTTTTTTCGTATCTGTAACGGATCTCCAGATAGTATAGTGGGTACTTTTATGTCCAGTAAGAAAATACTAGTCATAAAAGTTGTCATAAAACTTGTTGGAAGATAGTTTTTGGTTGTTATTGTGTGGACCATGGATATGCAATGAAGTGGCTTTTTTTTCTCAGTAACAAAGCAACATATATACGAAAATATTTGTTGTATTTTTAGTTGCTTAATCCGAAAGAAATACAAAAATTACAAAAAATGTCAATGGCGTACATTTTCTTCTCAATAATATTCGTTAAGATGCCCCCCCGGGACACCAGTGGACGTAATAATTTTTATCCAATTAAAGCTAAAGTATCCTCTTGTCACTACAAATAACACTGCGGAATTTTAACAAAATCGGCCAAAGCCTATTTGAGATATTTATAAAAAAACTATTTTTTTCAAAAACTAGAGATGAAAAGCCACTTGAACTTTTAAGAGTCCCTAGAGGTACCACTTATAAAAAAATTAGGATATTTGACAGAGATATATTGTCCAGCGCGGGGTCCTTTACTGGCGTGCTATGTTTTTCATACATACCCTTTAATTTTTAGGTATCCTGAGATCGAATTTTTTAATACGGGTATGAAATTTTTATAACGGTTTTTAAACCTCTACCAAAATTTGAAACCAATACTATTAAAATAAAACGTGTTCGATGCTAAAATATTGAAGCAATACAATTTTTTTGATACAACCACCGCATTTAAAAAAAGTATGTTCCTGTTACAATATTAACACATAAAAATAATAAACTTGTTTGTTAGATATATTTATGGGTAAAACAAACACCACGTAAGAACAAATAATGTAGTTGTTTTACATATTTAAATTACCTTTCTAATTTCAAATAAAACTTGAATATTTAGGGAATATCACAGTGCAAAGGGTTTTAAATAAACCTCCAAATGTATTAGACGATTGGGTTAAGGTCTTGGCTTCTCGGTGGCCTTAATACAAATCCAATTTGGAAATATTCATAACATTTCTGTGACATTTCTTCCGTAGTATACATCTTCATCTTTCTGCCAGTATAACTACTACTATGTTTGTTAAAATTGTTTTCTAATGCATTGTGTCCTTCAGAATGGAGATTGGTCAATTTCTAAAAAATTTTTAAATGATGCAAAATACCGAACAAATATCAGCGACCAAAAATTTACAGAACAGAATGAGAAAATGGTCTTTATCGTAAAAATGATCAGTGACATCGTAGTAAAAAGTTTAGTAGCCGTATTGGAAGTTTAAATGTTAGATTTAGCATATTCCAACGAGTGAAGCCATAGTGCTTATTTCTATTCCTATTATTTCGAATAAAAATATTTTTCCTTTGTTCCATAAATATTAATTCATTTTCCTTATAAAAAACGGGCTACATCAACTTCACATTTAATTTAGATGTTTTCTTGGAAAAGTTTTAACCCGCACAGAAAATTTTCCGGTTTTTGATACGTTTTTCTTGTTTGTTTATATTTGCCCACTCGCTTCAAGTTTTAAATTGTTTATCAAGATAGCAGCAAAGGCTTTATTCTGTAATTGAATACAAAAACTCTTTTCGCAGGTAATGCAGACAAAGAAGCCTGTTCTTTTATATTAAAATGTGCATTCTTTTTGGTGATTTAAAATAGAACAGCAAGAAATTTGCAATTTTTCTGAGCCGTTGTTATGCTCTTGATGCTATTTTAAATTTTTCATTTAAAATATCGGGGTTAGCTTTTTTAAAATAACTTACAAGGATGATGGTGTTCAAAATGAATGTAAGGTGCTTTTTTAATATATAAAACTATAAAATTTGCTTATTCATGCGTTTATTGCACTTTACAGATTCATTACAAGAATTCGTCCTAAGTAAGTAATAAGTAATTTCCACTTAATTTATTTTACCAAGGAATACACTACATGCCAATGGTTTCGGCAACACTGTGGCTTCATCACATGTTAAATGTTAAGTAAAAATGTAACAGAAGTGGTAGGTATTAAATAACTGAACCCGTTTTGCGGATATTATACAAGTAAAATATTCTGGGTTTCCAATTGATCGTTTAATAATGTGTTGTTATTTTTATGTTTGTTTGTTTCCATAGTTCCTAGTAAATTAAGTTTTTTACTTTTTCGTTCTACATGCAAAATTTCAAAGTTCCCATCGAAAGTATGGTTTTCTTGAATTAAATGTTTACAGCAATTTGAGTTATGTTTATGCCGTCTGTACCTAAATTTATGCTCAATAATTATTTTTTTAAACATTCTGCCTGTTTCTCCAATATAAAATTTTGAACAGATTCCACATTTTAACTTTTTAGCACCGGACTTACTCTGTTTTTTGGTTTTCGTCTTATTTTTGATATATCTACCAAGGCAGTTGTTAGTCCTAAAAGCAACAGTTGCACCTTTATTTTTAATAAACTTGAAATTGAGTATTTTCTTTGAACTTATTAGTAGGATACCCTAACTGTAATGCTTTTTTAAATGTTTCTTTTTTACTATTTTGTCTATGAGATGTTCATGATAACCGTTATTCACCGCTATTTGTTTTATGATATTAACTCTTTGGTATAACTTTCATTGCTTAGCAAGGGTCTTCAACCCGCGGCCATCGGACCGCATGCGACCCGCCTTCTAATTTCTTGCTGCTCCCAGAGGCTAAAGCAAATATTGTTCGCGCCGGGTCCGCGAATGATACTCCAAGGACGCTAGCGCCACCTAATTAGAAGAGATCCACTCTGTGAACTCATGATCCCAACTACCCACAAGGCCACGCCACTAGGCGTTGCATGTCTATTGAATCTTTCTAATGATTCAAAAAATTATCACTACTAGACGGACTTACTAGTCCAGCCTCGTAGTTGCTCGAAATTTCGAGAGCTAAAGCCGGCATCACACGGCTACGGCCAGTTCTAATTCCAAGAGCGAACGAAGCGATACAAGCGAAAGAGTGCCAACTAGCAGTGAAGTGGCTACCTGTGCGATAAGTGATTATAGTGAGTTGAGTATAGTGTGTTTTGACGCGTATAAGGCGGATACTGTATTGTTGCGTACAGTCGCGCAAGTTTAGTTTTGTCGTGGACATTTTTATCGGAGAATTAAACTCGTTTCTTCTACCTGGTCATTAAAAATGGCTTCTACTTCGGGTAAAAAACGAAAAATTAGTGAAGAAAAGCACATATTTCAAAAAAAGTGGACTGAGTTGTACTTGTTCGTTAGTGTTAATCAAAACCCCATCTGTTTGGCGTGTCAAGAATCCCTTTTAGACTTGAAAGAATACAACTTAAAAAGACATTACGATACAAAGCATGCCACAAAGTTTGAGACATTCAAAGGACAATGACGGCAAGATAAAGTGAGGGCTCAACGACAGTGAGATAGTTTTCAAAAGCAGAACATTGAAAATGAAGCAAATGTGAAGGTTAGCTACATTATATCCGCAAAAATGCTTTGAAATCAAACCTTTTTACTGATGGTGAATTTATGAAGGAATGTATGGAGGCCGTCACTGTAGTATTGTGCGCGTCTCAAAAACAACTTTTATCTAAAGTTAGTTTGCCCGGTGTTACTGTCGCCAGAAGAATCGAAGAGTTAGCGGCAGGCATTGAAAATTCGCTAAAAGAACGTGCATCGAAGTTCGTATACTATTCTGTTGCGCTCGAGGAAAGCACAGATTTAACCGATATCGCTCCATTAGCCATATTTATTCGGGACGTTGATAATAATTTTGAAATCACTGAAAAGATGGCTGCCCTTTTTCCGATTAAAGGAACTACACAAGGATGTGATATTTGTAAGTGTTTGATGACAGTATTGAGACGATATGATTTAGAATTGACAAACCGTTCTGCAGTTGTAACAAGCGCTGCACCATCCATTGTAGGAAAAAATGAAGGGCTCGTGGTTTAATGAAAAAACAGCAGAAAGATCTTCCTTTGGTGCATTACCATTGTATCGTTCATCAACAAAATCTTTGTGCAAAATCCACAAATTTTGATGAGGTAATTAAAATGGTCTTAAAAACTGTGAACTTAATTAAATTACGCGGCCTCAACCACAGAGAACTTCTCTTTCAGGCAAACCAAAGGGAAACCAGTTCCTCAATTTACTGACCCCGACTGGCTGCGCGACTTTTGGATCACGCTGCACCTCAATGACTTAAACACCAAACTACAAGGAAAAGAAAATCTTATCAGTTGTTGAAAAGAGTTTACGTACTTTCCTAAACTGAAGAGTTTCGACTGTACAGATGTGGATAAATATGTCGCAGCACTAGATTTACTCAAAAAAGAGTTCCAGTCAAGGTTTTCTGACTTCAGAGATAATGAAAATTACATCAATCTCTTTGCCCGACCATTCAGTATATCCGTTGAAGACATGCTAGAAAATTGTCAGATGGAGCTCGGATGGATTTGGAGGTTAATTCGGAACTGAAAGACTGTTCGACATGGGTCTTCTTGATTTTTATTCGAGAACATGTCGATCAAAACTCGTTTCCTGAAATCCGAAAACATGCCCAGAAAATGATGTCTCTGTTTCGGAGCACATATGTGTACGAGCAGCTGTTTTCTCATATGAAGAATGTGAAATCTAAAACAAGTTCGAGAGTTATAGACGCACATCTGGAAGGAAGTTTGCGGGTTGCAACTACAAAAATAAAATCAAATATCGACACACTTCTCAAAAATCGCGTTGATATATTGAACCAATAAAGATTATTACACTTTGAAATTATATGTTTTTTATTTTATTGATATGGTGGTAAAGTGACGTGGACCATTGTGGTCTTTCGAACGATGTGAAATCGATTTTTGGCCCTTGCACTAAAAAAGGTTGAAGACCCTTGGCTTAGAGGTATGTTGATCAATCTATGAACAAAAAACTATTATAGGCTGATATTTTACCTGCAAAAGGATGAGTAGAAGAATTGTGTATTTTTGAGATGGCTTGTGGAAAATTTGAAACTCGTGTTTTTTATTCTTTATATTATTATTAAGTCCAATAAATTAATTTCTTTATTAGTTTCTAATTTAACTGTATTTATATTTTGTGTAAGGTTATTTATATAATCTAAAAATGATTTTAATTGTCTGTCAGTACCAGTAAAACATGCTAATATATCATCAACATACATATACCAATAAATAGAATTTTTACTAAGGGAATATTCAAGAATTTTATTTTCTAAATGGTCCATAAATATCTCGGCTAAAATTGGACTTAAAGGGTTTCCCATTATTAAACCTTCCTTACTTATATACATAGTCTCGCTAAACTCAAAATAGTTTTGATCCAAACAGGTCGAGAAGGCCTCTAAGATATACAGGATAACAAGGATATAACAGGTGTCCGCATTATGAATGCTACAGGCGTGTGCTTGGGAGTGTGCAAAATAAGATGCTTCGTTACATATATTTTAAGGAGACGGGAGTGTATGGTCGCGTTATGTCCTCATTGTGAAAGATATTCTCAAGAGTTCCTTGACAAGCACAGGCAAAAATATTGTATGGTCTATTTACTTAGAACAATAAACGGACTTAATGATGATACCTCATTTCTTTCGTCTTTAGATTTTAATATTCCAGCCTATACCACGAGAAATGTGAACACCTTTTACATCCCAAATGTAGCTCACAATAACCGACACCTATGATCCCCTTTTTTGTAACATATGCAACCTATATAACAGAATTCAAAAAGACGTAGATATTCTAGCAGACTTCTGACATTGATATATATAGCTGTAATAGGCATTGAGGGTTAGAGAAAAAATAAATCTACCATTTCATCCTCTTTTTTTAAAGTAAACGTTTTGAATTGAATATGAAACTGTAATTGCATTTGGTTTTCTCGTATAAGTAATTAGTTATTACTGCGGAGGGGATACAAAAATATCGAATACAATAAGAATTGCTTTTTTTGGAATTTTATTAGTCATTTCATATTTTAAATAAGTGCAGAAACCTTCGATGCTAAATTTACATGATTTTTTTAAATCGCGCTATAAAATTAAAATTAACAGTAATTTGTTTTTTTAATTAACCCAGTATCTCGAAAACGAAGCGTTTGCTGCTACTTCTTTCTTCTTGTTTTTTCTTAAAATATATATTCTTTATATTATGTCTTAAAAGCTATCGTGGGCAGATGTTAGAATACGTAATTTTCATAAATATTTGTTTCAGTCGATGTGAAATAAGATATTTTTAATGAGTTGCGAAAAACTCAAAAAAAATTCCTTAAAATGTCTTTAAAAGTTAAATAAAAGCTCGTAAAAAGAGTTACAAAATTGCCACAGGTCCGTATGCAAATGATACGAAGTATTGGGTTAATGGATTCATGTGTTTTAGTAAAAATGGTTTAATTTTTTTTAATGATGTCGCCAGGTGAGACCAGACGAAATTTAAGCTTTATCTCGTCCCGAATTTAGCTAATTTCGTCTCGATCACGAAATTTTTTTCGAGACGAGATCAGGGTTTTGTCACGTTCCCAAATTGATACATATATGCCACCTGAGTGAATGTTTGTCCATTCAAAATGCATTCTAACCATGTGTTTGTTAATTTACAATACACAGTTTATCGCTACATAAAAATTCAGAGTTTATTAATTTCCATCTTGTTTTATGACAAAGTTAAAATGGTGATGACTGTAGTTCAAGTAGACGTAGTTGACATTCTATCTAGAGCCCTGGCTTGACTCCAGCGATGGCGGGTCTTGAAAAGACAACCTACTTTCAAATGGTGACTAAAAAATAAAACAAGCACTCGTTTTGAAGTTATTCCGAGTGGGTCAGAAACACCCAAGAAAAGAAACGACAACAACCAACAACGAACGACTAAAAAACCAAAAGTCCTGAACTAGAAGCTTTTGCTGCAATAGAATTTAAGAAAGAAAACATCAATTCTTGAAGTTTTTGCTACACCAATGCGGGGGGATTTGAACCCTCTAACCCTCCCGCCTTATCTCCGATCATGCATCTATCCAACATTTTGGTGATAATGTATTTTAATGTATTAAGATAATTATTAATTCATAATTATATTGATTTTTGCGACGAGTTTAAACCCTTTCTTGGTTAAAAAGTACTTCTTAACACACTTTTTACATACCAAATTCAACTCACAATAATCGACACCTACGATACTCTTTATGTAACATATGCAACCTATATAACAGAATTCAAAAATACGTAGATATTCTAGCAGACTTCTTACATATGATATATATAGCCGCAATAAGCACTAAAAGTTAGAGAAATCATTGGTGTTTCGAACTATACATATTATGTTTCTTAAATGTCAATTTGGAATCAAAGGTTACACCGAAATCCACCATTTCATCCATTTTTTCCGGTAGACATTTTGCATTGAATATGAAAATGTAATTGCATTTAGTTTTCTCGTATAAGTAATTAGTTATACTATCTCGAAAACGAAGCATTTAGACCTGAGTGAATGTTTGTCCGTTCCAAATGCATTCCAACCATATGTTTATTAATTTACAATACATAATTTATCGCTACATAAAATTTCAGAGTTTATCAAATATCGATATTGTTTTATGTCAACGTTAAACAGTCATCACCTGTAAACGTTCTATCTAGAGTACTAGCTCGACTCCAGCGATATGAAAAGTCTTGAAAAGACAAATGGTGACTAATAAAATAAGAAGCACCTTCCTTTGAAGCTATTCGGTGTGGTTCGGTAACACCCAAGAAAAGAAACGACAACAACCACCAACTGACGACAAAAAAACAACAGTCCTGAACTTGAATCTTTTCCTGCAACACAGTTAAAAAAACATAAACTCTTGAAATTTTCGTTACATCAATGCGGATGGATTAGAACCCCCTAACCCCCCCTCTTATCTACGGTCATATTTCTATCCAACATCTCGCGATTTTTTTTCTACATTTAATTAAATAAAATACTAATTGACAAACTGTCAGCTTTATTAAGATAATTATTCTTTATTAATTCATAATTATATTCATTTTTGCGATGAGTTAAACCTTTTCTTGGCTAAAAAGTACTCCTTAATTTACTTGTTAGATAATTGTCTATTATATGTCTAGTTAATAAAAACAAGTTGAACATAAATATTGGCAAAATTCTGAAATTCTTATATAGGTATAAGTAAGCATAGGTAAGTAACTAAACTTCTAAAATTTGTTTTAACTCTTTTTTATTTCGGTTTAATTTAAAATAATTAAAATAAAAATGGTAATATGGTAATTTTAAACGTAAAACTACAAATCGTCTTTCCAAAAACAAGATGGGTATTCCATTAGTAAAGAGACAAGCACTTTCTGCTTTCTTAAGATAAGAAAATTATAAACAAATAATTCTTATCAATGAAACTTTACATTATTAAGGGCACATAGGGGGTATGAAAAAGGGGTTTTGAAAAGTTATTACTATTTGGTGGACTATTATTTGACTTTTAAATTTTCCCAATTCGAAATTTTCATAGATATTTAAAGATAATTCAAAAATCAATAATATTGTACCAGTTTCATTAAAATATAGTTTTTAGTGTTCTTTATAAGCTTTTGAAACCAACCTAACCTAACCTAAATACAAAAAGTTAAAATTACATGATTACATTGATCGTGCCTGTACAGAGTTTCTGTTAATGTTTTAAAAGATAGAGAAAAACAAAAGTCTTAAATATTTATCTAAGATGCCTAATAGATAAAGAAATTGCAAATGCGCATCGAACTTTTAATTTAAATGGAATACCCTGTATGATATCGTTTCATTAAAACGATCTATTCTTACTGATTATAAATATATCATTATCTTGCCATAAGCTGCACTGTGCTAGAAGGAGACACAACATTCGAAATTCTGACAAACAAATTTGAAGCCAATAGGAATACACTTCTTATTATGGGAAAATTGTTGTTAATTCTTTTGCTTATCTTCAAAGAAAAATGTATCAAACCTAGTATATTTAAGATTGGTAAGAAGTGACCTAATAAAATTTCTGTATTTATTAATTTGTTTCGATATTTTAAAATAAACCTTGTAAACCCAGTTGAAAATATAAACAAAAACTCTCTACATCATGTAGTTAAGAAATTGGTATTATTATATTTATTGTTAATAATAAAAATAATTTAGAGGCGTAAAACCAATACCAACTTAAATTTAGATTCATCAAAACATATAAGAAAGACATGTCATTTTCTAAAAAACATTTATATATTAGAGACCATATATGTATTATATATATATATATATATATATATATATATATATATATATATATATATATATATATATATATATATATATATATATATATATATATATATATATATATATATATATATATATATATATATATATATATATATATATATATATATATATATATATATCTATTGACAGAAATGGAAAGAGGTATGTAACTATAAGCTGATGGTTTCTTTTACTGAAAATGGAAAAAAGATGAGAATCTTGACTCGCTTCGATTCTTTATTCTTGCCTCCTCTCGTCTTCAGTGTCGGGATTGAATGGTACCGATGCGAAACGGAATTCATTCGAGTCGAGTTGAGAGTACAAATTTTGTCTCGTGTAGGGACATCACTAATTTATATATTCTTCACATTATTGATTAAATATATATGTTTAATTAAATTTTGATATTTTTTTACTACGAGTTCTGAAATATATTAAGACAATCACAAAAGCATTTTGTCTAGCGTAGAAGTTGATTAAATTAGTTGTCAACAACAAACTATTACGCTGAGAAGTCTGGTCATGCAAATTGAGCCAATCAAACGGAATACATTAAGGAACAGATAGTGCAAAAGCAATTTCAATCTAAATCCTAATAATCCTTAATAAGTAACTGCTCCGAACTGGAATTTTTGTACTTAAGCTAAATTCATTCAGGATATGTCCCTATACAAGCTTCTCGAAAATAAGGATAGCACGACGCAAAGCTATTAAACGATTGGTAGTTTCCAATTACGGGAGCAAAGTGGTCTTCTGCAAGTCCACTTAAATCACAGACGCAAACAGTGATAATCTTGCAAAACGATTTAAGCGGCAAGATAATAATAATCTTCGTAAGGGAAACCGATATTTAAACACTTTAAAATTGACATGGGATTTCGTACAGTTGTTGCCGCGATGCAAATAAACTATAATAATCTACATACATACTATATTTACATGTACTAAGACTGAAACATTTTCTTTAGTTAATAATTACATTCAGATTATTTAAAAGATTAAAAAACGTTTAAAAATATTTAAGTATGGAATTGCAGAATACATAATCCAGCAACACGAACCGAAACCCATCTGCCTTTGATGCCACTTCTCTCTAAAGTCGTATTGTAAACAGATGATTACTTCCCATTAGTTTATTTGTACCTACTTATTTTAAGGTAAATATCTAATTACGTTTTTGTAAATTTCGACACGGAGATATTGTACCCCGGTGACGTTTGTATGTGTTAAAAAATGTATACAATAGTGCTTATTTACGATGAAGCGCATTTAGCTGCAACAGTTTATAACGAAAGATTTCCAGAAAGTAGAATACTAAACGTTAAAGTATTTGTATCAGTATCAACGCGTACGAAAAACAGAAAATTAATTTTAGTATTTTTTTATTTTTGTGGTCATATGAAGGTATTAGTGCAAGGTGCTGGTGAAATTGCTAGCGAAAACGGTCAGCAAAATGTTTGTCATAGCGGACCAGGTTATGAAAATCTGATTCGCCGTTGCCATGAACGATAGTGCCAATTTTTAACATCTCCTTTGAAATGTTTTCGTTAGTACCTTGTTTGTGCTATAAAATTACAAAAGTTGTAAATGTTTTTAATTAATAATTTTTGTTATTCAAAAGTATCGTTTTATTAATTTAAAAAATAATGCGAGCCCGATAAAACAATAAAAGCTTTATTAATTAATTGAATACAATAATCTAATCTAATTAGTGTGCAAAATGATAATAATGACAATTCGTGCAGCTTTCGGAGATTTTAATTGCAATGTTGTCGCCTTGCCAAAAAAAAATAAATTTTAAAAGCACTTAATTACCAAATATATTAAATTCACTAACACAAAAATTAACAGTCTCATTTTTATGGAAATTTAAAAACATCTCAAAAAAGAACTACTTTATAATAACAATAACTGCAAAATATCAGTACAATTAAAACAATAATAAACTCATTAGAACACATCAAACACATTAAAATCAGCAATACCTAAGGTAGTGGTAAATGTAACACAAAAATTCTTACAAACGAAGAGAAACAGAGTAACAGATTTGGAAAAAGTATTGATAGCTAATTGGTACACAGGAACTGAAATCAATTTATGGGTATAATCTGGACTAATGTCTTCCCAAATATCTTCTATCTTTTCCCACAGCTCAATTAAATTTTCCGGTCGGAAATTTTAATCATATTTTCTTGACCATATATTCCCAGACGTTTTTTATGGGCCTTAAATCCGAACTTCTAGAACGCCATGGTAGATTTTTAATATTGTTTCTAACTAACCAATCCTTAACAAACCGAGCCGTATAAATAGGTCAGTTGTCGTGTTTGTATATAAAATTATTTCTTTCAAATAATACATTTGCCGATGGAAGCAGGAAATTTTCTAAAATGTTTAAATATAATTGGCTATTTAAGGTACCACCAATGTTCCAGCATACACCTAGGCTCTGGGCGCTTATGCAAATCCAAACGCTGTCTGAAAAGCTGCCACTAGTTTGCTGGTTTTGGATGTAATTTGGATCGTACCGAGAATTTGGCGATCATTACACAAACCCGAGCCTTTGTTTTTTATTGCTGGGTTTTAAGAAAGGTTATGGGGTAGCTGTGCTATTTCTTAAGTTAGAACATTGTATTACATGACGCTGAGCTGTTCTATTTAAAACTGGAAACTCTGTCCTATATGCCACATGTAGTATTCAACCCCGTAAGAGATTATCATTGTTGTTGTACATTGTTATGTAAGGTGACTAATAAATACGAAAGCCGGATGTTGCATGAGACTGAATCTGTGGCAAGAGAGTGTTAAACAAAGTGTTTAATTTATCCCGATACTTTAGTGAGTATACATTGGCTACGAGGATAATTACGTACTTTGTAATCTGTGTAAACTGTAGTGACGACAAATTAAGTATTAAAAAATTGATTTGCCATAAAATAAAGGTATTCTATTTTCGCTTGGCAATGAATATACAATTATCCCTTACATTAACCTCCACCAACAATCTAGCCAATATAAAATTAATGATACTAACTTTTATATAAATTAAAAAAAAAACAAAAAAAGTAAAACGCTAATTATTATCCACTAATCAAGTAAAAATTAAATATTTTAAGACGCAATGAGTCTTTGTGTAAGACTGTCTAAATGTGTTTTTATCATCATTTACAAAGCCCATTTTATGACAGCAAGTACAGTTTCAAAGTACAATAAAACTTTGCACACATTAATATTAAATGACATAACGGTTAAAAGAAAGGACAAATGGTTCAAACTAAACAAGGGACAAATGGTCTAAAATTAAACAAGGCACAAAAGGTCCAAAAACAAGGGACAAAAGGACCAAAATTAAACAAGGGACAAATGGTCCAAAACAAGGGACAAAAGTTCCAAGACAAGGGACAAAAAGTTTAAAATGAGGAACAAAGGTCCAAGACAAGGGACAAAAGGTCCAAAACAAGGGACAAAAAGTCCAAAAAAAAACACAAAGACCAAAAGGTCCAAATAGATCGGAAAAGTTCAAAGCAGATGACAAATGGTCTAACTCAAGGGGACAAAATAACAATGATAATAATAATGTCACACACCGAGGAGCAAATCTCGTTCGCAGAGTATAAAAATCCCTGGCAGTAGGTAAAATGTAACCCTTTTATGAAAATGTACAATTTAAGGAACAAACGGGTGAATCAACATTGTACCACATAACCTCTTGTCGCGCTCAGGATTTAGGTAGAGGATCCTGTGTGTTTAATGAGTTACAGTCTCCCTCGACCAGCAACGGAAGCAGCGTGATCTCGAGTTTGGCTACTGCAACCACCCTACCACCCCTTGTGGCACCCACCACCGATGCCACACGCCCAGCTCTCGCTGTTTCTGAGGAGACGCATGTCACCAATCCTCAGACCACGAAGGCTGGAAAGCCAAGGAAGCCTATGAAATGGACAACAGAAATGAATTGTTTTATAATGTGCTCCTATTATAAGATCACCAGATTTGAGACCGACTCAACCACCTACCGCACCGAGCAACGCATTGCTGACCAACGACGAGTAATTGTCCGGAATAAACTTTTGGCTGGAACAACTTAAAGGAGAGGTGCAGCTTGAACTTGAGAATGAACGCGTTGAGCCCATAGCTCCACCTAGTAGATGAACCTGAAGAGGAAGTACGAAATGAAGAAAACATAGGCGGAAAAGAATCTACAGGACCAATCATCATTGACCGAGTTAACAACACCCAGGACAATGAAAAAATATCAGTATACAACGAACTCCAAAAAGCTGTTGCTGAGTTTAACGGCCTAGATCCAGTTCAAAAACCTAAGGTCCCGAAACTTAGAGCTAGTCGGGAGACTCACAGCATCCTCAAGATTTTCTATACCATACTAGCACAGTTTAGTTTGGAGTATGACACCCTTTAGAAGCTCCACATACTTATCTACTACTGTACCATCGCCGTTCTTAGATGCCTTAAACAACAAGTGCATTCCTAGAAGAAAACAGGCGAATCTACACACCAACCAAAACACATATAACATATATAACTCTGTGGTACTTAAGCAGGCACAGAAAAAAACAACGCAACATACACACTGCTTTCATAGACTATAAAAAGGCGTTTGACAGTATAACACATTCCTGGCTCATAGACATACTAGGAATATACAAAATTCACCCTATGGTCATCAATTTCCTGGCAACTAGTGGGCAACGCACCCTGAGGATCTATAATGACGATCAATCTCTTACCACCGATGAGATACACATCAGTAGAGGAATTTACCAAGGAGACTCGTTAAGTCCACTTTGCTTCTGCTTAGCGATGAAACCCCTATCCACGTTGCTTAACAATACAGGACATGGCTTCAACATCAAAGCAAATAGAGTCATTTCCCGAACCATATCCCACCTTCTGTATATGGATGATATTAAGCTCTATGGTGGAAACTATACCCAACTAGAAAAGCTTATTGACGTGACATACACCTTTTTGAAAGACATCCATATGGAATGTAGAATGGAAAAATGTAAAGCCTTAAACATCGAAAAAGGCACAGACATTAATAGTGATGTAGCCCTACCCCATGGAGAAATAGTTCTAGCGGTGAACCAAGGAGAGACGTACAAATACCCAGGATTCCAACCAGCTAGACTACTCCAGAATAAGCAAAGAAAGATCAAACTGAAAGATCAATACGTTCAAAGAGTGCGAGCTCTTCTGAAGATAGAATTGAACGCCGGAAATCTTATTACAGCAATTAACTCCTATGCTGTGCCCGTGCTGACCTACAGTTTCGGAATCTTGAAATGGACTAACACGAAACTACAACGAACTGCTCGCCAAATGATAACCAAGTACAAGTCACGCCACCCAAGGTCATCAACTCTCCGAATGACCTTACCACGAAGGGAAGGTGGAAGATCTCTTGCTGACTTGACCAATTTGCACTCCCGACAGCTGCAAAAATTGAAAAATTTCTTTACGAACAAGGCACAAGCATCAAGCCTCTACCGTATAGTGACCTTATGTGACAACTGGTACTCTGCACTCAACCTCGCTAATGACAATATCATCCTAAAGTCAATTTCAGACCTCGACAAACACGAACAGTGGGCTCAAATGGCACTGCACGGTGGACGGCACGATGACTTGAATCAGGCACACATTGATAAGGAAACATGCAACAGGTGGATGAAAGATGGACAACTATTCCCACAGATAGAAGGATTTATGATTGCAATGCAAGACCATGTCATTAACACACGAAATTGTAAAGAGGCGGGTATTGAGTTGTATCACACAAACCCGTATTGGCCCCAGCAAAACAGCGAGGTGGAACAACAAAACCAAGACCTCTTAAAAAGACCCCTCAGGGGGCCTCTGACTCGTCGAAGACGTAGATCAGAGGTAACGGGGTACGACGATCCCGGGGACACACCTGCACACACACACACACACACACACACACACATCTACACACACACACACACACACACACACACACACACACACACACACACACACCTACACACACACCTACACACACACACACACACACCTACACACACACACACACACACACACACACACACACACACACACACACACACACACACACACACACACACACACACACACACACACACACACACACACACACACACACACACACACACACACACACACACACACACACACACACACACACACACACACACACACACACACACACACACACACACACACCCACACAGACACACACACACACACACAGACACACACACACACACACACACACACACACACACACACACACACACACACACACACCACACACACACACACACACACACACACACACACACACACACACACACACACACACACACCACACACACCTACACACACACACACACACACACACACACACACACACACACACTATACACACACACACACACACACACACACACACACACACACACACACACACACACACACACACACACACACACACACACACACACACACACACACACACACACACACACACACACACACACACACACACACACCTACACACACACACACACACCTACACACACACACACCTACACACACACACCTACACACACACACACCTATAAACACACACACCTACACACACACACACACCTATAAACACACACACCTACACGCACACACACCTACACACACACACACACACACACACACACACACACCTACACACACACACACACACACACACACATACACACACCTACACACACACACACACCTACACACACACACCTACACACACGCACCTAAACACACACACACCTACACACACACATACACACACAACCTGGCAGAAGGTCTAAAATGCAAAATTCTTCATGCAATGTTTAATCTCCGGATGGCCTCGGCTATTGCATTGCCACTCCTCGACTTACGCAGAGGGTCGAGTGATGGTGTGAGACATTCTCCAAAATGAGCTGATGGTAAAGCCAATGGCGCCTACAGTCGGAATACTACCATTCCTAAACAACCAAATCTAAATATTAATACTTTACCGCAAACAGGGTATAAGCGACCCCGGATAGTGTCACCAGGTATTAGTAATACTCCTCAATATTTTATAAAATATTATATAATAAGTCGTAGAGAAGGAAATTTTACAAATGTATCCCCATTTATTATTTTTACAACAATATTGTTGGCGAACTAGAAAATATAAAAAAACTTAGAGATGGTAATTTACTAATTATAGTTAAAAAATCAGCACAGTCAGAAAAATTAGCGAAACTAACGAAACTTCAGGAGTTTGAAATTAAAGTTGAACCTCACAGATCAATGAATATTGTCAAAGGAGTAGTCACCTGTAATGATCTCTTAAACTGTGAAATTGAGGAAATTTTAGACAACTTGAAAGATCAAGGAGTAAAAGAAGTTAAAAGAATTTATACAAAAAAAGAAGGTAAACTAACCCCAACTGCTAGTCTTATACTTACTTTTCTCATCCACAAACTTCCTGAAAGAGTTAAAGCTGGTTGGTACTCGTTAAGAGTCAGATCTTTCATACCAAATCCCCTTCGTTGCTTTAAATGCCAAAAATTTGGACATATGTCTCAGAAATGCAAAAATACCCAAATATGCCCATCTTGTGGGAAAGAAGATCACCCTAACATCGAATGTTCTCCCCCTTCTATATGTCCTAATTGCAACGGAGAACATTTTCCTAGATACAGAGGATGCCTTTCTTTTAAAAGAGAATTTGAAATTCAAAAAATAAAAGCCACAGAAAATTTGCCATATTTTGAAGCGCGTAAGAAATACAGAATACTAAATCCTAATCAGATCCAATCACATGCAGATATTACTTAAAAAAAAAACAACCTTTATTAGTATTCAATGTCACCTTCCATTCATTCCCCTAGTAATCCTCCCCTTTCCTCCAATAACTTACCTCCTCACCATATCAAACCCTCCTCCTTCTTTAATAAAACCTCAGCTCCAAAATTACAAAGAAATACTTCTAATTCCTCATTATCCTCCACGTCCTCAAAAAATGAGGACAACTTAATGGATACTACGACTAGTAAAGACATCGTTAAGAAAAAAACTAAAAACAATAAATAATAAACTACTCCATAATACAATGGAATATTAACAGTTTTTATAGTCATTGTGAACACCTCCAACTTTTAATATCCAGACATAAACCAGCCATAATCTCATTACAAGAAACCAATTTCAAACCTTTAAAAAAAGCTTCTCTTAAGAACTACAATTTTATAAGGAAAGATCGAAACTCGTTGAACGAGACTCATGAGGTGTTGCCATCCTTATACAACAGTCTTACCATCGTACAAAAATAAATATAGACTTTACTTTTAAAGTTTGTGCTATTCAGATACTTTTACAGGAACTCATAACTATATGTAACATCCACATCCCCCCCAGCTTACCAATTACAACAAACCGAACTTGAATCTATTATTGATCAACTTCCATCTCCCTTTATTCTTATGGGGGATTTCAATGCCCACAATATTATATGGGGCTCTAGAGAAACTGATGGTAGAGACCTCTTAATAGAGAATATTTTAGATCATTATAACATAAATACAATGAATTTAAATACACATACTTTCATATGTTCTTCCACTGGTTCTCAATCCGCTATAGACCTAACACTTTGTACTCCAAATATTTACACGTCTATGCAGTGGGATACATTAGACGATACTTATGGCAGCGACCATATTCCCATCTTATTAAAAACATCTTTATGGTCGGAGTATAACAACATCAGAACGGTTTACAATCCCTCAAAGGCCGACTGGGACCTATTTCAGCGTAACCTGGTAAAGATTTTTTTAATGCGATACACAACGCATCCAAAATAAGTATCCCCTTGCTCTACCATCAATCCGAATAAACCTCCAGTCTCATGGTGGACAAATGAATGCAAACAAGCCATCAGATCGAGAAAATCTGCTTTAAATAAATTTAAACGTAATCCCACTTTAGAAAACCTAATATATTTTAAGCCACAACGAGCTAGGGCCAAAAGAATAATTAAACAAGCCAAAATAGACTCTTGGAGAACCTTTACAAGTAGCATTAACATATATACCTCTAGTCAAGACGCTTGGAATAAGATAAAGAGACTAAAAGGCAAACCTCTAAGACTTAATAATAATAATAATAATAATAATAATAAAATAATAAACTTATCACAGGAATTTTAAAAGATAATACATGGATCACTGACTCAACAGAGATAGTAAACGAATTTGCCTCACATTTCAGTAGAATTTCCAATAATACAGTTTATAATAATAACTTTAAAAATATAAAGACTATCCAGGAATCTATCATGCCAAATTTTCAGACAGCAGCAGATTATTCGTATAACCTCCCTTTTACCACTGAAGAATTGAAAAGTCCTTGAGAGAATGGTTAATTATAGATTGATGTGGTTCATAGAAAAAAATATTCTTTTAGATACAAATCAGTTCGGCTTTAGACGGGACAGATCCACCATTGATCATCTTGTAGGCTTAGAAATAGACCCTCAGGAAAGCTTTGCTCTTGGTAACCACACCCTCGCATGTTTTTTGGATCTGACTAATGCTTATGATACTACCTGGAGACACAATATTATTAAAACTTTATTTGACTGGAATTTAAAAGGTAACCTTCCAATATTTATTAAAAACTTCTTACATAACAAGTCTTTTAAAGTTAGAATTGGTTCCAAGCTCTCAAAATCAAATTCTCTAAACAATGGAATTCCTCAAGGCTCTGTCTTAAGCCCAACTCTTTTTCTAATAACAATAAATAACATACAGCAATATATCCCCCCACAAATAAAATACCGTCATTATGCAGACGATATTATTATATATTACTCTACAAGAAACCCAAGAGTTCGTCAACGACAAATTCAAAATCTAATCTATATAACAGTCCTATTCCTCACCAGTCTAACACCAAATTTCTGGGTATGATTTTCGATGAAAAGCTTAATTGGATGGAGCACCTACAATACGTTCGTGGAAAATGTCTTAAAGACCTTGGTCTCTTAAAACATATAAGTAATACGTCATGGGGCTCGGACAGTCGTACACTTTTAAAGATTTATGAATCATTTATAAGGTCTAAGATAGATTATGGAAGTATTGCCTACTCTTCTTCTAGAAAAAGCTACATCAAATGTATTGGGATAATTCAAAACACTAGTCTATGATTGGCTCTAGGTACATTTCGTACGAGTCCGAACATTAGCCTACATTGTCTAGCTCAAATACCATCCCTTGAATAAAGAAGAAAGTCTCTACTACTAAAGTATGCAGCTAATCTGTGGCTTAAACCTTTTTTACCAACCCACTCTCAATTCTTCAACTCCATACTTCCAGAACATCAGTATAATAATAACAACTTAACTTTACCATCCAATATTCGTTTTTTAAAATACTCAAATACCAGAAACTTTATCTTACCAGATAGACACCACAATACCCAAGAAAAGCTTCTCCTTGGATATTTCCTCAAATAAAAATTGACCTATCAATGACTAAGTTTAATAAATCAAACACTTAGAACAAAATAATAATAAATAAATTTCAACAAAAACTCGAAACTTTACATGAATATTCCGAAATATATACTGATGGTTCGAAAAATAATCTAGGCACTGGAGCAGCATTTTATACCAACACAACACAGAGGAAATATAGTCTAGACAAGACTGCCAGTATATATACTGCTGAATTATTTGCTATTGAGAAGTCTCTGGAGTATATAAAGAAACCTAATAAAAAGAAATGGCTTATAATATCTGATTCCATGAGTGCTATACAGTCAATTGGGAATCTTCATCATAAACACTCAATTTTACTGTCAATCAACAACTTATTGACTGAAATCACACGAAAAGAAATTCAGATAATTATTATTTGGATTCCTAGTCATGTTGGTATTCGAGGGAACGAACTGGTGGATGCTCTAGCTAAAGATGGCTTTCAAAATGGACAGGAGCCAAGATTTTTGTATAGTACAAAGGACATAGCAATTAGTATATTACAAATGGAACAAAACTATACTCAACTAGACCGGGATATGTATGAAGATAATAACAAATTACATGAGATAAAACGCGTTTATTACCGTAAGACAAAACTATCAACTCGCAGTAAAAATATAATCTTAGCAACAACCTTAAATCTATATTTTCTGACGATGAACAGATAGACAATTTAATTAAATTTATGATGGAAATAGGATTATTTTGTGAAATATAGAGTATGTTTAATAATAACTGACATAATAATAACTGTATTAATTTAAAAAATGCAATGGAATGGTGCTAAATGACCACAGATCTCTCTCTTTTTTAACGCGGCGCGACAATAATGGAGGAAACGTACAAATTAGGAACGAGAAAACAGGACTGGATTATAGAAGAAATATTTTACATTTAAAAAAAGTAGAGGGAGAGTGGAGAATTAATAAACCTGGCGAACACTATAACCTTCAAATAAACAAAAAGAATTGACGTCGATATCAGGAAACACACTATTATAGGATATCGGCCACATAAATTTATTATTTGTTGTTATAATATTTCATTAGGTTGGCTTATTTCTAGTATATTTTATATATCCTTAATGTTAAGTTAGTGGTTTATGTTATCTACAAATTAGAGTAGATACTGCTTAAACTTTGTTGAATTTAGTAGGTTTAAGAAAACAGTTCCTCAATCAAGATTTTAATATTTTGTATTGTAATTATATTAAGTAATTAGGTTTCTTTCAATAAAAAGAGAAGAAGTGGATGTAGTATTCAACCCCGTAAGAAATTATCATTGTTATTGTACTGTTATGTAAGGTGACTAATAAATGCGAAAGACGGGTGTTGCATGAGACTGAATCTGTGGAAAAAGCAAGTTCAGTTCTAATACGACAGCAGGCGAGAGAGTGTTAAACAAATTGTTTAATTTACACCGGTACCGGAGTAATACACCACAGATACAGCCGTTTCAAATGGATTTTGTCTCAGGAAGTCTTCTACTAAGTGAGCATCATTTCATCTATTGTAATTTTGTTACTTAAACCTGTCTTTCCGATGTATATTTCTCACGTCCTTTTTTGTACGATTCTCTGAACAGTGCTCTCAACTATACCAAAATAATGGGCAACCTTCTCGAAAAACTAGCCTTGTTCTATTAATGTAATTATTGCAATTTTTGTAGCAATGCTTATATATGACGTAGTTTTTACAATTTACAATGAAGCAATTAAGCCGAACGGATTTTTCTGTCGCCAACGATTGGTCAATACCATTTTGATTGGAGGATGACTCTGATAATTAAATTCTCGTCTATTATTCACCCTAAATTACCTGTACTTTTATTTGTTAAAATATTTTTATTACTTTCTTTTCACCCTGTATAGAACGAGTTAGGCTAAGCTATTTTCAGTATTCTCGTTGTAATTAGGTTTTTTACATGATTATATATCCGTTAAGTTTCTTTTATATGTACAGGATGGGCAACTAAGAATAAAGTTTATCTCATAAACCTGTCATCGCACACCTTTGGAAAACAAATAGTAAAAGCGGCCGAGAAATATTGTTGGAATTTATTTTAAAGTTTCTGGGATGACCACTAGGAAGCTTAACACTAATGACTTACAATAAAAACTGTGTTTTCTCTTTAATTTGTCAAGTTAGCTATACAGGGAAATAATGAAACAAAAAGGACTGTATAACGTGTATATTATCCAAATCCAGAAATCATAGCAGAGTGCTTTCAACTAACTAGTCATCATCAGTGCTACTCGCCAGTAAACAGATACATGGTTTTCAAATCAATGCACTTTAAAATTTTACTTTACAAAACAAACTGTGACGAACACATAGGCATGTTTTTTTCACCATGCTAGATGCGCGTTGCATTGTTTCGGATTTATTATCGCAAGATAATAATATGAATAAATCATTTGGTTCAAAAAAGTAAATCCTTATATAAACTTATATCCCTTCTAAAAAAGAGCGAAAGTTATATTTATTTTAACACATTTGTCTTCAGTAAGGTACCCTAGTAAATATTGTATTGTAAATTATTGTTTATTTTTTGTGGGTACTAAATTCGACAACATCTGTTATTCTCATAAACACAACAAAAAGAACAGAGCCATAAAACTAGTTTGTTGTTTTTTGTATAAGTTTTTTTATGGCCGTTAAGTGTGTAGAATACATTGCGCAAGAGGAATAAAACAGTATGTGTATTTACGGTGAGTCGAAGGGAACGGTCATATTTAGCTATAATATATAGGAGTTTGCCAAGAAAATATTTCTTTTACCATAAAACATTAAAGATAGAACTTTGTATTTATATTTCAGGCATTTAAAATAAATAATTTGGTCTATAACTGTAGTAAAGTTACCGACGAAAGGCAGCTTTTTATGTAATTTTCTTTGGCTTTTTATTTTGTGAAATTATTTTGGTTTATTTATCGGATAAAATTAAAAATTTAGCAAAATTTTGGTAAGTATCCCATATGTTTTAATTTTTGCTTTGCTGCAGTATATTTTATAGAAATATAGAAAACTTTTCAATCGCAAAAATTCATTTGTTGACAAAGCTTAAGAAGAAAAATATTTGAATAACGATCTATATAGACAGTTTGCTACTGCTATGTTCTTAAGAGAAATCAAAATTTAAAAACTTTAAGCATTTAATACCTTTAAAAGATTACTAGGGGTTATATAGAACTTATTTATGAAGTTAAAAGTCTTCGAAACATATAAGTAGTCACAAAAGGAACGGATCGATTATTAAACGAAAAGTTTTACTTATTCTTAATTTAAAGAAACTTAAGAAAACAAAATGAGTTACAAAATTATCTTGGAACGATTTTAGGTTTTCCAAGTTTATGTAAACATATATATATATATATATATATATATATATATATATATATATATATATATATATATATACATATAGATAAATAATAGGGATCATTGACAAAAATACAGTGTGTTTTGTCTGCTTTTTCGTTCTATTAGTGTCTGTGTTTTTAAATAAATTTCCACTTCTTATTGGCTTTTATATTTTTAAAATAGTTGAGCTAACTGATTTGTTATATAAAATATAACAAAAATATAGAGAATATAATATAACTTGAGGAGAGTTAAAATGTTATAAAAAGGAAATAGTGCACTTGGTTTTTGCAAAATATGTCTAGAAATTATGTATGTATGTATGTTAATAATTTTTTAAGATCTAATTACCAAATCTAATCTTTAAATGTTTGGATAAATTAAAATAAAAGTAATATAAACGTTAAAATGACGAATAAAATCAAAACAGCCCAAGTTAAATTCTAAAAGTTTTCATTGAAATCTGTAGTAAGGTTTTCGTACTGAAATTCTTTGACAGTTCGACAGTACCTTAAGTACGCCACACATGCCAGTACCAAGCTTAATTTAACAGAAATGTTTATAATAATTTTTTATTTAATGGCCTCTAAAATATGGAATAAAATTCTTATGGTAATAATGTTGTTAATATCTCTGATTAGTACAAAGATATCAGCTTTTCCGAACAGCGCACCCTAGCGACCGCGACCAACGAGACAAAATTTGCGAAATTTCGCTTATATAAACCGAAATTACCATTATTTAACTTTTAATTTTTTTTTGAGGAACTCTAGCAATAAATGATACACCAAAATTGTTCATAATCTTTTGTAGATTATATTGCTAATATTTTTGATTTAGCCTAACTAGATGAATTAATAAGAAAACTTTATTTTATAATTAGCCAATGGTCTTACGCCCACTAATGGTCATCCTAAGAACTTGAAAATAATTTCCAGCAGTTTTTCGTCGCCGCTTTAAAAAAAAAAGTAACAAAAGCTGTACGATGACGGTTTTTCGAGATATGACCGGCCTCCTTTGTTAGTTGCCCACCCAATTATATTTAATTAATTTTAACTACAGCATATACCGAGACACCAATAACCATCTTGATCAAACGTCGCTTTGAAACTAAAAACGAACGTCGAAAATAATTATGTCAAAAGTTGTTAAGTTAGTTGTCATACTGACGTTCCCAATCTACATACAAGCGGGCTACTAATATTAGCAGAAATTCGAAAATTCAGTTTTACTATTAACAAAACAAGCTGTATAATTCTGCCACAATTCTTTGTTCCAGTTCTTGCAAAATGTTTACAGGAGTTTTGTATATTTTATTTTTTACATAAGGAAAACCAAATAGGGCATGATATTTAAACAAAGTGACCTCGAAGGAAACTTCTGTATGCAGACTTATTAGTCGATCATCAAAAAATCGTAAGGAAAAGCTTGAGTTTCTCGGGTCGTATGTACGGTTGCTCCATCCTGTTGAAAGTAGTCTTGCTGAAGTTCATCATCATGTAGTTGTTGCACAAATTCTGTTAAAATGATACTTCGGCACCACTCATATAAATAAATTATAGTTTAAAAAAAAACTAGAAAACACGCTCTTGTCAGTAGCGCACTAAAAAGTACAAAATAATTTAATTTCATTAGAATGTTTTGTATTCTACCCTTGACAATTCAATGATAATGCCGAAAAGTGTATTGCGGTTTGTCGAAAATAATTATATGTACATGCTTCTCAAAGAAACGTAACCAAAAACGCACCATGCTTTAATGAAAGTCCAATTTCTTGAGCCAAACGTTCTAATTTTATAGGCTCTTGCTCCATTCGTTATCGAACATCACTAACAGTTTCTTCAATACGAACTATAGGCCTATCAGTACCTTTTTTCTGAGTGACAAAGCCAGTGTCGCGAAATAAATTAACATAATTTGTAAGGAACGCATAAAATTTTGCTGGATTACTGCTAAGTTGATCACGGAAATCTTGAAAACAGAAACGTTGATTGTATTCCCATATACCACTAAGTCTTATGTTACGAAAATAAGCTTAAATCATGTAGATTTTGTGCACGGCAGTAAAATCATGTGCAATGATTTTAAAATGATCCCTTTGTAATATCTTTTAATAATTCACTTGTACGCTGATTGAGAACGTCAGTATGATAACTAACCTAATTAAAACTTTAACAAAATTATTTTCGACGTACGTTTTTAGTTTTATAGCCACCCAGGATCAAAATAATTTTTGATACCTCGATATATGCAAGAGTTTTAAACGAGGGTGCACTACCATAAAATGATATGCTAATATACATTTTATGTCGTCCTATTGAGTTGTTTATGTAAAAGATATTTTTTATTTGACTACAACTTCCTGGTTGAGGTCCCGTCGAATTGTCAGCCACTGAAAACAGAGTTGTTATCTTTCTCGTCGTTTACCCGCTACCTATTGGGACATTATATAATAAAGATTAATGTTTATTATATAATTATTAACACATGGTCGCTTCAAATGACAAATCTTTTTGTAGGTTAAATCTAAAGGGATTTAACCTACAAAAAGATTTGTCATTTGAAGCGATCATGTGTTAAAGTTGCAAGATTTCATGGTTTAAATCGCCAAAAGGGTTGGAAAACACTTCCTTTTTATATTTTAATGTGTTTTTATAGATATGACGTTAACAGATTTTAAATGTTCACTGTTTTGTCTCATCATGTTTTTTTCTTTGGATTTCCTGTGCTCAGCTGACTAAGTGGCACTGATGATGGCGAAAGCCGAAAGCATTCTGCTACGTTTTTAATTAAATAAAAAAATTGCATGAAATACAAAACTGTCTACATTCCCATTTGACCTCTACGTGTACACAGCCTTTCCTATTCTTATTAATGTTTATGTTATTTACACCAGCTTGTTTTCGGGCATAATAAAAATAAATTATATGATAATAATAGCCACATTTATTTCGATCTATATACATTATTTAAAATATAATCCTTAGACATTTTAAGGCATTAACTGTTAAGCGCTAATATTGTTCTATATTTGAGCGAACTTGAAAAGCCATATCTATTTTTAGAATCTACAGTCCAAACGTATTTAATGAATTTTTCATTACGAACATTGTATGGCGTGTCGTGTTGAACTTACACCAGATTTTCCACTATTAGGGCAAGGATAACTTTACCAACCTATGATCTTGAACTTGTAACGAGTTAGTGTGTTGGTAACGTAACTCTAATAATTAAGCTGCTAGAGTTAACACGTAAGGTAATTTTTCGTATCTTAGATAGGGTAAACAGTTACTAGGAATATCAGGCTTGTTTGGCTGTGTAATGTGAAACGCGTGTAATATGGAGACTACATTGAGTTGTAAATTTACTATTAGAAGGTTTTTCTATTGATGTTTTAAAAGTTTTGGGCAATTGTGCTCACTAAAATCTAGATTTTGGATCTTCTGAATATACGTATTGCCATAATAAATTAATTATTATTACTTATCTTAACCCATTTATTTTTTTTTAAATCTCTATAAATGTCACGCCTTTTGGTTAAATGTCATTTATTAGAAGAATTAACTATGAAAAACCGAGTTGCAATCATAAGATTTGGTGTTTTGAGATGGTTTGTTTTTAAACCACTTGGGCAAATAGTTGTACATATTTCACAAATGCAGGTCCATGAATCGGTATTCGGTGAAGACTCGAAGGCATGTTGTACCATGGATAAAGAACCACGAACTTTATTGCTGTGTCTCTGCAATACTCAGTAAATGCCTCAGTATTCACTTCATAATCAGAATATCGTTTTTAGGATTACATATAGATGTTTGAGAAAATCTTTATTCATCCCTGTAAAGTTAATTAACCATTTATAAAGTAAAGAATACAAAATATCATTATTTTAAAAATGCGAAAATGAAAAAAGAATTACCTGTTATTGTTGCTGTGACTCTATATTCACGGAAAAATATTCGGGCTGTATTCCCAAGATTAGTCATGCCATAAACCTGCTTCGTAATATCAACCAACAAACACAAGTTTTGTCTTAGCTTTTTAATTATCTCTTCTTTTCTGTCTTTTTTAACACTAACATGTAGGAAATGTGAAGACAACACTCCAAGCACCTTATAGAAGAATAGAGAGTGGAGATCCCCAAATCGTATAATGTTTCGTCTGATGGAAGCGCCATTATGAATTCTAGATTATTCATAACTTTAGGTGGAATACGACACATGTCTGCGTTGAAGAATTGGAAATCACACCAAAAATCTTTCCATCTATCATAGTCGGTTTAAAGGAATTATAATTATTAGACCCTCCTCAACACAACATTCAGTGGGTTTAATAATTTTTGACTGGGTTTTAATATTTTCTATTTCTTTTTTTGATAGTTCTGGTGTTTGTTTCGCAAAAATTAATTTTACTGGTAAATGCTTTTTACGAATCTTGGCACTTCTTGCACGTGCATGAACACCATATTCTGCAGTCTTTTAAAATAATTTTTTTGAGAGTGAAGCGTCAGTTTCAGTCATATATTTTATTATGTAGAGTGGATAAGGTAGATTTTCCATATTTTTGTAGTATGGATAATACTTTGGAATTCCAGATTATAAATTTTTTCCAAAATTTTCGGGCCAGTATCCATGCATTATTCATGTATTCATCAAATATCCAAAATAGCATGGCCATATACCATCAAATACTCCTCTGGCCAAATTCGTTCGACAACATTGTACCAGCACTGTTGTCCTTTCAACAAACTCAAACAATATTATAATCCTCGTCAATGGCATTTTCAAATACTCCTCTGGCCCTTTTTTTCATTTACAAAGAATTTAGATGTGCGATAAAAGCAGTGTCTGTAAAGAAATTGTCGAAGAATATAGCCGTCGTCAGTGGTTTCTTCCTAAATTGAAAAAATGTATATCACATATCTGCCCAACGGGTCGATAACATCCCATGCAACTTTTTATGCATTTATTTTTCAAATGAACAAACCTAACCTCAAAACAAATATAACTTCGTACATTGTGAAACTAGTACAATAAATAATTTGAAAAACAACTCAATGAGGGCTCAAATAAGCCACTTACCAGTACGATTTTCTATCCATGTCACACTGCAATATTATATCGCCTAAATTTATCACGAATACTAAAAACAGCACGTTCTGCAATATAATACTAATCATATTCATTGTTTTGACTACTAAATGCACAGATAGGCAATACTTTAGACATGCACATGTATAGCTGATTGCATACTTAAGTACTCGGTCGTTTTTGACGCGTTGGACAATTGGTTAAAAAAAACTAGGCTGCAAAAACTTACTCACACGAAAATATGTTTTGTGGTTAAATAATTGTCCTATAAGTTGTGTATAAAATATATAGGGTGCTTACATTTTGTTAACACGTTTTTTTTTTAATTTTTTTCTCTATAAATAAGTTTTTGCTTAAAGACAAGCATTTTAACAGACAGCGGCAGACAAACGTTCAGAGGATTGCTCCTCCTTAAATAATAAGGCACTTCCAACTGAGGGTGTATACCCAGAGGCACCTCTTGTAACACCCCTAGCTATGAGTTTGTGAAAACATCACTCCTATCCTATTGGGGACATGTAGATCAAACCCCGAACATATTTTGCAAGTCTTTTTTTTATAAACAAACTCTTCTTTGTCTCTTGTGGGCACAAACAATATAATAAAATGTCAAATTCTTAAATTATGGAAGTAAATAATAAGTTTCAAGTTAATTAAACACTTGTTACTAAATACAATATATATACCAATATAAATCAAAACACGTTATTCAGATTTGATTCTAAAATACTTCAATTATAACAGCCATGGCTCTGTTCATCGGATTATTAATAATACACAGGACTATTCCCGAAATTATATTATTTGTCTCATATTGTGGTTTATCAAGTCGAAATTGTTGACGGATTCACGTTATGTGGTTAGCTTTGTACAAGTTTGACGGTGGACAATCAACTGGTTCATTTCCATATAGAACGTTTTCAGACATTTATGAGCTAAATATTGCCATTTTTAAATGCTAATCGGAAATAACTTTTTCAGAAGCCTCATACGTTCCCAGACGGTTAAATTTCCGGTAAATAACGTTTTATTAATAATAATCGTCTACCACAGGTTTTCATATGGGAGAATAGTAACCCATTATAAGAAAGCAATTATGTGCATTGTGAAAAGTAGTACCTAGGCCCGAATAGGAGTGTCTCCAGGAGTTCTTATGGAAAGTACAAGGCCTAGAGCTTGGGTAAAAAACGTATAACTAAAAGTGACCACAAAAATTTTTTAAAACATATTTTTAATTTTTAAATCTTTCCGCAAATGGTCCAAGTTGCTAGGGGTGGTAATATACTTTTAATACTTTAACATTTCAGCGAAAAATCCCAGAATAAGTTATAATTTTGAAAGTACCACTGAAAAGTATCAGTTTGATTCAAGACATTTCGTCTAACCGCCTTTAATAATCGTGGGGTGGGTGATAAATCTCGTAATATATAAAACCCTGTGTCTTCTGTTACATGTCCTGGATGTTAATGAAAAAAATCCATTGGAATCAGATCAGGTGACCTGGGTGGCCACTATGTCTCCGTCTTCCATTCCAGGAGAATTTTCGTCTAAAACTTGTCGCACATGTTGTATAATATCAGGTGGTGTGCTATTTTGTTGAAAAATGATCGTATGATGGTCTCCTCCCATCTTCAATATTTGCACGAGGGCTGGATAAATAGCATTATCTAATAATTCCCGATAAATTTCGCCATTGAGATTACCGGGTATGAAAAAGGGACCGGTTATGTGCTTTCCATAAATACCCACCCAAACATTTAATTTTTGAGGAAGCTGAGTATGTACTTCACGAAATAGTTTTAGATTTGCATCTGACCAATACCGACAGTTATGCCTATTTACAATGCCATTAAGGTATCATCCAAAAAAAAAATTATCGAACGAGTAGTTTTGATAATTGTTAATAATTTTACTGATTACTTCATAGCAAATTACGGGGATGAAAGAAGCAGACAAGTTGTTCCCCTCCGATCAGAAATCGACAGGTCCGAAAGTAAAAAACGAAGTCTAATTTGTATCCAGACCTTTAAAGCTCTAACAAATTTTAACAAGTTGTCATTTCGTTGTGGTTAAAAATAATAAAACGAAATTATAGGTTCATAAAGAACTCGATGAGACTTTAAAGAAGGGGTATAGGCACGACCCCTCTCCCCTATTCAAATTTCGGGGGTTGTTCATTCCCCAGCTAGGGAGTTAAAGCTACGGGGATGAATAAAGCTAAACACTAGTTCCCCTTCAAATCAAAAATCGACGTGTCCGAGCGTTTTTCTAGATTTTTATTTTAAAGCCGGAAAATCGGGGTGTAAAATTTTCGTTGTTCCACCCTGTGTATATAGTTTTGATATCTACTAAGATGCAATAAAACTATGGCAAAAAATATTCAAACGCCAACATATTTTAACTTATACTTTGTTGCACTTATAATGATACAATTACAGAGGTTAAAAAGGTTATTCGTATAAGACGTTCATGTACTGCTCAACTTACATATTAATTCTTAAAAATCCACTAGGATCTCATTATTCAAGGGAACATATCCCTAATAAAAAGTATTTGCCGCGTTATTTAACCACGCTGCACAATCTAATCCGATTTCAAAGTATGTTAAGAAGGTTATAGAAATAAAGTAGATAACCAAATATATGCTTTTATAAAGCAATTCCAGAGAAATGTGGCTAGTGCCTAGAACGAAATAGGCTCGAAGAAAATCAAGAACGTAATACTGAAGATTTACAAAAAGGTTGCTCAAATTAGAGAAATGCATAAAAATGACCAAACTATACCGTTTGCAGAGTAAGTCGCGCTTCTCCCACAGATGCCCGATAAGTAAAAGAAAGCCTTTTTACCTCACGGCTTATAGTTTATAATGAGAATGTTACATCTGCTATTCGAACTAGAAAGTCAAACAATCACTGGGAAGATTCCATTTCTCATTTTAAGGATATTATTTCCGCAAAATTTAGTCGTAGTTCAAAAGCTTTTCAGTATCAAACATCCCCCGGTGGTAATTTTCTCATTACAAAAAAACATTCTCAAATAGAAAGCCAAAATAAATATGCCGGAAGTTGTGTACTACCCCAGGGGAATAGCCGCTAACAGGAGAGCGAAAATTGTGACAGAGCTTCTCTCGAAAACGCCCGTAAAGAGAAAACCGTTTTGAATTGACATGCCTCAAAATTCGCCATCTGAGGTTATTATAGTATCAGCTTTGCTATTGTTTCGGGTTTTTTTATTCGATAAAACTGCTTACTGCCGTAAAAATTATTATGTACGGGGTGTCCAATTAAAAATCGTCTCCCGCCTTAACTCGATAAACGTTGATCGCACAATCATGGCGAAAAACTGTTTATGGGTAAATCGGCCAAGCAAAATTACTGGAAATTATTTTCGAGTTCGCGAGGGGGCATAACTGCAACTCAAAAATGGAAATGCTGATTTTCTCTTGCGTTTTCCTAATTAAGGTTTGTCGAAAATATAAGCATTATATTCTTCCGGCAATTATGCAACTTTTTGCTATTTATCAATTTTTTTTATTTCCAATAATAAATCGGGGGGTAAGGTTAACCTTTGTTTCTTTCAAACGATTATATCTGTGGTTTTGGTTGAATTGATTAGAATGAACTTGGTGTCAGAAAAAGTGCTTTTTTGTTCTTCATGTAGAGCAAATAACTGTACCGTAATGATTCTATTAGTGGTCACTAGATGGCGTTTTCAAATCATTCATAGTTTAAAAGCTGTCGTATAGTGAAATAAATAATCCAGGTCCGTATTTTAACTAAAAAAGTTGATGATGGTCGCCCGAATCCGAAACGTTGGGTTGTAAAACTAAACTCACCAATTTTTAGAGGAAAAAAGGTGACATTGATGAAAGGAAAAATATTTTCCTCTGTCATTTAAACTAAGCCTAAAACCACAAGTTATTTTTTGTTTTTTTTTAGTTTTTGTCAAATTGTAGGCTTAGTTGAAATGACAGATGAAAATAATTGTAATTTCATTATTGGCGAAGTTAGTTTTTCAATCCGACGTTTCGGATTCAAGAGACCATTATCAATTTTTTTAATTTAAATACGAACCTGGATATTTTACTACATTATTCGATATCTTTTATAACCTTCAATTAAATGATGACAAAAAAGTCATATCATAGTATTTAATTTTTTTTGAGAAAATCCGTATTATTTGAAGAATTACGAAAAAAACTCCATCTAGTGACCACTAATAGAATCATTGCGGTACAGTTAACAGCTCTACGTGAACAGCAAAAAAAAGCGTTTTTTTCTGACACCAAGTTCAATGTAATCGGTTCATCCAAAACAGAGATATAAACGTTTGAATGAAAAAAAGTTTCATCTTTCCCTACCACTTGAAAACAGAAAAAAATGATGAATAGCAAAAAGTTGCATAATTGCCTAAACAACACAATGTTTATATTTTCGACAAAGCTTAATTAGGAAAATTCAAAAGAAAATCCGAATTTCCAATTTAGAGTTATTGTTACGCCCCCTAGCGGCCATTTTTCGAACTTCAAAATAATTTCCAGTTATTTCCTTTGGCCGATTTACCTACAAATATTTTTCTCCATAATTTTATGATCAACGGTTACCGAGTTATGCCCGGAAACCATTCTTAATTGGACACCCGGTACGTTTCTTATTGTTTATATACAGGGTGTTTCAAAAGTACTTTGACAAACTTGGGGAGTTAATTCCCCACAATATTTTAGGATAAAAGTTCTACTAAACTACGGTCTCTGGCGGCATCCTTACCGATATACAGGGTGTTGAAATTTAATAAAAAAACTCCTTTAAGATTTTTTTGATGAAATTTGGTACATAAAATAAACATCTAAGGAAACTTATTTTGAAAATTTAACCCGTTCTTATATTAAACCATTGGAGTCGGTACAATATGTTGCTAGAATTTTGTTGTGAAAACTTTTCTACGCCCTTGACATATTCTATTTTGCCTTTTTTTTATTAATTGCTATGAAAATGAACCAGTAACACACGTACTGGTCTGTTTCTTATTGATTCAAAATTATCCATAATTCGGTTTTTGTGTGTGTGTGTGTGTGTGTGTGTGTGTGTGTGTGTGTGTGTGTGTGTGTGTGTGTGTGTGTGTGTGTGTGTGTGTGTGTGTGTGTGTGTGTGTGTGTGTGTGCGTGTGCGTGTGCGTGTGCGTGTGCGTGTGCGTGTGCGTGTGCGTGTGCGTGTGCGTGTGTGTGTGTGTGTGTGTGTGTCCAATTTTCCGGAAATCCCATCAACAAGCAAACTATTCTATATATATACATTTCTATAAATATACATACATACATTTACTATTCTATACAAAACTTTTTCTTGTGCACAATATCACCATATATTTTAGCTATAATTATTATTATTTTTTTTATATTAACATTTTTTTTCCTTTTTTGTTAGTTTATGTTTTTAAAGATGTTTACTTTTTTATATTTTTTTTTCTTTCCAGTTTTTTTTCCATTCGTTTGTTTTCTTCTTTTTTTTAAATTATTTATTTCTTTTTTTTGTGTTTGTTTTTTCAATGTATCTTTTACTTATACTAAAACAATATTCAAGTAATGGCTCAGCTACAACTTCAGTTTTGCTTCGTTTATAAAACGGAACAAATGTCTATATATATCTGTATTATTTAAGGCAATTAAATTATTTAAATTAAAAGGAAATTGCACCAGTGTTGATAAATTTTTAAACAAAATTTCTCTGGGAGATTTAAATCTGGGACAATTTAAAATTATGTGTTTTAAGTCTCCGATTTCACCACATTCACAGTTATCCTGATTTTGAAGGCCTTATTATGTACGGGGTATAAAGCATGAAAACTTCTGATGCGAGAAATAGTTTTGACAAAATTTTTATCTGATTCCTTCTGGAACCATACTTTTTTACATAAATTTGGAAAATTATTTCTATATTTTAATCCTAGTTCTGTCTTTGAATATTGCACCTGCCAATCATTCATCATTCTCCTTGTTGCCATATTAACAAAATCTGTATGAGGTAATTTAAAGTTTAAATATGATCCATTGACAGTGGCTTCTTTGGCTGCTTGGTCTACAAGCTCATTTTCAGGAATGCCTACATGTGCTTTTACCCAGACAAAATAAACCTGTTTGTTCATATCTTTTAGCTTTATGCATGAGTTTATTATTTCGGTAACCAGATAGTTGACAGGTGGAACATCCAAGCAGTTGGATAATGTTAATAATGCACTTTGACTATCAGAAAATATTACGAACCTATTATTTTCTGTAAAATTAGCACAATATTTAACTGATTCAAGGATAGCTCAGAGTTCGGCTGAATAGATAGAGGTACCATCAGGTAAATGAAATTTTTTAATAATTTTTTTATATTTATGATAAAAGGCGCACCCTGATTGTCGATTTAAAACCGATCCGTCTGTGAAAATTTGCTCGTAATTCACCCAATTTGTGCTTTGTTGTTCTCGAAAGGTATGTTTTAAAATTAACTGGTTTTTTTCCATACTGTCTCTGATAATAATTTTTTGGGGGATTTCAAAAGCGGAGTATTCTAATTGAAAGTATGGTAGAGTAATATTGCCGTAAATGTCTTCCTTTCTCTGGGTTATCCAAGAATAACTGTGTACTAACAAGGGTAGTTTTTTTACTCTCCAATACGAATGTGTATAACAGAATATTGTAAGTTGATTAATTTTATTAATCAAGATACCATTTTTGGATATTAATTTTAAAAAGAACTTATCAGTTAAAAAATTTCGTCTTAAGTCTAATGGGGGTTCCATTGTTTCAGCCTCAATTACGGGTATAGGGGTACTATTCAAAAAACCCACGCTTTGCCTTAAGCATTTGTTTTTTATTTTTTCTAATTTATTTAAGTGACTTTGAGCTGCAGATCCATAAAAAATACTAGAGTGGTTCATAATTGAACGTACGAAAGCTTTGTAAAATAAGAGACATATGTTAGGGTCCGCTCCCCACTTTTTGTGACTGAAGGCTCTGATTACATTTAATCCATTTTCTGTTCGTTTTATAAGATGTTGTGTTTGGTCTTTCCAGTTTAATTTTTTGTCCAAAATAAGTCCTAGATATTGAACTGATGTATTTTGATTGATGGTTGTCCCTCCTAAATTGATGTTTTGTGTATCTTGTCTCCTTCTCCTAGTAAAATTGCATATTATTGTCTTCTCCTGAGAAAGGTTTAGTCCATTCTGTTTTAACCAAGCTAATGTTTGGCTAAAAGGCTCTTGTAGATTTTGATGGCATGTTTTTGGAGATTTATTGGTCTTGTAGATACATATATCGTCAGCAAATTGAAGAATGTTCATGTTACCGTTATTAAAATTTGTTCCAGATCATATGTATATATTATGTACAATAGTGGGCTTAGTATACTGCCTTGAGGGAGTCCAATTTTTGTTTCTCTTGCTTTAGATAATCCTTCATTTGTTCGTATTGATATCTGTCGGCTGTGATAAATGTCGTATAAGTTTTTTACTATTTTTAAAGGGATTCCAATTTTATCCATTTTTTCGACAAGAATATTGTATACAACATTGTCGTAAGCTCCCTGGATATCCAAAAAGACAGCCGAGGTGGACTGGTTCTTCGTGAATCCTAATTGCATATCTGTTACCAATTCAGCAATGACTTCCTGGGTAGACGTTCCTCTTCTAAATCCATGTTGAGTCTTTGGGAACAAATAATTTTTCATCATCCAAAATTCCAATCTATTTTTAATAATCCCTTCATATGTTTTAAGAACACAGGATGCTAAGGCAATAGGTCTATAGGATGTCGACAGATTTACTGGTTTGCGTGGTTTATTGATAGGAACCACGATATATTCTCTCCATTCCTTTGGGATAGGATGCTTTCCTTCAAGTATGTCATTGAATATTTGGAGCAATAATCTTTTGGCGACGTCTGGCAGTTTATATAACATGGAGTAATGAAGTTGATCCAAGCCAGGTGCAGAGTTATTGTTTTGTTTTAAAGTCCTCGTAAGTTCGTTCAAGTTTATAGATTTTTCCAAAAAATAATTCTTATTAGTATTGTGGTTGAAAAGACTCATTGGTTGAAAAATTGCATATGGTGGGGCTAGTTTCGTAATTTATATTTCTTTGTCCTGAAAAATTTAAAATAGCTTCAACAAAAAATAAGTCCCAATTGGCTTTTTTTAAGTTCCACTTTCTGTGACTATTAGTAGTAGCAAGTCTGGGTGTTAATTAACATGAAATAATAATTGGCAAGTGATCTGAACCAAATGGATTCTCCAAAATATTCTACTCCAACACATCCTGCAGGCAAGGGGCCGTCAAAGACAGATCTATTGCAGAGTTATGTCCACCCGATGAATTAATCCATGTGAATGAGCCGTTGTTGAGAAATATTAAATTGCTATCATTTATTGCTTGTAGTAAAGAATTACCTGCAGCATCATTTCCGTGACTTCCCCAGGCCATGTGATGTGCGTTAAAATCTCCACATATTATAAAAGGATTAGTAAAGATCGAAAAAAATCTATTCCAGTTTAAAGTTGATATTTTGGATTGTGGTTTTATATACAGTGAAATAAGAGACAAAAATGAACCATTACTTATAGGAACCTTAACTGCTACAAACATTATTGAAGTGTGGACCTGAAATCTCTGAAAATTGGATATTATTTTTTAGCAAAATCGCTACTCCGCCTTTGCCATCAATGCGATCTCTTCTGACCCCGTTGTAGCCAGAAAATGATACATAATGACCTGGTTTAAACCACGTTTCACATAATAAAGCTATACTAATTTTGTTTTGTTCTAGTAAAATTTCTAAATTTGCTTTATTTGACATTGCTGAACGAAAATTCCACTGACAGATATTAAAGTTATCCATTTATTTTTTGTTTTAGTCTTTTTTTTTATTTTTAGGGTTTAATACAAACTTTGAATTTATTAGATTTACAAGCTCCTCTTTCTTGATATCGAAGTTATTTTTTTGTTTTAATGTATCTAAGATTGAAAGCACGATTTCAACAACTATTTCTGAATTAAAGAATTGACTACTTTCCTGTGAGTTTTCTTTTACGGGTGTTGCTCTAAAATAGGATTATTTGTTGTTAATCTTGTTCTTTTTGTCGGTGTTTTAATTTGCATATATCTTGAGGAAGCTGTCGATTTATTATTATTAAAACTTTTTTGAGATCCACTGCCAAACGGATGATCTAGTTCTATAAGATCTACATTATTTCGAGCAACAACGGAAGCAAAGGATTTTTGAGGGAAGTTTTTCTCGGCCTCTTTATAAGAAATATTTTGATTTGCCATAGCTAATTTGATTTCTTTTTGTCTATTGAATTCTGAGCATTTTTTTATTTCATTTGTTGCATGTGAACCTTTACAATGAAAATAAGCTATTTCTTTTTCCGCTTTACATTCTTCTAATTTATGTTCACCCTCACATTTCAAACAACGCTTTTTACTTCTACACTGAGTGCTGGTATGCCCATAACGGAAACAGTTGTAACGCAAAATAACACGTTGAACGTAAGGTATTACTGCGCATCGCACATGTCCAATCGCCACGTATTTAGGTAGTACTTGGGTTTTGAAGGCTATAATAACAAATTTTGTTTTAACAGTTTTTTCTCGTTGTCTACTTTATCAATTATTGATCTATTAATCCTCCTAACACTATGAATTGTAAATTTGCAATGTTCATCAAATTTTTTAATTTTATTCTTTAAGATTTCCTCTGAAATATCCGTTTCTATTCCTCTAATGATAATAAACATCTAGTTTTTGTCCCCTAAATTGATTTGATAAAACTAGGTTATTTGCAGTTTTGCTATCTTTGCATTGAACCCTTATTCTATTTCGGCCTATTGATTCTATCTCCTTAATTTTATTATCTAACTCGTAAATTAGATCATTAATTTTGATTGGATTAAGCTTACCTTTAAAGTCTGGGTCAGTGTTTTCTATCAAAACATGAAATGGGGCAAAATCCGTGATTTCATAAAGAATTTGTATTTTTGTTACCTGAGAATTTTGCTTATTTTTTAATTTTTGATCATTTTCCTGATACTCCATCTTTTCCGATTCACCTACTCCTAATCCTGAAATCGCCCCCGTATTAGGGCGAAAAATATCAGGGGTTTTCCCCCCACAAACAAGTCCATATTAACAATTCAGTATATTTTAAATCCGTTTAAATTTCACTTCGCTTTGTATCACTATCAGTTAAAGAGTTTAGTTATTGTCGTAAAATGATAAACACTACCGATAAGCAACCGTGCTCCTTAGTAGCCCGATCTGAACTGGTTTACAATATATACAAATAATTTTAACTCATGTATAGATCAAGTCACGGCATACTTTTTCGCAGACGATACGCAGTTGCTCTTTTCTTTTTTATCTGATCATTGGCGAATGGCGGAGACAACCATAAATAATAATTTAAATAGCTTAATGATTTTTTCCCAACGTCATGGCTTGCACATTAACCCTGAGAAGTCATGTTTTATAGTGTTATGGCTTTTGGTAAGTATAAGAATAGTATTGAGGTTGATCTTAATATAAATATTATAGGTAGGGGTTTGAAATTTAGCAAATGTGAAAGGAACTTGGGTATTAGGATCGACACAGACTTGCGTTTTAAACAAGTGGGAATTAACCTACAAAGGGCATACATGTCTTTAAAAATGTTGTATCCACATTGTCACATCTTGAGTGAATCTCTGAAAATTAGATTATCAGATTCTCTTGTACTTAGTCATTTTAATTATTGTGATGTTTTGTATAGACCTTGTTTAAATAAAGAAGATATAAATAGAATTGAGAAATTACAAAAAAAGTGTTTACGTTTTATTTATGGTATATGAAAATCTGAGTCAGTAATATATAAACTAAAGGATGCAAGATGGCTTAGTATGCAGAATCGACGTAGATTGCATTCTTTGATGTTTTTTCATAATGTTATTTTTAATAACTGTCCTCCATACTTAACAAATAAAATTGTATATAGAACGGATGTCCACAGTTTAAATTTGAGATTTCGGGGTCTTATCTCTCCACCACCTCACAGATCAGCACTTTTTAGAAGATGTTTCTCCTATAACGTATACAAACTGTACAATACTGTGCCTATCTCCTTAAAAACACTTAAGCGTGAAAAATTAAAAAAAAACTAAGGAAATGTTACTTAATGAATAATATATTTATTATTTGAATTTACTATCTTTTTTAGTGCATTCTTAACAATTATAGATATGAAATAGTTTTTTGCTGTATGTGATCATTTCGGATATATTTGGAAAATAAATATTATTATTGTTATTATCGGCTACGATCGACCCCACACAATCATATTTTCCCGACGTACCGTTACCGAGCTAGAACACTTCGAAAGTCAAAAAACACAACTTTCAAAAATATCCAGTCCAAAAAGAGAAATGCGCGGACAGTAACAATAGCCTCGTGCGGCTATTGTAACAATGTCTATCTGCCAAAATGGAGCCATCATTTAAAGTCAGTCCATTATGTAGAAGTGGGTGCAAAAATCCAGTGCAGCAATAAAAGCGTGGTAATAAAAGAGTGGTGTCATTTTTGGTATTTATTTAAATTTGAATTAAATTGCCGCTTAGCTGTTATAAGGACTGTCAGCATTTAAACACAAAAAGCTCTAATTAAATGTACCAGTGGAATATTTTTATTAGGGTTGTCACAGACACAAATGTAATTAGAGGTTTTTCTCCGGAAAAGGGATGATTTGAGAGGGTCGTTTTGTTTTTTCAGGCTCAGTCAAAAAGGACATTACACAAGTTCTAAAAGTATTTAGGTCAAGTTTCACTAGATTTATTTGTGCCGAAAATCGGACAGGGTGTGGAGTAATGATGCGGAAGAAGTATTAAATAATCATTTTGAATTAGTTCACTAACCTGGAAAAATAGGAGATTAGCCAGACCCCTTCACGCTTCCAACTCTTTCCAGAGGTAACTATTAATTTAAAAAATTACTTAGAAACTAGTATATCACTTGCTACGTAAAGCAACATAATTTTTTTTGCCTACCCGATCAGGCACTGTAAATATTTTTCTTTTAAAAATTGAGACTCCACTCTAATTTATTCTCAGAACTTGAAATATCGGACATTAGGGAGGCATATTATTGGTCCAAAAATAGAACAGAAAAAAAAATTTCTTTTGTCAAGAAAAATGACACAATTTATAGTTATTTGACTAATACTATGTATGTCCAGGGTCTCTCATTGAGGAGGAAAAACGGTAATTTTTTTGACTTTTCGCTTATTTCTCAAGAAATTGAAAATAGCTAATCGATGTATTTTAGCTCGGAGAATTCGAAAATCGTAACAAAAAACCAATTGAATAAGAAACAAAAGATTTCGGCCAAGGATGTTGCGTTTTTTAAACGGTACATATTACTACATTTTTAGATTCTATGGTCAATTCTAAGTGTTTTTTAATAAGGGTACTATATGTCTATCTTCAACTGTTTTTGATTTATTGATGTTTGAAAATTGACATTTTTGCTTATTTGAGCCGTCATAGCACCTGAACCGTTGGACCTATATATATATATATATATATATATATATATATATATATATATATATATATATATATATATATATATATATATATATATATATATATATATATATATATATATATATATATATATATATATATATATATATATATATATATATATATATATATATATATATATATATATATATATATATATATATATATATATATATATATATATATATATATATATATATATATATATATATATATATATATATATATATATATATATATATATATATATATATATATATATATATATATATATATATATATATATATATATATATATATATATATATATATATATATATATATATATATATATATATATATATATATATATATATATATATATATATATATATATATATATATATATATATATATATATATATATATATATATATATATATATATATATATATATATATATATATATATATATATATATATATATATATATATATATATATATATATATATATATATATATATATATATATATATATATATATATATATATATATATATATATATATATATATATATATATATATATATATATATATATATATATATATATATATATATATATATATATATATATATATATATATATATATATATATATATATATATATATATATATATATATATATATATATATATATATATATATATATATATATATATATATATATATATATATATATATATATATATATATATATATATATATATATATATATATATATATATATATATATATATATATATATATATATATATATATATATATATATATATATATATATATATATATATATATATATATATATATATATATATATATATATATATATATGGTGTTAATGAATGTCGTGGACATATTTCAGAGGGTGATAATACTAAATAGGAAAAAAATGCCTATATATACATGTTTAGAAACGCACCTTTTCCGTTAGGTAGGGTTTCAATGTTTTGCTCCAGTACAATCAAAGAAAATGAGTTCAAATTTAGAACATATATTATCTTTAAGAACCCCAACAAAAAAAAAGTTCGAAAATTTTACAAGCAAATTGAATAGATTTTTTTAGGTAAAATTTCGACAGAGAAATAAAAATGCTTTGATAATATGTGGTTATATAGGTTTTTTGAGCTGCAAAACATTGAAACCCTAAAAAACGGAAAAGGTGCGTTTCTAAACATGTATATATAGGCATTTTTTTCCTATTTTATTGTCACCCTCTGAAATATGTCCACCATATTAACACCATATATATATATATATATATATATATATATATATATATATATATATATATATATATATATATATAAACATATATATATATATATATATATATATATATATATATATATATATTATATATATATATAACACATTATATATATATATGACGATAGATATATATATATATTATCTCAAGATATGACTAAATTTTCACAATAAATACATACAAATTTGAAAATTCGCAAATTGAATAGATTTTTTTAGGTAAAATTTTCAAAGCCATAAAAGTTAAACACAACCATACATCCTAAGACAAAATAAATATTTTTTTTTTTGGTTTTTATGGCATCAAATTAGTACATAAACGAAGTTTTAATAAAATCGATTTCCCGAATAAAGGTTTCGTTTTCGTTTTTTATGGCATCAAGCTAGTACATAAAAGAAGTTTTAGCCAGATTGATTTCCCAAAAAAGGTATGAAAATTTTGTATGTAAATGTATGGAATTTTTAGGCAAAATTTTTGACGGAGAAATTTTTTTTGGAACGTGCTATGATAATATGCGGTTTTGTAGGTATTTTGAGCTGAGAAATTCATTAAACACATTAATATTAACGAGGAATTAATATTTCTCAAGAGAGGATTAAATTTTCACAATAAATACATACAAATTCGCGAATTTTCAGAGAGCCATAAAAGTTCAACTATACATCCTAGGACAAAATAAATGTTTTTTTCGGTTTTTATGGCATAAAATTAGTACATAAACAAAGTTTTAGCAAAATCGATTTCCCGAAACAAGGTTCGAAAATTTTGCTTGTAATGTATGGATTTTTTTTAGGTAAAATTTTCACTGAGAAACTCTTTTTGGAACATGCTATGATAAAATGTGATTTTATAGGTATTTTGTGCTGGACAATTCATTAAATACGTTAATTTTGACGAGGGATTAATACTTCTCAAGATATGACTAAATCTTTACAATAATTACATACAAATTTGAAAATTCGCGAATTTTCAGAGAGCCATAGAATAGTGTTTTTTAATAAGGGTACTATATGTCTATCTTCAACTGTTTTTGATTTATTGATGTTTGAAAATTGACATTTTTGCTTCTTTGAGCCGTCATAGCACCTGAACCGTTGGACCTATATATATATATATATATATATATATATATATATATATATATATATATATATATATATATATATATATATATATATATATATATATATATATATATATATATATATATATATATATATATATATATATATATATATATATATATATATATATATATATATATATATATATATATATATATATATATATATATATATATATATATATATATATATATGTATATATATATATATATATATGGACCTATATATATATATATATATATATATATATATATATATATATATATATATATATATATATATATATATATATATATATATATATATATATATATATATATATATATATATATATATATATATATATATATATATATATATATATATATATATATATATATATATATATATATATATATATATATATATATATATATATATATATATATATATATATATATATATATATATATATATATATATATATATATATATATATATATATATATATATATATATATATATATATATATATATATATATATATATATATATATATATATATATATATATGGTGTTAATGAATGTCGTGGACATATTTCAGAGGGTGATAATACTAAATAGGAAAAAAATGCCTATATATATGTTTAGAAACGCACCTTTTCCGTTATGTATCAATGTTTTGCTCCAGTACAATCAAAGAAAATGAGTTCAAATTTAGAACATATATTATCTTTAAGAACCCCAACAAAAAAAAAGTTCGAAAATTTTACAAGCAAATTGAATAGATTTTTTTAGGTAAAATTTCGACAGAGAAATATTTTTGGAAAATGCTTTGATAATATGTGGTTATATAGGTTTTTTGAGCTGAGAAACTCATTAAACACATTAATATTGACGAGAGATTAATATTTCTCAAGATATGACTAAATTTTCACAATAAATACATACAAATTTGAAAATTCGCAAATTTTCAAAGCCATAAAAGTTCAACCATACATCCTAAGACAAAATAAATATTTTTTTTTTTGGTTTTTATGGCATCAAATTAGTACATAAACGAAGTTTTAATAAAATCGATTTCCCGAATAAAGGTTTCGTTTTCGTTTTTTATGGCATCAAGCTAGTACATAAAAGAAGTTTTAGCCAGATCGATTTCCCAAAAAAGGTATGAAAATTTTGTATGTAAATGTATGGAATTTTTAGGCAAAATTTTTGACGGAGAAATTTTTGTTGGAAAATAGTATGATAATATGTTGTTTTATAGGTAATTTGGGCTGAGAAATTCATTAAACACATTAATATTGACGAGGGATTCATATTTCTCAAGATATGACTAAATTTTTACAATAATACATACAAATCTGAAAATTCGCGTCTTTTCAGAGAGCCATAGAAGTTCAACCATACATCTTAGGACAAAATAAATGTTTTTTTCGTTTTTTATGACATCAAATTAGTACATAAACGAAGTTTTAGCAAAATCGATTTCCCAAAAAAGTTCGAAAATTTTGCACGTAAATGTATGGATTTTTTTAGAAAAAAATTTGACGGAGAAATTTTTATTGGAACATGGTATGATAATATGTGGTTTTATAGGTCATTTCAGCCGAGAAATTCATTAAACACATTAATATTGACGAGGGATTAATACTTCTCAAGATATGACTAAATTTTTACGAAAATACATAAAAATTTGAAAATTCGCGTATTTTCAGAGAGCCATAGAAGTTCAACCATACATCCTAGGACAAAATAAATATTTATTTCGTTTTTTATGACATCAAATTAGTACATAAATGATGATTTAGCAAAATCGGTTTCCTAAAAAAGGTATACTAATTAATACTATTTAATAATATTAACTATATAATAATACGATTTTTTAAGGAAAAAATTTGACGGAGAAATTTTTGTTGGAACATGGTATGATAATATGTGGTTTTATAGGTATTTTGAGCTGAGAAATTCATTAAACACAATAATATTGACGAGGGATTAATACTTCTCAAGATATGACTAAATTTTTACAATAATACATAAAAATTTGAAAATTCGCGTATTTTCAGAGAGCCATAGAAGTTTAACCATACATCCTAGGACAAATTAAATGTTTATTTCGTTTTTTATGACATCAAATTAGTACAGAAACGAAGTTTTAGCAAAATCGATTTCCCAAAAAAAGTTCGAAGATTTTGCATGTATGGTTTTTTGTAGGTAAAAATTTGACGGAGAAATTTTTGTTGGAACATAGTATGATAATATGTTGTTTTATAGGTAATTTGAGCTGAGAAATTCATTAAACACATTAATATTGACGAGGGATTCATATTTCTCAGGATATGACTAAATTTTTACAATAATACATACAAATCTGAAAATTCGCGTCTTTTCAGAGAGCCATACAAGTTCAACCATACATCCTACCGCAAAATAAATGTTTTTTTTCGTTTTTTATGACATCAAATTAGTACATAATCGAAGTTTTAGCAAAATCCATTTTCCAAAAAGAGTTCGAAAATTTTGCATGTATTGTATGGGTTTATTTAGGTAAAAATTTGACGGAGAAATTTTTGTTGGAACATGGTATGATAATATGTGGTTTTATAGGTATTTCGAGCTGAGAATTTCATTAAACATATTAATATTGACAAGGGATTAATATTTCTCAAGATATGACTAAATTTTTACAATAATACATAAAAATTTGAAAATTCGCGTATTTTCAGAGAGCCATAAAAGTTCAACCATACATCCTAGGACAAAATAAATGTTTTTTTCGTTTTTTAAGACATCAAATTAGTATATATAGACAAAGTTTTAGCAAAATCGATTTTCCAAAAAAAGTTCGAAAATTTTGCATGGGTTTTGTATGGGTTTATTTAGGTAAAAATTTGAAGGAGAAATTTTTGTTGGAACAAGGTATGATAATATGTGGTTTTATAGGTATTTTAAGCTGAGAATTTTATTAAACACATTAATATTGACGAGGGATTAATATTTCTCAAGATATGACTAAATTTTTACAATAATACATAAAAATTTGAAAATTCGAGTATTTTCAGAGAGCCATAGAAGTTAAACCATACATTCTAGGACAAAATAAATGTTTTTTTCGTTTTATATGACATCGAATTAGTATATAAACGAATTTTTAGCAAAATCGATTTTCCAAAAAAAGTTCGAAAATTTTGCGGAAAAATTTTTGTTGGAACATGGTATGATAATATGTAGTTTTATAGGTATTTTGAGCTGAGAATTTCATTAAACACATTAATATTGACGAGGGATTAATATTTCTCAAGATATGACTAAATTTTTACAATACTACATAAAAATTTGAAAATTCGCGTATTTTCAGAGAGCCATGGAAGTTCAACCATACATCCTAGGACAAAATAAATGTTTGTTTCGTTTTTTATGACATCAAATTAGTATATAAACGAAGTTTTAGCAAAATCGATTTTCCAAAAAAAGTTCGAAAATTTTGCGGAGAAATTTTTGTTGGAACATGGTATGATAATATGTGGTTTTATAGGTATTTTGAGCTGAGAATTTCATTAAGCACATTAATATTGACGAGGGATTAATATTTCTCAAGATATGACTAAATTTTTACAATAATACATAACAATTTGAAAATTCGCGTATTTTCAGAGAGCCATAGAAGTTCAACCATATATCCTAGGACAAAATAAATATTTTTTTCGTTTTTTATGACATCAACTTAGTACATAAATGAAGTTTTAGCAAAATCTATTTCCGAAAAAAGGTTGGAAAATTTTGCATGTATGGTATGGTATGGATTTTTTTAGTAAAAATTTCGCGGAGAAATTTTTGTTGGAACATGGTATGATAATATGTGGTTTTATAGGTATTTTGAGCTGAGAAATTCATTAAACACATTAATATTGACGAGGGATTAATATTTCTCAAGATATGACTAAATTTTTACAATAATACATAAAAATTAGAAAATTCGCGTATTTTCAGAGAGCCATACAAGTTCAACCATACATCCTACACAAAATAAATATTTTTTTCGTTTTTTATGACATCAAATTAGTACATAAATGAAGTTTTAGCAAAATCTATTTCCCAAAAAAGGTTGGACAATTTTGCATGTAAATGTATGGATTTTTTTAGGAAAAAATTTGACGGAGAAATTTTTGTTGGAACATGGTATGATAATATGTGGTTTTAAAGGTACTTTGAGCTGAGAAATTCAATAAACACAATAATATTGACGAGGGATTAATACTTCTCAAGATATGACTAAATTTTTACAATAATACATAAAAATTGAAAAAAGAAATAATATGTGGTTTTATAGGTATTTTGAGCTGGGAATTTCATTAAACACATTAATATTGACGAGGGATTAATATTTCTCAAGATATGACTAAATTTTTACAATAATACATAATAATTTGAAAATTCGCGTATTTTCAGAGGGCAACAGAAGTTCAAGCATACATCCTAGGACAAAATAAATGTTTTTTTCGTTTTTTATGACATCAAATTAGTACATAAACGAAGTTTTAGCAAAAACGATTTCCCAAAAAAAGTTCGAAAATTTTGCATGTAAATGTATGTTTTTTTTAGAAAAAAATTTGACGGAGAAATTTTTGTTGGAACATGGTATGATAATATGTGGTTTTATAGGTAATTTGAGCTGAGAAATTCATTAAACACATTAATATTTACGAGGGATTAATACTTCTTAAGATATGACTAAATTATTACAATACATTAAAATTTGAAAATTCGCGTATTTTCAGAGAGCCATAGAAGTTTAACCATACATCCTAGGATAAAATAAATGTTTATTTCGTTTTTAATGTCATCAAATTAGTACATAAACGAAGTTTTAGCAAAATCGATTTCTCTAAAAAAGTTCGAAAATTTTGCAAAATGTATTGATTTATTTAGGAAAAAATTTGACGGAGAATTTTTTGTATGAAAAATGGTATGATAATATGTGGTTTTATAGGTATTTTGAGCTGGGAATTTCATTAAACACATTAATATTGACGAGGGATTAATATTTCTCAAGATATGACTAAATTTTTACAATAATACATAATAATTTGGAAATTCGCGTATTTTCAGAGGGCCACAGAAGTTCAAGCATACATCCTAGGACAAAATAAATGTTTTTTTCGTTTTTTATGACTTCAAATTAGTACATAAACGAAGTTTTAGCAAAATCGATTTTCCAAAAAAAGTTCGAAAATTTTGCATGTAAATGGGTTTATTTCGGTAAAAATTTGACGGAGAAATTTTTGTTGGAACATGGTATGATAATATGTGGTTTTATAGGTATTTCGAGCTGAGAATTTCATTAAACACATTAATAGTGACGAGGGATTAATATTTCTCAAGATATGACTAAATTTTTACAATGATACATAAAAATTTGAAAATTCGCGTATTTTCAGAGAGCCATAGAAGTTCAACCATACATCCTAGGACAAAATAAAGGTTTTTTTCGTTTTTTATGACATCAAATTAGTATGTAAACTAAGTTTTAGCAAAATCGATTTTCCAAAAGAAGTTCGAAAATTTTGCATGTAAATGTATGGGTTTATTTAGGTAAAAATTTGACGGAGAAATTTTTGTTGGAACATGGTATGATAATATGTGGTTTTATAGGTATTTTGAGCTGAGAATTTCATTAAACACATTAATATTAACGAGGGATTAATATTTCTCAAGATATGGCTAAATTTTTACAATAATACATACAAATTTAAAATATTGCGTATTTTCAGAGAGCCATAGAATTTTAACCATACATCCTACCACAAAATAAATGATTTTTTCGTTTTTTAAGACATTAAATTGGTACATAAACGA